>CM029013.1:237016906-237398189 GCA_016801055.1 Panax notoginseng | reverse complement strand
ATATTTTGAGAAAAATTAATCTTTATTCATAAAAAGTTGGGGTCTTACAAACAAGGCTAGACAAACCGTACAATAGATTTCAATATTAATCATAAAAGAACCTTTGAGTAAATAGTTACCGTACAATTCAATCCTTTCCACCATATAATATTCCAATTAAATATAAGACATAGAATTACTGTCAAGTCTTATTTTATTTAATTATATGCATTTTGATTCCCAAATGCATAACTCCGAATAAATGCAAATTAGAAACTACTTTCTAATTTCATTTTCACCCTGGCCAAAGATTCCTATGTTGTCATTTATCGAATCACGTAGGATATTTTCTTCTTTTACTAGAAGTAATAGATTCTTTATTGATCATTTATTATCTCCATATATAACTTATTATACCCAAGCATACCCTTTGATATACCCTTAGGGTCTTAAGGAATAAGTTAAAGTGTAATTCATTATATATAAAATACTATGATGATCTCATGTCTAAGGATCATTTGTACTATTATCACTACAGGAATTCCTATTGACATGCAAGTAAAACTCCATTAGGTATTTCTTAGCGAGTCACGTTTAGTGAACTTACTCTCTAATAAGCACCTACATACTTATTTTAGTATCTCCACACAAATGATCATGAGATTAATCATTCTCATCCAATGAGCAAGTAATGAATGTATCAATCTATCCGGATTCACTAGTCCCCTTTTTAGTAATCCATTGATTGAGAACATTTTAGTTTTAAGCTATCTAAGAATTTAGATCTTATTAGCATGATCTCATCATGATTCTAAAAGCTTTGCTTAAAACTATGGGTATATCACATATTATTAAAACAGCACCATGTAGATAATAAATGCCTTTAATAAATATTTTTTTTATTAATAAATAAATTGATTGATTACAAAGTATATGCTTTATCATCATACATGATTGGCTTGCATGCATACTACTTTCAATCTCCCACTTGGACTAAAGCCAATCGTCGTGGTATCTCATACCCATCTTCTCTAAGTGACGATTGAACTGATGTTGCATTAACGCTTTAGTAAATAGATCTGCAATATTATCTTGAGAGTCCACAAGCTCTAGGGTGACATCTCCTCTTTCAATGATCTCTTTGATCAAATGAAATCTCCGCAACACATGTTTAGATTTCTGATGAGACCTGGGTTCCTTAGCCTATGCACAACAGCTCCGGTGTTGTCACAGAATAAAGGTACTGGTCCTGTAATGCTAGGAACCACACCAAGTTCGGTTATGAACTTCTTCATCCAAACAGCCTCCTTTACAGCTTCATTTGCAGCTATGTACTCTGCCTCTGTCACTGAATCAGTAACTGTTTGCTGTTTAGAACTCTTCCAACTCACTGCGCTACCGTTTAAGGTAAATACATACCCCGAAACAGATTTATTATCATCTTGGTCCGTTTGAAAACTTAAGTCTGTGTAGCTCTCTAGTTTCAATTCAGACCCACCGTAGAATAAGAAATACATTGTAAGACCCCAACTTTTTATAAATAAAATTAAATTTTCTATATAATTATTCTTTGAATAATAAGGTGTTAATTTGATATAATGCTTTGCTTATGGGTGAAATGTGCAAATTTTATAAAATAAGCAAGTGGTTATAAAATATTCATTATTGTCGGGGAATATTCGTTTGGTCGTGGAATATTCTTACTATCGGAGAATATTCGTACTATGACGCAGCCATTTGTGGGCCCCATAACAGAAATGGTCAGATGAAGAAAACGACAAGTTTGAGTTTTTACAAATAATGGCGTAGTTGTTACCGTTAACACTGTTAGAATACCGGTGGTTAAAGTACAGTAATACGCGTGGTTTCACAGTAGCACACGGTATTGCACAATATTATTAAATTATTGATCCTTACGTAAGAATGCACTACTCAATAATTGTTACAGTAATTACTATTCAATATTTTATGTTATTAATTCAATAATTGCTACGTTGATATTTTATATTATTGTTGTTACAATAATTATCACTGCACAGTATTTCCCATTATTAGATCAATAATTCATATTATTTGAATAATATTATTAGATAGCATTATTGACAATATTTAAGGAAGTTCTGTCTAGGAAAGGGGTTTGGTCACCTAATTATGCGCTAGTAAGAAAAAATCCTTATCGGAAAAACTTCCTCTTTCCTGGGAATGACCTGGTTGTCATAATTGTGATTCTGTAATATTATTTATGAATAATTAATTATTGATTTATATGATAAGAAAATATTTATTCTATGTGGATGGATAGGGAAATATTTATTTTGTGCATATATAAATGAAGGAATTAATGCTGAGATGTTTTATCAGTATTTTTGTCGGAATAGAAGTGTTGAAAATCGTCTGTATGTGGATTTCGGTCATTTTTCGTTTGGAATTTAAAAAAAACTTAAATCTACAAAGTTGTAGAGAATTTAATTACATATGGAATGGACATAAAATTCGTATTTTACTGATAAAAGGACTATTTTTTATGAATTATTAAAGTTTCAGAAATAAATATTTTTTAAACATGAGTGGGCCCCACTTTTGGTTGGTGTGGAAATTTTAATTTTTGGTGAGCCCCACTTGTGGTGGCTGATATTTTGGTCAAGAATGTGTGCATAGGAAAAAATTTTGATAACTTAATTTTTTATTAATTTTGTCTGCTTTGGCATTCTAGCATTTTTCTATAAATAGGGTGCTTAGTTAGAATTGAAAATCATACCAGAATCATAAGTTTTCTCTCTATATATTATCGAGCGTATTTTTGTGAGTATTTTGATACTTTGAGAGTTGCTATTCAGTGCAAATTTTTTTCAGCATTATACCCGATATTTCAGTCAAAAGTATTGTTCTTTTGAGGTAAGAGATGTTATTTTCTTCGTAAATGATATAATTTCTTTCAATATCATTATGCCGAAATATTGGTATGAATTTTATTATGGAATTTCTACCTTTTTGTGTCGGGGTTACTATTAACGTATACGACACTATTCACGTATACGACACTATTCACCAAAAATAAAATTTTCTCTTCTTTGTCTAAGATGTCTATTATGGTTACTATCTTTGATTGTATCCATGTTTTAATCTTCATTTTTGAAATTTTGCTGCACAATTGATTATTATGGAGTATTTTTGAACTTGGATAAACTAAAGTACGAATTCCTAATCTTTGTCCTTTTATCTCACTGGATTCGTTTCTTTAAGATATTTTTCATCATCCTCAGTCCTATATGGTGATATAACTGAATATCTTTGGCCTGTAGTACAAAGATGAATGATTACCTGATGAATATCTTTGGCCCGTAGTGCAAAGATGAACAGGTGTTGAGATGAACAAGACCAACTGATGAATATCTTTGGCCTGTAATGCAAAGATGAATATTTGAATCAAAATGTATATTGATTGATGTTACAGGGATAAAATATTGATGATGGACTTTTAAATTCATAGATGATAGTAGATTTCATTCTCTACTTAACTCTTCTAATGAATTGTTATTTTCGCTGCGAATATTGATTTAAAGCTGGTTGTCTATTATATTTATCTGATTTGTTGAAGGCTAACGATAATTTGTTGTTCATTATCTTAGTCATAATATTCTTTACTGGGCTAGTTGAGCTCACCCTTTTCCTTTTTGTTCCATTTTTCTTCTCAGGAGGTGAGAATTTAGCAGGAACTAGTCGGGATATAGAGTGATGGTTCAAGATAGTTGTTTTAGTAGTCCTCACTATTTTGTAAAATAGTGTATCAATAATTGTAATAAGGACTCATTTGAGTTTGAGTACTGTCTAGAAGATAATATTTGTATTTAAACTCACAGTATATGTGTTGTCGTATTTTGCACGACAATTATAATAATGATGTTGTAGTTGTTTCTATACTATGTATTTGACGACTCAGAATGGGTGATGTATACCTATTTTGGAGGCGTCACATACATTCTTAGTTCTTATTAAGTACTTTAGGATATTTTTCACTGCCTTCCAGTGTTCTTCTCCTGGATTTGACTGATATCTACTTGTTACACTAAGTGCATGAGTGACATCCGGTCTAGTACATATCATAGCATACATGATAGATCTTATTGCTGAAGTATAAGGAATCTTACTCATACGGTCTCTCTCCTTAGGTGTCTTAGGGGCCTGTTTCTTGGAGAGATGTATTCTATGGCTCATCGGCATGAGACCTCTTTTGGAATCTTCCATGCTAAACTTCTTTAGCATCGAGTCAATGTACGTTCCTTGGGATAAGCCAAGCATCCTTTTAGATCTATCTCTATAAATCTTTATCCCCAAAATATAGGATGTTTCACCCAAGTCCTTCATGGAGAAGTGTTTAGATAACCAGATTTTAATCGATTGTAGCATAGGAATATCATTCCCTATCAGTAATATAACATCAACATATAATATAAGGAATAAAACAGCTCTCCCAATAACCTTCTTATACACACATGGTTCATCCTCATTTTTGATAAAATCAAACTCTTTGATTGTCTTATCAAAATGAATGTTCCACCTACGAGAAGCTTGCTTCAATCCATAAATGGATCGTTGTAGCTTATAGACTGATTTGTTCTAACCTTTGAAACAAATCCCTCTAGTTATGTCATATACACATCCTCCTCAAGTTCCCCAATGAGGAAGGTTGTTTTCACGTCCATTTGCCAGATTTCGTAGTCATGGTAAGCTGCAATCGCAAGCAAAATCCGAATGGACTTGAGCATCGCTACTGATGAGAAGGTTTCGTCATAGTCAATTCCTTGTCTCTGTTTAAAATCTTTTGCAACCAACCGGGCCTTATAGGTCTCTACCTTGCTGTCTACTCTAGTATTTCTTTGAAAGACCCATTTACACCCAATAGGCTTAATGCCTTCAGGTGGTGAAACCAAAGTTCATACTTGGCTTCCATACATAGAGTCCATTACAGATTTCATGGCTTCTTGCCACTTCTTTAAGTCATTACTACTCATAGCATGTTCGTAATTCAATGGATCATCATCATCTATGATGCGTACCTCATTGTTATTGTAAGACCCCAACTTTTATAAATAAGATGAATTTTCTATAAATATCATTTTTGAATATTATGGAGTTAATTTGATATAATGTTATAGTTGTGGGTAATATTTATAAATTTTGCAAAGTAAGCAAGTTGTTATAAAATATTCGTTTGGTCGGAGAATATTCTGTTTGTCGGGGAATATTCGTACGACGGCACAATCATTGGTGGACCCCACAACGGAATTATTGTCGGATGGAGAAAACGACAGAATTATCTTTCTATAAAAATAACGGCTGAGGTGTTACCGTTAAAACTGTTGAACTACTCGGTAGTAAAAGTACAGTAATACGCGTGGTTGCATAGTAGCACACGGTATTGATTATTGATGCTTACGTGAGAAGTCACTCAGCTATACTCAATTATTGCTACAGTAATTGCTGCATCATATCTCTTAAATTATTGTCATAGTATCATCTGTATAATATGTTATATTATTGAGACGTTGTGGTAAGTTTGGTTATTTTATGGGGGGCCATATGTCATCATCTAAGAGTCTCTTCGTCAATAGTAATTACCGTCGTCAATAGTAATTACCGTCGTCAATAGTATTTACCTTGGTCAATAGTAATTACCTTCGTCAATAGTATTTACCTTGGTCAATAGTAATTACCTTCGTCAATAGTATTTACCTTGGTCAATAGTAATTACCTTCGTCAATAGTATTTACCTTGGTCAATAGTAATTACTTTCGTCAATAGTAGTTGTCCCTTCAATATTACCAAGAGTCATTTGACCCTTCGTTAAGACCAAGAGTCATTTGACCCTTCGTTAAGACCAAGAGCCACCCTCAGTTTTTCTATAAATAGAGGCCTAGGGCTTCCTTATTTTTCACGAATTCATTCAAGCTATAGAGAGAGAAAGTATAGAGAGAATAAGAGAGAGAGAGAGACTAAAAGTATTCTGCTACATCACTTTTCCAATATCCAGTTCTTTTAAGGTAGGGAATATTATTTCTTTTATATTCATGAAGAGAACTTCTGTTATTCCATTTGTTATTATTCTGTTGGAATAACCAGTATACGCGGTCTACCCTATACTTGGTGACATTCTTCTATTATTCTGTTGGAACATCCTGTCTGTGTGTTTTACACCGGACCTGGTTCCGTTTATTATTCTGTTGGAACATCCTGTCTGTGTGTTTTACACGGACCTGGTTCCGTTTTATTATTATTCTGTTGGAATATCCTGTCTGTGTGTTTTACACCGGACCTGGTTCCATTATTTATTATTCTGTCGGAATATCCTGTCTGTGCGTTTACGCCGGACCTGGTTCCATTATTTATTATTCTATTGGAATAACCTGTCTGTGCGGTCTATCGCATGCATGGTGATTTCTTTTGTTATTCCATTCTTTATTGTACTCAGTTGGTTAAGTTTTGACTTCTATACTCCATGAAATTTGTGGAATATCCTTGATAGTTGCGTTTCATCCAGTATCTTTTCAAGAAAATATTCTTCTAAGCATTCTTGAATTTTACTCCACAATGCAGTATCATGTTGACAATTTGGACGTTGTTAATTCCTGGATAAATTAATTCTTGAACTTGTTTTATTGAATTCTTATATCATTGTCATCATCCTCATGTTTATAAAATGTTGAAAGTCATCTGTGGCCTGTAGTGCATAGATGGACTTGGTATGATTATGACCAGGGATTATTCGGTATAATCATGACCGTAATGTTACAAATGATGTGGTAAAAGTCCTCATTGGCCCGTAGTGCATTGATGGACAGTTGTTGGCATGATCATGACCATTAATGAATACACGAATATCCTTGGCCGTAGTGCAGGGGTGATTCGATGATGTGGATTATTTTATTAAGCTGAGTCTCAGCGATCGCAGTGTTGAAAAACCTTTTAAATCATAAAAGATAGTAGAGTTTATTTTCTACTTGACTCTTTTAATGGATTGCTTGTTCCGCTGCAGTTAAACTTGATGTCTATTATATTTTATCAGTTTAACATTGTTGAAGGCTAATGATAATTTATTCTGCATTATCTTAGTCATAATATTTCTTACTGGGCTAGTTGAGCTCACCCTTTCTTTCACTGTTCTCTTCAGGAAATGAGAACGTAGCTGGGACAAGTCGGGGTACGGAGTGATGGTCCGAATGATAGTATTAGTTAGTAGTCCTCACTATTCTATGTAATGGTGTGTTAATAAATGTAATGAGGACTCCTTTTGAGTATGAATACTCTCTAGAAGATAATATTTGTATTCAAACTCACAGTTTATGTTTTGTCGTATTGTACACGACAGTTGTATTATTAAGTTGTATTTGTATTCTGTACTATGTATCTGACGACCCAAGATGGGTGATGTATACCTAATTTTGGGGGCGTCACAGTTGGTATCAGAGCTTAGGGATATGATCCCTGGCTAAGATGTGAGAATAGAACTAGGAGGGGAGAGACGGGGAATTCCTTCGCTAGTATGACATACCTAAGTTTATTTGCATGGTATTTAATTGGTCGGTCATAATATAAGGATAATATATGACATATCAATTAATTTTTATTTTGTGGCAGTATCTGAAAATGGCATCCGAGAATGTTGAGAATAGCAATGGAGCACAGACGACTGTTGATTCACCACACATCAATAATCATGATAATGTGCATCAGGAAGGTGTCAATCCTCATGCAAACAACAACACTGACCAAATGATGAATGATCAAATGTTCAGAGGCTTTATGCAATTCATGCAACAACAGGTGAAAGCGGCTCCTGTCCACAACGTAGGTGGAAATACTGGAAACTCTCAGGCGGTCACCGCTAAACAGTTTAAGGAGCTGGGACCACCGGAGTTTAAGGGAGAACCCAAACCACTTGTAGCTGAAACATGGATAAAGCAGATCACCAAGATATTTGATGTCTTGGGTTGCTCCGAGGAGCAAAAGGTTCCCTTTGCCGCCTTTATGTTGCGAGGAGAGGCAGATTACTGGTGGGAATCGAATAAAGCGTACTCAACCTGCCGCACTGAAGATGTCCTGGGAGAAGTTCCAAGAGCTGTTTAACGACAAATACTTTCCCGAGAGTATTCGTCACATGAAGGAGGTGGAGTTCATCAAATTGGAGCAGAATAATATGACCGTGTCGCAGTACGAGGCAAAATTTGCGGAGTTATCCCGGTTTGCGTCCCACCTGGTGGATAATAAAGAAAGAATGACGCGGATGTTTTTAAGAGGTTTGAAGCCGGAGATACGTCAACATCTTGTTTCTCATAAACTATGTTTGTATTCAGATGTTGTAAATAGGGCTCAGTTGGTGGAGCGCGATAACGAGACAACGCAACAAAAAGAGAGCAGCCGGCAAAATGATAATACCAGTGAGAGCAGTCATCGAAGCGGTGACAACAAACGTGGAGGGAATCAACAGGCCAGAAATGGTAACCACTTCGGTGGTAATCAGGGCCAAAACAATAAGAATGGACATTTCAAGAAGAGGAGATTCAACAATGACGGAAAGACGTCAGCACCAGCACCTGTCGTTAAGGAAGGAGAACGACCACCTATCATATGTTTCAAATGCGGAGGGGAGGGACACATCAGTCCAAACTGCGCGATGCCGTCCAAAGCATGTTATAATTGTGGAAGAGAAGGTCATTTAGCCCGATTTTGTCGTTTACCGAAGACAAATTCAGCTAGGATGGAGGCACCAAAGGCCGTCCCAGAAAAGTCAAAACCGGTTGTGCAAGGGAGAGCGTTTGTTGTGACCTCCCAGAACGCAAGGAACCCGAATGAGGTCATCACGGGTAAGCTTATCATAAACTCTAACGAAGTCTATACTTTATTTGATACCGGTTCAACCCATTCTTTTATTTCTCCTACTTGCGCTCATCGATTAAATTTGATTCCGGAGAAATTAGACTTTGACTTAGCAGTTGAAACTCCATTGGGAGAAACCTTCATTACATCCACGGTTTATAAGTCTTGTTTGGTTCAAGTTGGTACCCACACATTACCTGTCGATCTTATTTCATTAAAAATACTTGCATTTGACGTGATTCTAGGGATTGATTGGTTAACTACTCATCATGCAAAAATTGATTGTTTTCGTAAGGTTGTTAGCTTTCATATTCCTAATCGACCTATTATGCGAATTCAAGCAACCAAACCATTAAAATCAATCGCTGTCATCTCAAGCCATAAAGCTATTCGTTTATTGAAAAACGGATGTCAAGCTTTCTTAGCTCATGTCACAGATCTAAACAAAAATACGTCAGCTTTGAATGATATTTCTGTTGTTAATAAATTTCCTGACGTATTTCCCGAAGAACTTCCTGGCCTACCCCCAGAGCGTGAAATTGAATTTTGTATCGACCTTGAACCTGGTACAAAACCCATTTCCAAAGCCCCATATCGAATGGCTCCTATTGAACTTCAGGAGTTAAAGACCCAACTGCAGGAATTGTTAGACATTGGTTTTATTCGTCCTAGTACTTCTCCTTGGGGTGCTCCTGTTCTGTTCGTGAAGAAGAAATATGGGAGTATGCGACTTTGTATTGATTATCGGGAGTTGAATCATGTCACCATCAAAAATAGGTACCCATTGCCACGTATTGATGACCTGTTTGACCAGTTGCAAGGAGCACAATTCTTTTCAAAGATCGATCTTCGTTCTGGATATCATCAGCTGAAGGTTAGAACTGAGGATATTCCAAAGACGGCTTTTAGAACTCGGTACGGGCATTATGAATTCTTAGTTATGTCTTTTGGATTGACTAATGCTCCTGCTGCCTTCATGGATATGATGAACAGGGTATTTAAGGAATATTTGGATCACTTTGTGGTCGTCTTTATCGATGACATCCTTGTTTATTCCAAAAGCCGTGAAGATCATGAGCAACACTTGAGGCTGGTACTCCAAAAGCTTCGTGAATACAAACTTTATGCCAAGTTGAAGAAATGCGAGTTCTGGCTGGAAGAGGTAGCATTCCTTGGGCACGTAGTATCAAGTCGTGGAATATCGGTTGACCCGGCAAAGATTGAAGCTATTCAAAGCTGGGAGCAACCTAAATCAGTGACCGAGGTACGTAGCTTTCTTGGTTTAGCTGGTTATTATCGGAGATTCGTGGAAGGATTTTCTCGAATCGCTACTCCATTAACTCAGCTGACTCGGAAAGATACAAAGTTTGGTTGGAGCGAAGAATGTGAGCAGAGTTTTCAAGAACTCAAGAGGAGACTCATTTCAGCACCTGTTCTAACAATACCATCTGGCTCGGAGGGATTTGTCATCTACAGTGATGCTTCGAGCAAAGGGTTGGGATGCGTTCTCATGCAACATGGAAAAGTCATAGCCTATGCATCAAGACAACTCAAGGAATATGAGAGGAATTATTCTACTCATGATCTAGAGTTGGCAGCTGTTGTCTTTGCACTTAAAATTTGGAGGCATTACTTGTATGGGGAGAAAGTGGAGATCTTTACGGATCATAAAAGTCTCAAATATTCTTCACTCAAAAGGAACTCAACATGCGACAACGACGTTGGCTTGAACTGTTGAAAGATTATGATCATACCATTCAATACCATCCTGGAAAAGCGAACGTGGTAGCTGACGCATTGAGTAGAAGATCATATGCGGGTACAAATGCAATATTAACAACGCAAAGGCCCATTTTGTGTGACTTGCAAAGGATGGAGATAGAGAGTTGAAGACTCCAAGGACCCATGTGATGATGGCGAATATACGAGTAGAACCGACTTTAATCGATAAAGTTAAAGCTGCTCAAGCTACAGACCTGGAGCTGATGCGTATGAGGAAGAAAGTGCAAGAAGGTTCTATGCCGGAAGCAAGAATCGATGAAGAAGGAATACTTCGAGTCAACTCCAGACTCTGTGTTCCTAACAACCCTGATTTAAAGTATGAAATCATGATGGAGGCGCACAGCACACCATTTGCAATCCATCCTGGAAGTACCAAAATGTATCATGATCTTCGTCATACATTTTGGTGGAGCAATATGAAGAGAGAGATAGCGTTGTTTATCTCAAGGTGTCTAACTTGTCAACGAGTCAAAGCGGAGCATCAAGTACCAAAAGGTCCATTGCAACCACTTGAAATTCCAGAATGGAAGTGGGAGCACATCACCATGGATTTCGTTACCGGTCTTCCTAGGGTTTCTCAAGGTATTGATGCGATTTGGGTCATTGTTGATAGATTGACCAAGTCTGCTCATTTCTTACCGATACGAGAAACTTATACACTTGAACGTCTTGCTCGTATGTACATAAACGAGATTGTAAGACTGCATGGTATGCAAGTATCCATAATTTCTGATCGAGACCCAAGATTCACTTCACGATTTTGGGTTAGTTTACAAAAAGCTATGGGCACGGAGTTACGATTTAGTTCAGCATATCATCCTCAGACGGACGGACAATCAGAGAGGACTATTCAAACTCTTGAAGATCTATTAAGACTCTGTGTCTTTGACTTCAAGGGAAGTTGGGACAAGTTCTTACCATTGGTGGAGTTTTCCTACAACAACAGTTATCAAGCAAGTATTGGCATGGCTCCATTCGAAGCATTGTATGGAAGAAAATGTCGTTCTCCAGTATGCTGGGATGAGGTGGGCGAAGCAACGTTGTTGGGACCGGAGTTGGTACGTATGACTACAGAAAAGATTCAAACGATCCGACAACGTATAAAAACCTCACAAGATCGACAAAAGAGTTATGCTGATCTTCATCGAAAGGACGTGGAATTTGATGTAGGAGATCATGTGTTCTTACGTGTTGCTCCATGGAAAGGAGTTACGAGATTTGGAAAGAGAGGAAAGCTAAATCCTCGATTCATCGGTCCATTTTTAATCCTCGATCGAGTAGGAACTGTGGCTTATAAACTCGCTTTACCGCCAAGTATGTCTCGTGTTCATAACGTTTTCCACATATCCATGTTACGCAAATATGTGGAAGACCCGAACCACATTATTGAGTTAGAACCGGACGAAATAGCGGAGGATTTGACGTATGAAGAAGTTCCTGTTCAAATCTTGGATAAGAAGGAACATATTCTACGCTCCAAGGTTATACCTCAAGTTAAAGTTTTGTGGAGAAACCACGATGTTGAGGAAATGACTTGGGAGTTAGAATCAGAAATGAAATCAAGGTATCCTTACCTCTTCGACATACCAGGTACGTACCCTAATTTCGAGGGCGAAATTTCATAAGAAGGGGAGGTTGTAAGACCCCAACTTTTATAAATAAAGATGAATTTTCTATAAATATCATTTTTGAATATTATGGAGTTAATTTGATATAATGTTATAGTTGTGGGTAATATTTATAAATTTTGCAAAGTAAGCAAGTTGTTATAAAATATTCGTTTGGTCGGAGAATATTCTGTTTGTCGGGGAATATTCGTACGACGGCACAATCATTGGTGGACCCCACAACGGAATTATTGTCGGATGGAGAAAACGACAGAATTATCTTTCTATAAAAATAACGGCTGAGGTGTTACCGTTTAAAACTGTTGACCTACTCGGTAGTAAAAGTACAGTAATACGCGTGGTTGCATAGTAGCACACGGTATTGATTATTGATGCTTACGTGAGAAGTCACTCAGCTATACTCAATTATTGCTACAGTAATTGCTGCATCATATCTCTTAAATTATTGTCATAGTATCATCTGTATAATATGTTATATTATTGAGACGTTGTGGTAAGTTTGGTTATTTTATGGGGGGCCATATGTCATCATCTAAGAGTCTCTTCGTCAATAGTAATTACCGTCGTCAATAGTAATTACCGTCGTCAATAGTATTTACCTTGGTCAATAGTAATTACCTTCGTCAATAGTATTTACCTTGGTCAATAGTAATTACCTTCGTCAATAGTATTTACCTTGGTCAATAGTAATTACCTTCGTCAATAGTATTTACCTTGGTCAATAGTAATTACTTTCGTCAATAGTAGTTGTCCCTTCAATATTACCAAGAGTCATTTGACCCTTCGTTAAGACCAAGAGTCATTTGACCCTTCGTTAAGACCAAGAGCCACCCTCAGTTTTCTATAAATAGAGGCCTAGGGCTTCCTTATTTTTCACGAATTCATTCAAGCTATAGAGAGAGAAAGTATAGAGAGAATAAGAGAGAGAGAGACTAAAAGTATTCTGCTACATCACTTTTCCAATATCCAGTTCTTTTAAGGTAGGGAATATTATTTCTTTTATATTCATGAAGAGAACTTCTGTTATTCCATTTGTTATTATTCTGTTGGAATAACCAGTATACGCGGTCTACCCTATACTTGGTGACATTCTTCTATTATTCTGTTGGAACATCCTGTCTGTGTGTTTTACACCGGACCTGGTTCCGTTTATTATTCTGTTGGAACATCCTGTCTGTGTGTTTTACACCGGACCTGGTTCCGTTTTATTATTATTCTGTTGGAATATCCTGTCTGTGTGTTTTACACCGGACCTGGTTCCATTATTTATTATTCTGTCGGAATATCCTGTCTGTGCGTTTACGCCGGACCTGGTTCCATTATTTATTATTCTATTGGAATAACCTGTCTGTGCGGTCTATCGCATGCATGGTGATTTCTTTTGTTATTCCATTCTTTATTGTACTCAGTTGGTTAAGTTTTGACTTCTATACTCCATGAAATTTGTGGAATATCCTTGATAGTTGCGTTTCATCCAGTATCTTTTCAAGAAAATATTCTTCTAAGCATTCTTGAATTTTACTCCACAATGCAGTATCATGTTCACAATTTGGACGTTGTTAATTCCTGGATAAATTAATTCTTGAACTTGTTTTATTGAATTCTTATATCATTGTCATCATCCTCATGTTTATAAAATGTTGAAAGTCATCTGTGGCCTGTAGTGCATAGATGGACTTGGTATGATTATGACCAGGGATTATTCGGTATAATCATGACCGTAATGTTACAAATGATGTGGTAAAAGTCCTCATTGGCCCGTAGTGCATTGATGGACAGTTGTTGGCATGATCATGACCATTAATGAATACACGAATATCCTTGGCCGTAGTGCAGGGGTGATTCGATGATGTGGATTATTTTATTAAGCTGAGTCTCAGCGATCGCAGTGTTGAAAAACCTTTTAAATCATAAAAGATAGTAGAGTTTATTTTCTACTTGACTCTTTTAATGGATTGCTTGTTCCGCTGCAGTTAAACTTGATGTCTATTATATTTTATCAGTTTAACATTGTTGAAGGCT
The DNA here is from genome assembly GCA_016801055.1 of Panax notoginseng. Taxonomy (NCBI): domain Eukaryota; kingdom Viridiplantae; phylum Streptophyta; class Magnoliopsida; order Apiales; family Araliaceae; genus Panax; species Panax notoginseng. Next base: position 237,383,904 of record CM029013.1, on the reverse strand, counting down.
AATGATAATTTATTCTGCATTATCTTAGTCATAATATTTCTTACTGGGCTAGTTGAGCTCACCCTTTCTTTCACTGTTCTCTTCAGGAAATGAGAACGTAGCTGGGACAAGTCGGGGTACGGAGTGATGGTCCGAATGATAGTATTAGTTAGTAGTCCTCACTATTCTATGTAATGGTGTGTTAATAAATGTAATGAGGACTCCTTTTGAGTATGAATACTCTCTAGAAGATAATATTTGTATTCAAACTCACAGTTTATGTTTTGTCGTATTGTACACGACAGTTGTATTATTAAGTTGTATTTGTATTCTGTACTATGTATCTGACGACCCAAGATGGGTGATGTATACCTAATTTTGGGGGCGTCACAGTTATCTTCTATGACAAATCCATACCTATCAAGTATCTTCGGTACTCTTCCAGATATGAATAGGGTATTGTATAGAAGGTATCTCTACTTGGACAGGTTCATCCATTTGATCTGTAGTGGTTTTTGGTTCTTAAATTTCTTCAAGATCTATTTTCCTCCCATTGGCCCCTTCAAGGATAAACTCCTTTTCCAAGAAGGTAGCATATTTGGCAACAAACACCTTTTGTTCAGTAGGATTGTAGAAATAATATCCTAAACTTTCTTTAGGATATCCCACAAAAGTACACTTATCAGATCTTATCCCAAGCCTATCATTCTGAAACCTTTTCACATAAGCTGAACATCACCAAATCTTAATATGCTTAAGATTAGGATTCCTCCCTATCCACATCTCATATGGAGTGTTAGGGACGAATTTTGAGGGAACCTTATTTAGTTGATATGTAGCCACTTCTAGGGCATATCCCTAGAATGATACCGGAAGATCGGTAAAACTCATCATGGAATGAACCATGTCCAATAGTGTTCAATTTCTCCTTTCAGATACACCATTCAATTGTGGCGTCTCTGGTGGAGTCCATTGTGAGATTATACCAATTTCTTTGAGACAATTGAGAAACTCACTGCTTAAGTATTCACCTCCTCGATCTGATCAAAGAATCTTAATACTCTTACCAGTTTGCTTCTCAACTTCACTTCTGAACTCTTTGAACTTTTCAAATGATTTATATTTGTATTTCATTAAATACACATATCCAAATCTTGAGTGATCATCAGTGAATGTAAATAAAATAAGAATACCCTCCTCATGCATTCGTTGTCATATGTCCACATACATATGTGTGAATCAACGCTAACAACTCTGTAACTCTTTCTCCTTTTCCACTAAAAGGAGATTTAGTTATTTTGTCCATGAGACAAGATTCACAAGTTGGATATGATTCATAATGATATAGCTCTAAGAGCCCATCTTTATGCAACTTCGATAATCTTGTTTCATTAATATGACCGAGTCTACAGTGCCACGTGAAGGTATAATTTACATCATCTATTTTCCTTTACTTAGTTTGTTCAATTTGAAGTATATTTTCATGCAAGTCAAGAGTGTAAAGTCCATTTCGTAAATTAACAACACTATATAAAACATTATTATTATAAATAGAACAACTGTTGTTCTTTATTATAATATTAAAACCATCCATATCCAATACAGAGATAGAAATAATATTTCTAATAATATTCGAGACAAAATAACAATTATTTAAATTAATGAACTTGCCCGTAGGTATTGCTAAACAATAAGTTCCTACTGCTAATGCAATAACCTTTGCTCCATTTCCCACTCATAGGACGACCTCACCCTTTCTCAGCTTTCTACTTCTGACCAGTCCCTGCATATTATTACATATGTGAGAACCACAACCGGTATCCAATACCCAAGTAGAAGATTGACTTTCAGAAAAATTAATTTCAATCATAAACAAACCTTGATTAGAATTCGAAGCTTCTCCAAGCTTCTTCTGCTTTTGTTCCACAAGATAATCCTTGCAGTTTCTCTTCTAGTGATCCAACTTGTTGTAATGAAAGAAAATTCCTTTGCTAGCTGGATCAGGTTTCTTTTGATCCTTCATTTTCTCCTTACCCTTAACCTTCTTCGATTTCTTCTTTTGAGAAGATACCTTGGGCCTCTTCCTTTTCCTGGAAGAATCATCCACCATTAAGACCTGGTCCTTTCTGGATGGGAAGTGACCTTCAGCAGTTTTTAACATGTTAAGTAATTCAGCCAAGCTGACATCTAACTTATTCATGTGAAAATTCACAACAAAATGTGAGAAGGTGTTCGGGAGTGACTGCAAGACTAAATCTTGACTCAACTCCCCATCCATGACGAACCCAAGCTGTCCAAGACGTTCAATCAAATTGATCATCTTTAAGACATGAGGCTTAATGGTAGTACCCTCGGTCATCCGAGATCGGAAGAGCTCCTTAGATATTTCATATCTAGCAGTCCTACTTTGCTCACTATACAGCTCTTGCAGGTGCAGTAGCATAGTAGAAGCATCCATGATTTCTTGCTGACGCTGAAGCTCATTACTCATGGATGCGAGCATGATTCATTGAGCCATAGATGCATCATCTTGCCACTTTTTAAAAGTAGAAATCTCTTCCTCAGAGGCTGTCTCTGCAACATTTGTAGGTATGGGCGAATTTAAGACATAAGAAATCTTTTTAGCAGTGAGAACAATTCTCAGATTTCTTAACCAGTCTGTGTAATTCGGTCCAGTCAGTTTGTTAGCATCAAGTATGCTACGCAGTGAAATTAGTGAATGTGACATTGTTAAATTCTGCATGTAAAAAGACAATGTTTTAACAAATATTCATTTAATTAAATACCAAAATAAATTTGGTCTTATTTTAAATCGGTATCTCCCACTATTTTCTTCAAACTATATTACCCTCATTATATAGTTCGACAATATCTAATTAAAGATTTGCTAGTGAGAATAAGGATCTCATTTCAAATGTATATAGCCTAGTGTGTGCACAACAAACTATATATAAATAAATAGGTAGACAACTCTTGTCAATTACATCATCATGTAAATAATTATATTTTACCTCTTAAATCATAATGGTCAAGTGTGTGCACATCCGAACTAAAATGATTTAAGTTAGGTCGTACCCAGCATTTTCATATAAGTGGAGAGAAAACTACAGCCATTGTGTATGTAATAGGATCAATTAGAATTTTTTTCAAAAAATCAGAGATCAAGGAGCGAGGAGCGCTTGAAGACCCGTTTGTAATGGAACCTGGGTTTAAATATAATAGTTATATTTAAATATTTATTCTTGCACCATAGGGTTTGATCTTTTGGTTCACTTGGTGGCTCTAGTGAACCAAATTAGAATAAAAGTTCATAATCAATCTGGGTAGAATATAGTATTCTATATGTACATGCTAGTATTATATATATATATATATATATATATATATATATATTATGCAAACATGCTTCCTATGTTTAATAATATGACGCGTATTTTATATATATATTTTTATGCGCGCTAAACAAGATGAGACTAATAATAACAAACCCCTCAAAGATATTATATTAAGTTGTAACGTTCAAAGATATTGGGAATATTGAACGTCGTCTTCTATCATGATAAAAATAATAGAGCATTAAATATTTAATATGTGTTTGTTGTGCACACACAAGGCAAATATTAAATATTTGAGATGTTATTTTTATTACATTTGACGTTTATAAGGAATTGAATATTACCACTTTGTTATGCACATATATCAAAAAAATTGAATAAATATTTACCATAAATCACTTATTTTTAATAAACACATTTTTAATCTTTTAACAATTATTCATCATTAATATTATAACTCACAATATTGACAGTCAGGTCATTAAAGATTTCTCCTTATTGGCGCACAATTAGATTGTGACGCCCCCAAAATAGGTCCGCACAACCCATTTTGAGTCGCTAAATACATGGTACAGAAACAACTACAAACTTCATTATTACAATTGTTGTGCAAAATACGACAACACATATGTTGTGAGTTTAAATACAAATATTATCTTCTAAACAATATCCAAACTCAAATAAGTTTTCATTATAATTAATGATACACTATTTTACAAAATAGTGAATACTGCTAAAACAACTGTCTGGTCCCATCACTCCACACCCCGACTAATTCCCGTTATATTCTCGCCTCCTGAGAAGAAAAATGGAATAAAAAAAGGGTAAGCTTAACTAGCCCAATAAAGAATATTATGACTAAGATAATGTAGAATAAATTATCGTTAGCCTTCAATAAATCAAATAAAATATAATGGACAACAAGTTTTAGATCAATATTCGCAGCGGAAATAACAATTCATTCGAAGAGTTAAGTAGAGAATGAAGTCTACTATCTTCTATGATTTAAAAGTCCATCATCAATATTTTATCCCTATAACATCAATCAATAGACATCTTGAACTAAATATTCATCTTTGCACTACGGGCCAAAGATATTCATTTGTATCACCAGTTGGTCATATTCATCTCAACACATGTCCATCTTTGCACTACGGGCCAAAGATATTCATCACGTATTCATTCATATTTGCACTACAGGCTAAAGATATTCATCAAATATCACCATTTAAAACTGAGGATGATAAAAAATATGTTAAAGAAATAAATTCAGTGAGATTAAATGACAAAGATTAGGAATTCGTACTTTGGTTTATCCAAGTTCAAAAATACTCTATAATAATCAATTGTGGAGCAAAATTCAAGAATGAAGATCAAAACATGGATGCAATCAAAGATAGTAACCATAATAGGCAACTTGGACAAAGAAAAGAAAATTTAATTTTTGTGTGAATAGTGCCCCATACGTGAGTAGTGCCGTATACGTGAATAGTGCCGTATTCGTGAATAGTAACCCCGACACAAAAAGTAACAATTTCATAAGAAAAATCATACTCCGTGAATAGTACTCGTGAATAGTACCGTATTCATAAATAGTGTCGTATACGTGAATAGTACCGTATACATAAATAGTAACCACAACATGAAAAGGAAAATAATTTATAATAAAATTCATACCAATATTTCGGTATAACGATATTGAAAGAACTAACATCATTTACGAAAAAAATAACATCCCTTACCTCAAAATAACAGTACTTCTGACTGGAATATCAGATATAATGTTGAAGGAAACTTGAACTGAATAGCAACTCTCAAAGTATCTAAATACTCGCAAAAATACGCTCGATATTATAGAGAGAGAAAACTTCTGATTTTGGTGTGATTTTCAATTCTAACTAAGCATCCTATTTATAGGAAAATACCAGAACGCCAAATCAAACTAAAATTTAATAAAAAAAATTCATGCACACCACTTGACTAAACTTATCACACCATAAGTGGGGGCCACCAAATTCAGAAAATTCCACAACAACCAAAAGTGGGGCCCACCCATGTTTTTAATAAAAATATTTATTTCTGAAACTTCAATAATTCATAATAAATATCCCTTTAATCAGAAAAATATGAATTTTATGTCCATTCCATAAGAAATTTAATTCTCTACAACTTTGTAGAAGAAAATTTTTCCAAATTCCAAACAAAAAATGACCGAAATTCACATACGGATGATTTTGAATACCTCCATTCTGACAAAATACTGATAAAACACCTCAGCATTAATTCTTTCATTTTTATCCATATAAAATAAATACTTCTTTATTGTATAAATTAATAATTAATTATTCACAAATAATATTACAGAATCACAATAATGACAACCAGGTCGTTCCCAGGAAAGAGGGGGCTTTTCGATAAAGATTTCTCCTTATCGGCGCGCAATTAGGTGACCAAACCCCTTTCCTAGACAGAACTTCCTTAGACATTGCTAATAATGCTATCTAATAATATTATTCATATAATATGAATTATTGATCTGATAATGGAAAATACTGTGCACTGATAATTATTGAAACAACAATAATATAAAATATCAACGTAGTAATTATTGAATCAATAAAATAAAATATTGAAAAGTAATTACTGTAATAATTATTGAGTAGTGCCTTCTTACGTAAGAATCAGTAATCCAAAAATACTGTGCAATACCATATGTTACTGTGCAACCACGCGTATTACTGTACTTTAACAATCAGGTATTCCAACAGTGTTAACGGTAACAACTACGCCATTATTTATAAAAACGCATACTTGTCATTTTTTTCATCCGACAGTTTTTCGTTATGGGGCCCACAAATGGCTGCGCCATCATACGAATATTCTCCGATAGCAAGAACATTCCACGACCAAACGAATATTCCCCGACAACAATGAATATTTTATAACCACTTGCTTATTTTGCAAAATTTGCGCATTTCACCCATAACCAAAGTATTATATCAAATTAACACCTTATTATTCACAATAATAATTAAAGAAAATTCAATTTTATTTATAAAAAGTTGGGGTCTTATAACCTCCCCTCCTTATGAAATTTCGTCATCGAAATTGACGTACGTACCTGGTGTTCCTCCACAGCATGGTTCCTTCACAAAACTTTGACTTGTGGTATAACTTTTGTGCATAGGACATGCTCCTTCCTATCCAAGATCTTGATTGGTACCTCGTCGTACATTAAATCTTTGGATATCTCATCTAGTTTTAATTCAATAATGTGTTTCGGGTCGCCCACATATTTACATAACATTAATACGTGAAAAACGTAATGATCACACGACATACTTGGCGGTAAAGCGAATTTATAGGCCACAGTTCCTACTCGATCGAGAATTTTAAATAGACCAATAAAATTAAGGGTTGAAATTTCCTCTCTTCATCAACTCTTGCTTCTAGAATAACACATTCTTGTACCTTCTTCTTCATACGCATTAGCTTCGAGTCTGTAGCTTGAGCAACTTTAACTTTATCGATTAAAGTCAATTTTAATCGTATACTCTCTATCTTCACGTAGGTTCTTGAAGTCTTTAACTCTATCTCTATCTTTTGTAAGTCGTACGAAATAGGTCTTTGTGTTAACAATATCGCACTCGTAAACGCATATTATCTTCTACTTAGCGCGTCAGCCACCACGTTCGCTTTTCCAAGATGGTATTGAATGGTATGGTCGTAATCTTTTAATAGCTCGAGCCAACGTCTTTGGCGCATATTACGTTCGTTTTGATGAAGAAATATTTGAGGGTTTTGTATCGGGTTCAAGGTCGATACAAAATTTGATATCACGCTCTGGGGTAAGGCCAGGAAGTTCTTCAGGAAATACGTCAGGAAATTCATTAACAATAAAAATTTTATTCAAATCTGACATATTTTTGTTCAAGTCCATGACATGGGCTAAGAAAGCTTGACATCCATTTTTTAATAAACGAATTACTTTTTGGCTTGATATAAAAGTGTTTGATTTTAGTGGTTTGGTTGCTTGAATTCGTATAGCAGGTTGGTTAGGAATATGAAAACTAACAACCTTACGAAAATAATCATTTTTAGCATGATAAGTGGTTAACCAATCAATCCCTAAAATCACATCAAATGCAATTATCTTTACAGATATAAGATCAACAAGTAATGTGATGGTGCCAACTTGAATCAAGCATGATTTATAAACAGTGGATGTAATAAAGGTTTCTCCTAACGGAGTTTCAACAGATAAGTCAAATTCTAATTTCTCCGGAGTCAAATTCAAATGTTGAGCACAAGCAGGAGAGATAAAAGAATGGGTAGAACCGGTATCTAGTAAGATATAAACTTCGTAAGAATTTATGATTAACTAACACGTGATAACTTAGTTCAGATTACTCACTTTTTGAGAAGTCACGAAAAATGCTCTTCCTGAAACCACCGACTTTATTTTGTCCGTATCCGCCTTTGATGCCACCGTCCCAGCTGGACTTGATTTCACTATAGGACAAAATCGAGCTATGTGACCGTCTTTTTCACAACTAAAACATACCTTGGAAGGCTGTGAACAGTTTGGACTTATGTGTCCCTTCTCTCCGCATCTGTAGCATCTAACTGGCGGTCGTTCTCTTCCCCTAGAATTTGTTGTTGGTGCAAGTGTTGCTGCCGACGTCTTCTCGTCATCGTTAAATCTTCTCTTCTTGAAATTTCCACTTGAATCATTTTTTCTATTATCTTGGTCATGATTACCACTGTAAGAACCCGAATTTTCAAAAAATATTAAGATAAGAATTTTGTAAATAAAATTCTTAAAGCATGAGATGGGTTCGAACGAGTATATATATATATATATATATATATATATATATATATATATATGTGTGTGTGTGTGTGTGTGTGTGTGTGTGTGTGTGTGTGTGTGTGTTACGAGGTATGTGGTATTGTATTGCATAGGGTAATATGAGCTATGTAATATGTAATGTATTGTTTAATGAATATATATTATTATTATATATTTGTTATAAATTGTAGAGATGAATTAGTAAAGAAGATGGATAGGAATTTATCTATTGATGTTAAATAATTTATGTGAAATTATTTTATAATAGTAAGTTGGAAACATTAAAATATCTTTGATAATCACCAATTCCTTGAGTATTTATACGGGTACGTATCAAGTCTAAGGTAGTACAACCGTACTCTTTAATGGTGGATGTATAGGAGTTGGGCTAAATAATTCCTTCAGAGAGTGGATGTATATACGAATTAGTAACCGATCTAACTCACTGTGAAAATAGTATAGACGAGACGAAAACTAATTTGTTGGTTGTTTGTGGGAAATCACTCAGTGTACTATATTAAATACTATTAAAGGCTCGACACGTGCTAGGTTTAGACTGGTATATATGTACGTTATTGACGAGAGTAGATGACCGTTATACCTTTAAAGTGGTTAGAGAATTATTAAGTAATTCGATTCACGGCAAGAAGTGAAAATGAAAGGAATGTATGTATGTGTTACATTCGAGTGTTGTGTTATTGGTGGTATGAAACCGTAAAGGAGATGTATAGTTTGTTAAACTAATAAGGGAGATAGAATTTTAAAACTCAAAGTGTGATCCTTAAATTATTAAGGAATATAGTAACCAATGATGTGGAATCAAAGAGGGCATTGATGTTAGACGAGTTAACAATTAAGGAGGATGTGTATAGTATTTAGACGCATAGGTTTCAGTTCTGCTGATGTAGAACTTATCTGCCTCTGATTTAGGTATGGCGCAACTGCGCCATTACCAAGTCTGTGACCAGCGCAGCTGCGCCGATCTGTAGAAAAATCTACGTCAGTTTATGAAAATGTGATTTGCAAGCCATGCATACTAATAACTCATATAAAGGTTATAAATGGTGACTAAGTGTTCATAAAGGAATGTAGTTAACAATACATGACTTGAATAAAGGTTTAATTAATTAAATTGGATTAAATATGGTTAATTAAGTGATATTATGGAATATTATATTCTATTAATTAGTGGACTGCATAATAAATTATTGGAAAGAAACTAAATGATTAATTTATTATTATGATATTAAAATGTGAAAATGGGTCTGAAGTACCCAATTGAATGATATTTAGCCCAATTAAAATATTAATGTGGACATTATCATTAAATAGTATTATTATGTTTAATATAAATGTGAGCAGTAGTAATATATAATGTCCACGGCGAAAGAATACGTGAAGTGTGACGTTTAATTGGAACTAATGATATACAAAAATCATATGGTAAAAGTAATTAAATCATAGAGTTGATTTAAATAAGTGTGGTTATTTCATCCTATGTGATGAGACAATTAAATGTATACTCTAAATTATTGGAGTAAATAAAGACGTATTATTAAAATATTTATTTCTATATCAATGGGTGATTAATAGTAAAAAGGAGATATTAAATTATTAGTGGTCAATGGAATTAAGTCCACACATGTTTTAAAGATTAAATTATGTGGACTAATATATATGGACTATATGATGTCAGTACATAAATAATCTTTAACTTTACTTGGTGTAAGTAGCATTTACGCATTAAAATTACATATTTGGGAATTAAAGGAACTAAACTAAGCTTTAGTTGCTGAGAAATTGCCTTGTCCCAAAATTTGTGTCCCAATTCTTTTAAACCACCGTGTATAGGTCAATGGCCTACTCTTCTATATTGCTGTGAATTGTGGAGGCTAGGAGGTGGTGATGATGAGCTGAAGAAAGGTGGAGAGGGAGTGGTTAGCCACTTTCCACCAACTCCTTCTTGTCCAACATCTTCTTCCTTCTTCCAGTAGTTCAATCTTGGAGGCAAAGTTATGGACTGTGTAGATAATTCTCTATAAATAGAACCCCTCCCTTCTTTTCCCGTTTGTTTGAGTGGTCTGAGAAATTGCTTGTGGAAGGATTGTATAATTGAGAGCATACAAGTATTGTAGGACATTGGAAGTTCAACTAGTAGCAAGTTCCTTTCACCATTTCAGAGGTATAAGTGCTTTTCCTTGCTTCCATTTCAGTTTCTGTCAAACAGAGTTCTTGAACTCTTAAAATCCAAATTCTTGAATTCATGGAATTAGATGTTAATGAGTTTGGGTATGGGTTATATAGTTGTTATATAATGGTATAAGCATGTCTAAACTGTTACATGAGTGTTTAGGAATGAATTCATGTGTAATTTCTATGGTTGGGCTAGCTTTCTGCCGAAGCAGATTGCTCCTGGTTCGAACCAGACACGGCGCATCTGCTCCGGATTAACACTGAGGTGTAGCGCAGCTATGCCGGCCTCTCAGTTTAGTTTTTGCTTTCTGTTTTAAAGTCTGACAAGTGTTAGTCAAATACTATGACATAAACTAACATACAAGCATGTGTAATATGTATACACAAGTATGTTACCCTAATGTGATCGTGTTTTACTAGATTAACATACGTGATTAATGAAAGTGTAAAGTTTAAAATGGATTTAGAACTTTAGAAATGAACTTGATAGGTATGTATGCCATATCTATATACTAACTTGGTAAGTACGTTAGTATGGTTTAGAAATGCATGAATAACCCGTTAACTTGTGTTTAGATGATTCGTAAGGAAGCATGAACATGTTGAAAATTATTAGTAAGCTTTACTAATAAAAATACGAACTTTGATGAGACTTATGATCATAGTAGTGTATATACATGATGGATTTCAGATGTAAATGAGCATGATATGAGGTTTACAGTGTCTTGCCATGATCAAACTTATTAAATCTCGTGTTAGAGAAATTTTCAAGAAAGACTTAGTATAATAAGCTAATGGACATGAATGCTATAAGATATAGTTTCTGAACTTGAAAAGATGTTAACATGACTTAGTTACTTATGGTAAGAGTTTCAAAGTTGATTTATACATGCTATATTGCATCATTCATGTAAGATGATTTCAAAGGCAACCTCGAGCATGTTTTCGAACTTAGGTTGCATTACACATGTGTAATTAGATTCTAAAGGTTTGAGATGTCATTTTATGATGTACTATGTCTCTAAACATGATTCGTAGGTGATGGACATAAAGAGAATTTAATTAAACATGAGTTTTAAGCATATTTTAAAGTGTTACGAACATTATGAGCATGTGTATTAACAGAATATACGCCATCATTATGTAGACTTATGGCCACAGTTGTAAAGTAAGGTCGTTATATGATCTTTTAAGCTTTAATTCTATAAATAGTCATGAACTAAGAATTTGTGAAAGTGAGCTCAAGAGTGGTCATGTGCTTATGTGAGCACCTCTAACATGTATATATGATAGAGTATTAGTACATAGGTGTGTAATAATTGGACAGAAATTGGAAATGCAAAGCTCAGTCCTGGTCTAGCTAGGGGACAACGCAGCTGCGCCGTCCCTAAGCATGGACAGGGTACAGCTGCGCCATTCTGCATTCTAGAATAGGTTCTGTCTTTTTATATAATGTTTGAAGCATGCTTATATGGTTACTTTAACTTGTAATATTTGACCAATATGCTATGAAATGTGTTGAGAAGCATGTTAGGTGATAGAGATGAATGTTAACGAGTAATTAAAGCTTTCAAATGTTAAGTCCAAAGGAATACTTTCAAGATATTAAGCAATGATATGTTGTTTGGATTTGTAATGTCTTACAAACTGAATTATGCTATGAATATATAGTATCTGTGATGTTATATGAAGTTACGACTAAGTTAGACGTTTATGTGTACGTTTGAACTTACATATACAAGTTTTAAATATGTCGATCACGTAGCGAGTCAAGTGTGTGATAGATATATACGGATGTTGATGTCATGTTTGAATGGTTAAGGCATACCTATACGGACCTAGCTATTCCGAGAATGTGATGAGAAAGTGAAGTGTAGGTTTTTCGAACCTAGTTAGAAAATAATGTAACATTGTTATTACATTGAGAATGCATGAAATATGTTACTAATGGATATGAATCCATGATTATATAACTATGTAGGAATACACGAAGTGCAGATAAGTGTTAAGCAGTTAAGTCGTAGTTCATAAACTACGAATCAGGTAAGTCTTTCAGTTCCTATTTGATATATGAATTTGATAACTGTTAGTTGAGCTATATTATGCTATGCAAATGTTGATGTATATATATGAAATGCATATGAGATATGTATGAAATGTAAAAGTTTATCTTTGATGATATGTTTGTGATATAAATCTTTATGCCTGTTATATGTGAAGTAACATGCGTAGTAAATATTAATTGATTATGAATGCATGAACTGAATATGCTATTATATGTTATGTGCTGCATGAAAACTATTAGAATTGTTGGGCTGTCGAGCTCACCCTTGCAAATAACCACTTTTGCAGGTTAAGGACACACGATAAAGGTTACGTGCTACTTGATTGATAAAGTTCAATCACATCAAAGGAGATTGATTTGTTTATTTAAATAGATACTCTTGAACCATGTTTAGGTTCTAGTAAATGTACATGATAGTAGTTTACGACGTGTAATACATGTTTAGTTGTAAAGTTATACTATGTGATACAAAGAGAAATTCGAATCGAGATGTAAAACTTTATACAGTAATTCGAATAGAATGAATCATAATATAATTTGATTCAAGGATATGTAATTGATTCAAGTTAAAGATGTCAATAAAAGATTTATTTTCAAAGGAGATTGAAAAAGTTTAAATTATTTCGCATACTTATATAATATCGAATGTGATGTAAAACATGAATAGTAAATGACCAAGTTATGAAACTTATAAAATTTTGGGGTCATTGTGCAGATCCTGGTAATGGAAAGAATTTATATTCTAAATTGTAACAAGCAAAGTTATATTCATTAAGTTATGAATGAAAAATATAAATAGTTTGACGATAGTAGTATCGTGGTGGAACGGATTCGTGGTTCGAAGGGACCCGGATTTGGGGGCGTCACAACCACCAAAGTGGTTACCATTTCTGGCATGATAATTTCCTCCATGATGGTTATCATTATTCTAATGGCCGTTGCCACCGGTACGATTATTATCGTGTTGTTGGTTGTTATCTTTTGGTTGGGATGACTCATAATCTCGCTCCAATAACTGAGCCCTACTCACTACATCTGAATACAAACACAGTTTGTGAGAAATAAGGTATTGACGTATTTCGGATTTCAAACCTCGCAGAAACATTCGCGTCATTCTCTCCTCATTATCAATCAAATAGGATGCAAATCAGGACAACTCGATAAACTTAGCTTCGTACTACGACATGGTCATATTGTTTTACTCCAGCTTGATGAACTCTACCTCCTTTATGTGACGAATACTTTTGGAAAAGTACTTATCGTTGAACAATTTTTGGAACTTCTCCCAAGACATCTTAAGTGCGGCAGGCTGAGTACACTTTACGGATTCCCACCAGTAATCTGCCTCTCCTCGCAATATGAAGGTGGTAAAGGGAACCTTTTGCTCCTCGGAGCATCCCAAGACATCAAATATTTTAGTGATCTGCTTTATCCACGTCTCTGTCATAAGTGGTTCTGGCTTTTTCCAAAACTCTGGTGGTCCCAGCTCCTTGAACTACTTAGCGGTGACCATCCGTTAGTTGCGAGTGTTTCCACCTGCATTTTTCACAGGAGTCTCTCCTACCTGATGTTGCATAAATTACAAAAAGCCTTTGAACATCCTATTGTTCATCATTTTACTGGTGTTGTTGTTTACCAGAGGATTATTTCCTTCCTGATGCTAGGAGTGAGCAAAAAATGGGTAAAATCGAATTACCGAACATAACTGAATTTTTTAACCGAATTATTTTGGTTATTCAATTTTTTTTATTTTGGTTATATCCTATTTTTTTTTCAGTATTCGGTTTCGGGTTCGACAGTAAAAATCAAACTATTCGGATACCCTGAATAACCGAATTTATTAATTAAAAATAATTATTTTATACTTATATGTATTCTATTCTATTCACCACCGAAGTCTGCATATATATATATATATATACATTATACGTCATTCTCTTCCTAGGAATAGGCTGAATAGTAGACTGCACTAAGCCACTAACCCTTTTCATTTCCAAAATTCTCATCTCACTCTTAGTCTCTTGCCTCTCCGCCTCTCTCATCCCAAATATCAAATTTCCAGCCTCCGCCTCTCACTTCTCACTTCTCACTTTCTCAGCCTATCCGCCTCTCATCCTAGGGTATTAAAGGAGAACATCCAAGGTATTACCAATCGCCATCGAAAATTTGGGGAGGGTCTAGATTTGGTTATAACGACAAGAATCAAGATGGTGTGGGTACGAAGATGGAGCCTGGAGGTGTGATTGTATTCCTACATCTTGATTGTATTCCTACATGCTTCTAATTTTCGATCATCATCTGTGCCCAAAAGCAATTGAACTTTCTTTGTTAAAGTTTTGGTGTAGAAATACCCTTCTATATCTAATTAATTGTTTGTATCCCATCCTAGATTTTGTTACTTGCTTTTGCAGTTTGCTAGGTATGAACTCCTCTCCATCCTTTGTTTTGCCGGAATGGGAATATCCATAATCTGATCTTTTTCCAACATTAACTGAAATAAGATAGAAAATTTATTTCAATCTCACTGCATGTGACTCTTCAATTTTGGTATGGATAACATCAAAGTCGATTTAGGCATTTTGTAGAATCATAATTTTGGGTGTTATTTTTGATAGTAGTGTTCTGTTATTACCCGAAATACCAAATTTATAATTCGGTAATTCGGTTATTAGCAAAATTCGGTTATTAGTTCGAATATTAAAAATAGGAGAATTTTGGTATTCGGTTATAACCGAATAGCCTATTCGGTTCAGTTATAACTGAATGATCAGTTCTACCTGATGCACGTCATCATGGGTATTGATCAGCGGTGATTCAACGGTCTCATGTACTCCATTTCTTAACTTGACATTTTCAAATGCTATTCCCAAATACTACCATAAAACAATGGTTAATTGACATGCCACATATTATCCCTATATTTTGATCGACCAATTAAATAACAAATAAGCTTAGGTAGGACACACTAGCAAAGGATTTACTCGTCTCTCCCCTCCTAGTTCTATTCCCCGATCTCCGCCAGAGACCATATCTCTAAGCTCTGATACCAACTGTGACTCTCATCCCAACCTTGGATAGCACCTCACAGTGATACCTATCAGCTTGCCACCGCAGAACGGCGTCCCCTACGGAGAGTCTGGCTTCGGTGCATTCCTCATCAACAAGAAGCCACCAGATAGAGGCTTGGGGCTCTTTACTTATGGCTCTAATACCAACTGTGACGCCCCCAAAATAGATCACACAACCCATTTTGAGTCGCCAAATACATGGTACAGAAACAACTACAAACTTCATTATTACAATTGTCGTGCAAAATACAACAACACATATGATGTGAGTTTAAATACAAATATAATCTTCTAGACAATATCCAAACTCAAATAAGTCCTCATTACAATTATTGATAAATTATTTTATAAAATAGTGAGGACTGCTAAAACAACTGTCTGGACCCATCACTCCACACCCCGACTAGTTCTCGCTATATTCTAGCCTCCTGATAAGAAAAATGGAACAAAAAGGAAAAGAGTGAGCTCAACTAGCCCAGTAAAGAATATTATGACTAGGATAATGTAGAATAAATTATCGTTAACCTTCAATAAATCAGATAAAATATAATGGACAATAAGTTTTAGATCAATATTTACAGCGAAAATAACAATTCATTAGAAGAGTTAAGTAGAGAATGAAGTCTACTATCTTCTATAATTTAAAAGTCCATCATCAATATTTTATCCCTGTAACATCAATCAATATACATCTTGAACCAAATATTCATCTTTGCACTATGGGCCAAAGATATTCATTTATATCACCAGTTGGTCATGTTCATCTCAACACCTGTCCATCTTTACACTATGGGCCAAAGATATTCATCAGGTAATCATTCATCTTTGCACTACAGACCAAAGATATTCATCAAGTATCACCATTTAAGACTGAGGATGATGAAAAATATCTTAAAGAAATAAATCCAGTGAGATTAAAGGACAAAGATTAGGGATTCGTACTTTGGTTTATTCAAGTTTAAAAATACTCCATAATAATCAATTGTAGAGCAAAATTCAAGAATGAAGATCAAAACATGAATGCAATCAAAGATAGTAACCATAATAGACAACTTGGACAAAGAAATTTTTTTTTAATTTTTCTGTGAATAGTGTCGTATACGTGAGTAGTGTCGTATACGTAAATAGTATTGTATTCGTGAATATTAACCCCGACACAAAAGGTAACAATTTTATAAGAAAAATCATACTTCGTGAATAGTACTCGTGAATAGTACTGTATTCGTAAATAGTGACGTATACGTGAATAGTGTCGTATACGTGAATAGTAACATCAACATGAAAAGGTAAAAATTTCATAATAAAATTTATACTAATATTTTGGTATAATGATATTGAAAGAAATAACATCATTTACGAAGAAAATAACATCCATTACCTCAAAATAACAGTACTTCTGACTGAAATATCATATATAATGTTGAAGAAAACATGCACTGAATAGCAAGTCTCAATGTATCTAAATACTCGCAAAAATATGCTCGATATTATAGAGAGAGAAAACTTCTGATTTTGGTGTGATTTTCAATTCTAACTAAGCATCCTATTTATAGGAAAATGCCAGAACGCCAAAACAGACTAAAATTTAATAAAAAAATATTTTAATAAAAAAATTTCACGCACACCACTTGACTAAACTCAGCACACCACAAGTGGGGCCCACCAAATTTAGAAAATTCCACAACCAAAAGTGGGGCCCACCCATGTTTTTAATAAAAATATTTATTTTCGAAACTTTAATAATTCATAATAAATATCCCTTTTATCAGAAAATATGAATTTTATGTCCATTCCATAGGAAATTTAATTCTCTACAACTTTGTAGAAGAAAGTTTTTCTAAATTCTAAACAAAAAATGACCGAAATCCACTTACGGATGATTTTTAATACCTCAATTCCGATAAAATATTGATAAAATACCTTAGCATTAATTCCTTCATTTATATCCATATAAAATAAATATTTTCTTATCATATAAATTAATAATTAATTATTCATAAATAATATTACAGAATCACAATAATGACAACCAGGTCGTTCCCAAGAAAGAGGAGGCTTTCCGATAAAGATTTCTCCTTACTGGCGCGCAATTAGGTGGCCAAACCCCTTTTCTTAGACAGAACTTCCTTAGACATTGCCAATAATACTATCTAATAATATTATTCAAATAATATGAATTATTGATCTTGTAAGATCCCGAATTTTATGAAATAAAAGTATTCAATTTTTCTAATAATTATTATTCAGTAAATGGTTAAATTGATAAAAAGTTAAAGTTAAGGGTGCTATATGGAATTTTTTCAAAATAAGCAAGTGGTTATAAAATATTCATTATTGTCAGAGAATATTCGTTTGGTCGTGGAATATTCTTGTTGTCAGGGAATATTTGTACGACGACGCATCCAATTGTGGGACCCATAACGAAAAACGGTCGAATGAAAAAAATGACAAATTTGAGTTTTTATAAATAACGACGTAGTTGTTACCGTTAACACTGTTGAAATATTCGGTGGTTAAAATACAGTAATACGCGTGGTTGCACAGTAGAGCACGGTATTGCACAGTATTTTTTTTGAATTATTGATTCTTACGTAAGGAGGCACTACTCAATAATTGTTACAGTAATTACTGTTCAATATTTTATTTTATTGAGTCAATAATTGCTACGTTAATATTATTATTGTTCAATAATTGTCCCTGCACAGTATCTCCATTATCAGATTAATAATTCATATTATTTGAATAATATTGTTAGATAACATTATTAGCAATATCTAGAAAGTTCTGTCAAGGAGAGGTTTGGTCACCTAATTGTGCCCAAATAAGGAGAAATCCTTATCGAAAAGCCCCCTCTTTATTGGGAACGACCTGATTGTCATAATTATGATTCTGTAATATTATTTGTGAATAATTAATTATTGATTTATATGATAAAAAAATATTTATTTTGTGTGGATATAAATGAAGGAATTAATGCTGAGGTGTTTTATCAGTATTTTGTCGAAATGAAGAACTAAATATGAGATTTTTAAAAAAATTAGTTTATTACTTGATTTTGTAAAATCCATAACTTTTTTGTGTATAATGAGTTAGGAGATGAGCCATATATCAAAAGAAAGCCCTGGAAGTAAGCTAAGCTTAGAAATTTGAATCACCCAAATATTCTTTGTGGATTTTTCATGGTGATTGTTTGAGTGAAACTGGTACGAGGGACTTATAGTTCGAAAATCAAAATCAGTGTTCTTAAAGCTCTATTGTGTGAGTTATAATTTTAATCCGACCGTTAGATCGTTGTGATTTTTAGATATGTTATACATATATAAGTTGAGTATATGTCCATAAATTTTGAACCGTTAAAATTTAACGTATGATTTGTTATGAATTTTAAGAGGTGTTGAAAATCGTCCGTATGAAGATTTCGGTCATTTTTCGTTTGGAATTTAGAAAAACTTAAAGCTACAAAGTTGTAGAGAATTCGATTTCGTGTGGAATAGACATAAAATTCATATTTTTCTGATAAAAGGGCTATTTATTATGAATTATTGAAGTTTTTGATTATTGTTTAAATGATAAAATATTTTGAAAATTTCTAAAATTGGTGGACCCCACTTTTGGTTGGTGACAAATGTGTTGAAATTTTATTTTAAATGTGGTGGGCATGAATAGTAATAGGTAAAGCCATCAGGTAGCAGGTTAATGCGTTCTAACATTTTCCTATAAATAGGGTGCTGAGTTAGAATTGAAAATCACACCAGAAACAAGTTTTCTCTCTTTCTCTCTCTATATTATCGAGCGTATTTTGTGAGTATTTAGATACGTTGTGAGTTGCTATTCAACAGTACAAGTTTTCTTCAGCCTTATACTTCATACTTCAGCTGGAAGTACGGTTCTTTTGAGGTAAGAGATTGTAAGGGATAGTAAGGGATCGTAAGGGATTGTAAGGGATAGGGATGTTATTTTCTTTATAATGATGTTATTCTTTCAATATCATTATACCGAAATATTGGTATGGATTTTGTTGTGGAATTTCTACCTTTTTCATGTCGGGGTTACTATTCACGTATACGGCACTATTCGTGTATATGGCACTATTTACGTATATGATATTATTTACGTATACGGTATTATGTACGAATACGGAGTACTATTTACGAGTTACTATTCATGAGTTACTATTCACGAGTCACTATTTACGAGTTACTATTCACGAGTTACTATTTACGGGTACTATTCACGACAAAATTGGTTTCTTTTTCTAACCAAATTATCATTGATTTATGAATCTTACTCTTGAAATTAAATGCAGTTGTTAATCATATTATTTTTATTATCATATATAACATTTTTATAATCTCGATGATGAAATTTCTCTTTGACTTGAGTAAAGATGGGTAGATTATTGGTATGATCGTGACTGTGGGTTCTCTTTGGTCAGTAGTACAAAGTTGAACTGTTGACTGGTATGATCATGACCATTGAATTTATAATTGAATATCTTTAGCTTAAGTGGAAAGGTGAATTGATCAACATGGTTATAATTATTGTTTATATAAATTCTGAAATAATTATGTATTTCTTTGAGATATTAATATATTTGGCCTGTAGTGCAAAGATGATCTGTTGTTAAATATCTTTGGCATGTAGTGCAAAGATGATTTGTTGTTGAATATCTTTGGCCAGTAGTGCAGAGATGAACTGTTGTTGAATATCTTTGGCTTGTAGTGCAAAGATTAACTGTTGATGAATATCTTTGGCCCGTAGTGCAAAGATGAATTTATTAGTATGATTATGAACAGGAACTGTGATTTGGTATAACCATGATGTTTGATGTTTCAGGTAAAGACAGGTGATGAAAATTATCTTCGTTCTGGATGAGAAGAGAAATTTAGAACCACAATTATGATTATGAGTGATTCATATGATTGTGGACCAGAATTGTTGATTGATGTTACAGGGATAAAACATTGTTGGTGGATTTTTAATATGGAGAAGATAATAGACTTTATGGTCTATTTGACACTTCTAATGGATTGTTCGTTCCGCTGCAACTATGGTTGAAAAATTTTGTCATCTATCATATGTTCTAAATCTCTGATTTATTAATGATGAAGGCTATTGATAATTTAATTATCTTTAGTCATGATATTCTTTACTGGGCTATTTGTGCTCACCCTTTTGCTTCACAATTCCTTTTAGGTAATAAGAGTGTAGCTGGATCGAGCGGGGGTAACAGGAGAATAGAACGGTGGTCTCTAGCTGTGAAGGTTCTCCCTAAACAGTATGAAAATAATTTTATTGAGAACTTTGGAATAGTGTGTTGTATTTTATACATTATTTAGTAGTTATATTTGGTAAATCATATAGGGTGAGGCGAACCCAACTTTAGAAGAGTGATTTGCCACTATCATACAAGATGTCTAATGACATACAACCTCGTGTCATCATAAGACAGGGTTGTGCATATCCACTTACTGAGTATATCTACGAGCACTACCTATATAATCTTGGGGTTTGGCTAAAGTATAATTCTCAATTAGAGACAGTGGAGATAATGATATGTCAAGAGAAGACTCACAATTAGAAAGAATATGATAGTAATCTTCTCATTTTTCTTTGGGGTCTATTGGGTCAACCAAGGATAATTCTGTGGACATATGATATCTATCATAACCTAGACACATGACCTCCCATGTACGAAGGTTTCCTTGAGCACTTCTCAAATATTTTAATTTCTAAAATAGTTATTGACTGTACCTTTATGTAAGGTGCCATTATGACGTACTATCCAAGGTTGGGACATGAGTCACAGTTTGGTATATATTTGTATCAAAACTCACAACATATGTGTTGTTGTATTTTGCATGATAATTGTAGTAATAAAGTTGTAGTTATTTTCTGTACCATATATTTAGCGACTCAGAATAGGTTGGGTGGTATGGACCTATTTTGGGGTTGTTACATTTGGTGTCAGAGCTTAGGGATATAGTCTTTGGCGGAGATCAGGGAATAGAACTAGGACGACAGAGACGAGTAATACCCTTCGCTAGTGTGTGCCCTACCTAAGCTGAATTTTCTTACTTAAGTTGATAAATTATGATATGTCAATTAACCTTTGTTTTGAAGCTGTATTCTAGAATGATATCTGAGATACAGGAGATAAGCAATGGAGAAATCATGATGACCGAGGAGATAGAATCTGAAATGAAAGCAAGGTATTCTCAACTCTTCGAAATACCAGGTACATAAATTTTGGGGACGAAATTTCATAAGGAGGGGAGGTTGTAAGATCCTGAATTTTATGAAATAAAAGTATTCAATTTTTTTTTATAATTACTATTCAGTAAATGGTTAAATTGATAAAAAAAAATTAAAGTTAAAGGTGATATATGGAATTTTTTCAAAATAAGCAAGTGGTTATAAAATATTCATTATTGTCGGGGAATATTCGTTTGGTCGTGGAATAATCTTGTTGTCGGGGAATATTCGTACGACGACGCATCCATTTGTGGGCCCCATAACAGAAAATAATCGGATGAAGAAAACGACAAATTTGAGTTTTTATAAATAACGGCGTAGTTGTTACCGTTAACACTGTTGGAATACCCGGTGGTTAAAATATAATAATACGCGTGGTTGCATAGTAGAGCACGGTATTGCACAGTTTTTTTTGAATTATTGATTCTTACGTAAGAAGGCACTACTCAATAATTGTTACAGTAATTACTGTTTAATATTTTATTTTATTGAGTCAATAATTGCTACGTTGATATTATTGTTGTTCAATAATTGTCCCTGCACAGTATCTCCATTATCAGATCAATAATTCATATTATTTGAATAATATTGTTAGATAACATTATTAGCAATATCTAGAAAGTTCTGTCAAGGAGAGGTTTGGTCACCTAATTGCGCCCAAATAAGGAGAAACCCTTATCGAAAAGCCCCCTCTTTCTTGGGAACGACCTGATTGTCATAATTGTGATTCTGTAATATTATTTGTGAATAATTAATTATTGATTTATATGATAAAAAAATATTTTTTTGTGTGGATATAAATGAAGGAATTAATGCTGAGGTGTTTTATCAGTATTTTGTCGAAATGAAGAACTAAATATGAGATTTTTAGAAAAATTAGTTTATTACTTGATTTTGTAAAATCCATAACTTTTTGTGTATAATGAGTTAGGAGATGAGCCATATATCAAAAGAAAGCCCTAGAAGTAAGCTAAGCTTAGAAATTTGAATCACCCAAATATTCTTTGTGGATTTTTCATGGTGATTGTTTGAGTGAAACTGGTACGAGGGACTTATAGTTCGAAAATCAAAATCAGTGTTCTTAAAGCTCTATTGTGTGAGTTATAATTTTAATCCGACCGTTGGATCGTTGTGATTTTTAGATATGTTATACATATATAAGTTGAGTATATGTCCCCAAATTTTGAACCGTTAAAAATTAACGTATGATTTGTTATGAATTTTAAGAGATGTTAAAAATCGTTCGTATGTAGATTTCGGTCATTTTTCGTTTGGAATTTAGAAAAACTTAAAGCTACAAAGTTGTAGAGAATTCGATTTCGTGTGGAATAGACATAAAATTTGTATTTTTCTGATAAAAGGGCTATTTATTATGAATTATTAAAGTTTTTGATTATTGTTTGAATGATAAAATATTTTGGAAATTTCTAAATTGGTGGACCCCACTTTTGGTTGGTGAAAAATGTGTTGAAATTTTATTTTAAATGTGGTGGGCATGGATAGTAATAGGTAAAGCCATCAGGTAGCAGGTTAATGCGTTCTAATATTTTTCTATAAATAGGGTGCTGAGTTAGAATTGAAAATCACACCAGAAACAAGTTTTCTCTCTTTCTCTCTCTATATTATCGAGCGTATTTTGTGAGTATTTAGATACGTTGTGACTTGCTATTCAACAATACAAGTTTTCTTCAGCCTTATACCTCATATTTCAGCCGAAAGTACGGTTCTTTTGAGGTAAGAGATTGTAAGGGATAGTAAGGGATCGTAAGGGATTGTAAGGGATAGGGATGTTATTTTCTTTATAATGATGTTATTCTTTCAATATCATTATACCGAAATATTGGTATGGATTTTGTTGTGGAATTTCTACCTTTTTCATGTCAGAGTTACTATTCACGTATACGGTACTATTCACGTATACGACACTATTCATGTATATGGCACTATTTACGTATATGATATTATTTACATATACGGTATTATGTACGAATACGGAGTACTATTTATGAGTTACTATTCATGAGTTACTATTCACGAGTCACTATTCATGAGTTACTATTTACGAGTTACAATTCACGAGTTACTATTTACGAGTACTATTCACGACAAAATTGGTTTCTTTTTATAACCAAATTATCGTTGATTTATGAATTTTACTCTTGAAATTAAATGCAGTTGTTAATCATATTGTTTTTATTATCATATATAACATTTTTATAATCTCGATGATGAAATTTCTCTTTGACTTGAGTAAAGATGGGTAGATTATTGGTATGATCGTGACTATGGGTTCTCTTTGGCCAGTTGTACAAAGTTGAACTGTTGACTGGTATGATCATGACCATTGAATTTATAATTGAATATCTTTAGCTTAAGTGCAAAGGTGAATTGATCATTATAATTATTGTTTATATAAATTCTGAAATGATTATTTATTTCTTTGAGATATTAATATCTTTGGCATGTAGTGCAAAGATGATCTGTTGTTGAATATCTTTGGCCTGTAGTGCAAAGATGATCTGTTATTGAATATCTTTGGCTTGTAGTGCAAAGATGATCTGTTTTTGAATATCTTTGGCCAGTAGTGCAGAGATGAACTGTTGTTGAATATCTTTGGCCTGTAGTGCAGAGATGAACTATTGATGAATATCTTTGGCCTGTAGTGCAAAGATGAATTTATTAGTATGAATATGAACATGAACTGTGATTTGGTATAACCATGATCTTTGATGTTTTAGGTAAAGACAGGTGATGAAAATTATCTTCGTCTTGAATGAGAAGAGAATTTAGAACCACAATTATGATTATGAGTGATTCATATGATTGTAGACCAGAATTGTTGATTGATGTTACAGGGATAAAACATTGTTGGTGGATTTTTAATATGGAGAAGATAATAGACTTTATGGTCTATTTGACACTTCTAATGGATTGTTCGTTCCGCTGCAACTATGGTTGAAAAATTTTGTCATCTATCATATGTTCTAAATCTCTGATTTATTAATGATGAAGGCTATTGATAATTTAATTATCTTTAGTCATGATATTCTTTACTGGGCTATTTGTGCTCACCCTTTTGCTTCACAATTCCTTTTAGGTAATAAGAGTGTAGCTGGATCGAGCGGGGGTAATAGGAGAATAGAACGATGGTCTCTAGCTGTGAAGGTTCTCCCTAAATAATATGAAAATAATTTTATTGTGAACTTTGGAATAGTGTGTTGTATTTTATACATCATTTAGTAGTTATATTTGGTGAATCATATAGGGTGAGGCGAACCCAACTTTGGAAGGGTGATTTGCCACTATCATACAAGATGTCTAATGACATACAACCTCGTGTCATCATAAAACAGGGTTGTGCACATCTACTTGTTGAGTATATCTACGAGCACTACCTATATAATCTTGGAGTTTGGTTGAAGTATAATTCTTAATTAGAGACAGTGGAGATAATGATATATCAAGAGAATACTCACCATTGGAAAGAGTATGATAGTAATCTTCTCGTTTTTCTTTGGGGTCTATTGGGTCAACCAAGGATAATTCTGTGGACATATGATATCTATCATAACCCAGACGTATGACCTCCCATGTACGAAGGTTTCCTTGAGCACTTCCCAAAGATTTTAATTTCTAAAATAATTATTGACTGTACTTTTATGTAAGGTGTCATTGTGACGTACTATCCAAGGCTGGGACATGAGTCACAGTTGGTATATATTTCTATCTAAACTCACAACATATGTGTTGTTGTATTTTGCACGACAATTGTAGTAATAAAGTTGTAGTTGTTTTTTGTACCATGTATTTGGCTACTCAGAATAGGTTGGGTGGTATGGACCTAATTTTGGGTCATTGCAGATCTAATAATGGAAAATACTGTGCAGTAACAATTATTGAAACAACAATAATATAAAATATCAACGTAGTAATTATTGAATCAATAAAATAAAATATTGAAAATTAATTACTGTAACAATTATAGAGTAGTGCCTTCTTACGTAAGAATCAATAATCCAAAAATACTGTGTAATATTATGTGCTACTGTGCAACCACGCGTATTACTGTACTTTAACCACCAGGTATTCCAATTGTGTTAACAGTAACAACTACGCCGCTATTTATAAAAACTCATACTTGTCATTTTCTTCATCCGACAGTTTTTCGTTATGGGCTCACAAATGGTTGCGCCATCGTACGAATAACACCTTTCAATTTTATTTATAAAAAGTTGGGGTCTTACAACCTCCTCTCCTTATAAAATTTCATCCTCGAAATTGACGTACATACCTTGTATTTCGAAATAGTGAGGATACCTCATTTTTATTTTCGATTCCAACTCCTAGGTCATTTGTGAGACCCCAAATTTTATGAATAAAGATTTAAAATTCTCAAAATATTTTTTTGAATATTATGGAATGAATTTGATATAATGTTATAGTTGTGGGTAATATTTATAAATTTTACAAAGTACGCTAGTTGTTATATAATATTCGATTGGTCGGGGAATATTCGTTTTAACAGGGAATATTCATACAATGGCACAATCATTGGTGGACCCCACAATAGAAGTATTGTCGTAGTAAGAAAATGACAGAATTATCTTTTTATAAAAATAACGGCGGAAGTGTTACCGTTAAAACTATTGAACTACCCGGTAGTAAAAGTACAGTAATACGCGTGGTTGCATAGTAACACACGGTATTGATTATTGATGCTTACGTGATAAGTCATTCAGTTATACCCAATTATTGTTACAGTAATTGCTGCATCATATCTCTCATATTATTGATTCAATTATTGTCACAATATCATTTACATAATATGTTATATTATTAAATCAATAATTGAGACGACAAAGTTATTCATATTATTAAATTGCAATATTTACAATGTCTAGAAGTTCTGTCAAGGAGAGGTTTGGTCACCTAATTGCGCGCCAATAGGGAGAAATCCTTATTGGAAAGCTCCTCTTTCCTGGGAACGACCTAGTTGTTAAATATTATGAATTATTATATTAATGATGAATAAGTTCGTGTTGATTAAAGATGAATTTGATAGTTCCATTGTGTTAAAATTATTTGTGTTAGTGGAAATCGATATTTATTTCGATAATAGTTGATATTTGGAGGTTATAGTGTTCAATCGGGTATTCGTAGCACTTTTCGTGTCGGAGTACTATTCACTAGTTACTATTCACAAGTTACTATTCATGAGTTACTATTCACGGGGTACTATTCACCCAAAAAATATATTTTTTTTCGGTCCAAATCATTTTTGGGTACAATATTATTTCATGAGGAGATGTGATAATTTTTCAGACCGTTGGTTGAAGTTATAATAGTAAATCAATATGGATCGTTGGTTGAAGATATAATAGTAAATCAATATGGACCGCTGGTGAAAAGTTATAATAGTAAATCATTATGGATCGCTAGTTTAAAGTTTTAATAGTAAATCAGTATGGACCGTTGCTTTAAGTTTTAATACTAAATCAATATGGACCGTTCGTTTAAAAGTAAATCAATCTGGACCGTTCATGAATTAGTTACTATTCAGTCCATTCTCCTATATATAGAAGCTCATTCCTTCATTATTTCTTACGAATTCACTGAAACTCTAGAGAGAGAAATTATAGAGAGAAAGAAGAAAAGTATTCTGCTACTTCACTTTTTCAATATCCAGTTTCTTCTAAGGTAAGGGATATTATTTGTTGTACTCGTAAGGGGTATTATTTCTTTCGTATTCATGAAGAGAACTTCTGTTATTTCATTCTTATTATTCTGTTGGAATAACCTGTATATGTGGACTACCGTATACATGGTGAAATTCTTCTGTTATTCAATTCCTCATTATTATGTTGGAATAACATGTTTATGTGAAGTACCGCATACATGGTGAAATTCTTCTATTATTCCGTTCTTTATTATTCTGTCGGAATATCCTGTCTGTGCGTTTACGCCGGACCTGGTTCCATTATTTATTATTCTGTCGAAATATCCTGTCTGTGTGTTTACGTCGGACCTGGTTCCATTATTTATTATTATGTCGGAATATCCTGTCTGTGCATTTACGCCGGACCTGGTTCCATTATTTAATATTCTGTCAGAATATCCTGTTTGTGTGATACGCATGACCTGGTTCCATTATTTATTATTCTGTTGGAAATAACCTATCTGTATAGTCTATCGCACGCATGGTGAATCCTTCTGCTATTCCATTCTTTATTATTCTATTGGAATAACCTGTCTATGTGGATTACCACATGCATGGCGGGTGAAAATCCATTTACAATTTTATACATTCTATTATAATCAGTTGGTTAAAGTTTTGGCTTCTATATTCCTTGAAATTAGTGGAATATCCTGGATATTTGCGTTTCATC
Organism: Panax notoginseng; assembly: GCA_016801055.1. Classification (NCBI taxonomy): domain Eukaryota; kingdom Viridiplantae; phylum Streptophyta; class Magnoliopsida; order Apiales; family Araliaceae; genus Panax; species Panax notoginseng. Next base: position 237,355,771 of record CM029013.1, on the reverse strand, counting down.
CAGTATCTTTTCGTGGAAATATTATTTTGAGCATTCTTGAATTTTACTCCACAAAGCAGTATCATGTTGACAATTTGGACGTTATTGAGTTCAGGATAAATTAACTTATTAATCTATAAAATTTATTCTTGAACTTGTTTTATTGAATTATTATGTCATTGTCATCATCCTCATGCGTACATTGTAATGAAAGTCATCTTTGGCTTACATGCAAAGATGAACTTAGTATGATTATGATTAGGGATCATTCGGTATAATCATGACCTGTAATGTTATAAATGATGTTGTAAAAGTCCTCTGTGGCCTGTAATGCATTGATGGACAGTTTTTGGTATGATTATGACCAGAAATTATTTGGTATAGTCATGACCGTTGATGATTTAATGAATATCCTTGGTCCGTAATACAGGGATGATTAGATGATGTGGTTTATTTATTAAGCTGAGTCTCAGCGATAAAAATTGATGAAAATATTTTAAATCATAGAAGATAGTAGATATCATGCTCTACTTGACTCTTCTAATGAATTGCTTATTCCGCTACAGTTAAACTTGATGTCTATTATATTTTATCAGTTTAACATTGTTGAAGACAATTGATAATTTATCCTGCATTATCTTAGTCAAAATATTTCTTACTAGGCTAGTTGAGCTCATCCTTTCTTTCACTGTTCTCTTCAGGAAATGAGAATATAGCTGGGACGAGTCGGAGAAAGGAGTGACGGACCAGATGATAGCATTAGTAGTCCTCACTATTCTGTTAAATAGTGTGACAATAAATATAATGAGGACTCCTTTGAGTGTGGATATTATGTGAAACCCCAGATTTTATGAATAAAGATTTAATTTTTTTGAAATATTTTTTTAAATATTATGGTGTGGATTTGATATAATAGTTGTGGATGGTATTTATAAATTTTACAAAGTATGCAAGTTGTTATATAATATTCGTTTGGTCGGGGAATATCCGTATGACGGCACAATTATTGGTGGACCCCACAACAGAATTATTGTCGGAATGAGAAAACGACAAAAAAATTTTATTAAAAATAACGGCGAAAGTTTTACCGTTGATACTGTTGAACTACTCGGTAGTAAAAGTACAGTAATACGTGTGGTTGCATAGTAGCACACGGTATTGATTATTAATCCTTATGTGAGAAGTCACTCAGTTTGATTCAATTATTGTCAATTAATAATATGAATTATTTAGCGATAATGAAGTTTTGTTTTATTCGTATTATTAACGTAATAAAACAGAAACATCTTTTTATATAAAACAGAATACTTTATTAAAGTTATTCTATAAATAGAATATATTATATTTTATTTAAAAGATTTTTCTTTAAATATGGACCGTCAGATTAAAGTAAATCAATCTGGATCTGCTGCTACTGCAGGTACACCTGCAGCTCCCCCCTCTATAAATAGAGGGCTTGGGGCAGCTATTTTAACAAAAGAAAAGGCGAGGAAGTCCTGTCCAATTTGCTCTGTACACACTATAAACTGAGTACTTTCTCATTTTAAACACTTGTAAGCTCATATATAGCTAATTTTTACCAGCGGGAGCTGAGTGTTAATCTATTTCAAGTTATTGAAGTTTTCTTTGGCAGCCCACTGTAAGCTTTCTTACACACTTTAAAGCCTTTCTCTTTATCTTTGCACACACTATTCTTCACGTTGAGAGTCGTGTTGCGTGTGTAGGCCCGGACTTCGGTCCGTAGTTTTATTTCAATTTGTATATATATACATATATATATATATATATATATATATATATATATATATATATGTATATATTTTTATATATGAACTAACATTATCGAGTTATGCCTCGATTGAGCCTAGACTTATGTCTGGAGCGTTTAATTGCTTTTGTTTATATATACTTATATATATGAACTGTGTGTCTTCGATGAGCCTAGACTTATGTCTGGTGCGTTTAATTGCTTTTGTATATATATATACTAATATATATATGAACTGTGTGTCGAACTTTGTTCGATGAGCCTGGATTTTACATCCGGTGCGTTTACTACTTTAATATATATATACTTATATATATGAACTGTTGTCGGACTTTGTTCGATGAGCCTGGATTTTATATCTGGTGCGTTTCCACGCTTATATATATATATATATATATATATATATATATATATATATATATATATATATATATATTTATATTTCGTCCCGCCTGGAGTTTACTTCATGGCGGTTGACCCTTTTTACCGCTTTCTGTACATTTCGTCACGCCTGGAGTTTCCTCCGTGGCGGTTGATCGCTTTTACAACTTTATTTACATTTCTGATCCCCCATGGAGGTGTTTCGTAGTGGTCGATCATGTCTGTATATATATATTTACAGCTTTATATATATACCTGCTTACTACTTTTATATCAATTGCGGCATCATGTGAGCCTAGGAATCATGTGATCACAGGTTCAGTCCACTGAATCTAGATTCGGTTCCCGTGATGGACCTTTTTCAGCTGTAAGTAGCTTGTAAATTTATTCACGGTGTTCGGATGTCCTCCGATGGTTTTCATACCCTTGAGGAATTCAGCACTGCTTTGTATATTATTTTCTTGAAAGATGCTTTGCATCTCAAAAATAAAAGCAATCAAGCCGAACATTTAATAATAAAATAGAAGTCTAAAAGGTCTCAATTACTATTGAGCATAAGGGTTTGAAAAACCTCTTTTACAAAACATCATTGCTATATCTTGTTTAAAACTAAATTTTTACATAAATTCAAACCCTGTGTATATAGGTGCGAACGAGGCCTTGCACTACTTCCTAATAGCAGCACATTGACCCACACACACACACATATTCATATAACAGTTTATTGAAAAGTGGCGGTCACCGTGGCAACACGGATGTTGGGAGGTGCCTAACACCTTCCCTCCGCATAAGCAAGTCCCCGGACCCTAATGAATCTCGATTTCACAGACCCGTTTAGCAGTGTCATATCACTGGGTCAATGCGCAAACCTTTTCTCGGTTGTGTTGGTACAACCAGTTAAAAAACCAACTGGCACTTCTTAATAGTCCATCGTCAACATTACACATGTCGGACCTTTTTCACTTGTTTTTTCAAAAAAATCTCACATAACATGAGAACAAAAAAAAACAAGTAACGAAAAGGGACAAATAAAAATTCCGACGTCGACAATTGTCATAGTATCATCTGCATAATATTTTATATTATTAAATCAATAATTGAGATGACAAAGTTATTCATATTATTATTTACATTATTGACGAAGTCTAGAAAGTTCTGTCGAGGAAAGGGGTTTGGTCATCTAATTGCGCGCTAATAGGGAGAAATCCTTATCGGAAAGCCCCCTCTTTCCTAGGAATGATCTAATTGTTAAATATTACGAGTTATAATATTAATAATGAATAAGTTCGTGTTGATTAAAGATGAAATTGTTGATAAAAATATTTCTATTCTGTTGGGATTATTAGTGTTAGTGGAAATCGATATTTATTTCGATAATAATTACTTTCTGGATGTTAAATTGACCAAACAGGCAATTAATCAGATAAATAAGCAATTAATTGCTATTGGTTCACATGCAAATTATTGTTGGTTCACATGTATGGAACTATTGTTTCGCATATATGTACTATTAGGGAAGGTGGTGCAAGATTGATAATACTTGCAGGACTAAATTAAAAATAGAGGTATACATGAAGGTACTATACTATAATAATTCGAGCCCCTAAACGTGCAATTATCGAAATTATATTTTCCTATAAATAGAAGCTCATTCTTCTCTCATTCTCACCAATTCACTAAGACTCAAAAGAGCAATTATAGAGAGAAAAGCTATAGAGAGAAAGAAGAAGAGTATTCTGCTACTTCACTATTGCAGTATCCAACCTTTTACTAAGGTAAGGGATATTATTTTTTTAGTATTCGTATGAAATAATATTTTCTTCCATACTCTGTAGTATGTAAGTTATATTATTTTGTTTCGTATTCCTAATTCTGCACTCAATTTGTTAAAGTATTGCTTCTATACTCCGTGAAATTAGTAGAATATCTTTGAAATTTGCGCTTCATCTAGTATCGTTTCACACGGATATTTTTCTAAATATTCTTGTTAAATTTTAAGCTTTTCATGCCAGAGTACTATTCATGGGTGCTATTCATTTATATGGTACTATTTATGAAGTACTATTTACGAGTATTATTCATAAAGTACTATTCACGGGTACTATTTATAAAATACTATTCACGAGCTACTATTCACTCGGGTACTATTCACCCGGGGTACTATTCATGACAAAAATTGATTTATTTTCGGTTCAAATTATTTTTGATACAATATTATTCTTGGATTTTACTTCACAAAGTAGTATCATGTTGACAATTTGGACATTATTGAGTTCTGGATAAATTAAATTATAAATCTTTAAAAATTTATCATTTGCTTGCTTTTAATTGAATTCTTATATCATTGTCATCATCCTCATGCTTATATTGTGATGAAAGTCATCTTTGGCCGTAGTGTATAGATGAACTGTTGATTGGTATGATTATGACTAGTGATAATTCGGTATAATCATGACCCATAATGTTACAAATGATGTGGTAAAAGTCCTCATTGGCCCGTAGTGCATTGATGGACAGTTGCTGGTATGATCATAACCATTGATGATTACACGAATATCCTTGGCCCGTAGTGCATGGATAATTCGTGGACGTGATACTAATGAATATCCTTGGCCCGTAGTGCAGGGATGATTCGATGATGTGGATTATTTATTAAGCTGAGTCTCAGTGATAAAATTGATGATAAACTTTTTAAATCATAGAAGATAGTAGATATCATGCTCTACTTGACTCTTTTAATGGATTTCTTGCTCTGCTGCAGTAAAACTTGATGTTTGTTGTAATTTATCAGTTTAACACTGTTGAAGACTAATGATAATTTATTCTGCATTATCTTAGTCATAATATTTCTTACTAGGCTCGTTGAGCTCACCCTTTTGCTTTCATTGTTCTCTTCAGGAAATGAGAACATAGCTGGGACTAGTCGGGGAATGGAGTGACGGTCCGAGATGGTTGTTTAGTAGTCCTCATTATTTAGTGTGATAATAAATATAATGAGGATTGAATTTGAGTTTGGATAGTCTATGAGACAATATTCATGTAAAAACTCTCAGCTCATGTTGTATAATTAAGTTTGTATTTGAATTCATCACTATGTATTTGGTGACTCAAGATGGGTGATGTATACCTATTTTGGGGGCATCATAGTTGGTATCAAAGCTTAGGGATATGATCCCTGGCTAAGATGTGAGACTGGAACTAGGAGGGGAGAGTCGGGTAATTTCTTTGCTAGTATGACCTACCTAAGTTTATTTGTTATATAATTGGCGGTCAGAGTATATGAATAATATGTGGCATGTCAATTAACCCTTATTTTGTAGCAGTGTTTGAAAATGGCATTTGAAAATAATGAGATAAGCAATGAAGCACATGAGACCGTTGAGTCACCAATGATTAATACCCAGGATAATGTGCATCAGTAAGGAAATAATCCTCAAGTAAAAAATAACACCGACCAGATGATGAATGATGGGATGTTCAAAGGCTTTATGCAATTCATGCAACATCAGGCGAGAGAGACTCCTGTTCAAAATGTAGGTGTAAATACTGGCAACTCTCGAATGGTCACTGCTAAGCAGTTCAAGGAGCTGGGACCACTAGAGTTTTTTGGAAAGCCAGAACCACTCAAGGCAGAGACGTGGATAAAGCAGATCACCAAGATATTTAATGTCTTGGGATGCTCCGAGGAGTAAAAGGTTCCCTTTGCCACCTTCATATTGAGAGGAGAGACAGATTACTAGTGGGAATCAGTAAAACGTACTCAGCCTGCCGCACTCAAAATGTCTTAGGAGAGGTTCCAAGAATTGTTCAACGACAAGTACTTTCCCGAAAGTATTCGTCACATGAAGGAGGTAGAGTTCATCAAGCTGGAGCAAAACAATATGACCGTATTGTAATATGAGGCTAAGTTTGCGGAGTTGTCTCGGTTTACATCCCACTTGGTTGATAATGAGGAGAGAATGACGCGAATGTTTCTGCGAGGTTTGAAACCCAAAATACGTCAATACCTCATTTCTCATAAACTGTGTTTGTATTCAGATATTGTAAATAGGGCTCAGTTATTGGAGCGCGATAATAAGTCAACCCAACCAAGAGATAGCAGCCGGCAAAGCGATAATACCAGTGGTAGTAGTCATCAAAGCGGTGACAACAAACATGGAGGAAATCAACAAACATGATTACCACTTAGGTGGTAATCATGGCTAAGATAATAGAAGTGGAAATTTCAAGAAGAGGAGATTCAACAAAGATGGAAAGACGTCAGCACCAGTACCCATTTCCAAGGAAGGAGAACGACCACCGATCTTATGTTTCAAATGCGGAGGGGAGAGACACATCAGTCCAAACTGCACGATGCAGTCCAAAGCGTGTTACAATTTTGGAAGAGAAGGTTACCTAGCCCGATTTTGTCGTGCAACGAAGTCAAGTCCAGCTAGGATGGAGGCACCAAAGGCCGTCCCAGACAAGACAAAACCGGTAGTTCAAGGGAGAGCTTTATCGTGACCTCCTAGAAAGCGAGGAACCCGAATGAGGTTATCACGGGTACGCTAATCATAAACTCTTGCAAAGTCTATACCTTATTTGATACCGGTTCTACCCATTCTTTTATTTCTCCTACTTGTGCTCAACGTTTAAATTTGACTCCGGAGAAATTAGACTTTGACTTATCTGTTGAAATTCTGTTGGGAGAGACCTTCATTACATCCACTATTTATAAGTCTTGTTTGATTCAAATCGGCAACTGCACGTTACCTATCGATCTTATCTCTTTGAAAATACTTGCATTTGATGTGATTTTAGGGATTGATTGGTTAACTACTCATCATGCTAAAATTGATTATTTTCGTAAGGTTGATAGCTTTCATATTCCTAACCAACTTATTATGTGAATTCAAGCAACCAAACCACTAAAGTCAATCACTGTCATATCAAGCCATAAAGCTATTCGTTTATTGAAAAACGGATGTCAAGCTTTCTTAGCCCATGTCACGGATATAAATAAAAATACGTCAGATTTGAATGATATTTCTATTGTTAATAAATTTCCTGACGTATTCCCTGAAGAACTTCCTGGCCTACCCCCAGAGCATGAAATCGAATTTTGTATCGACCTTAAACCTGGTACAAAACCCATTTCTAAAGCCCCATATCGAATGGCTCCTATTGAACTTTAAGAGTTAAAAATCTAACTACAGGAATTGTTAGACATCGGTTTCATTCATCCTAGTACGTCTCCTTTGGGTGCTCATGTTCTATTCGTAAAGAAGAAAGATGGAAGTATGCGACTTTGTATTGACTATCGAGAGTTGAATCATGTCACCATCAAAAATAGGTATCCGTTACCTCGTATTAATGACCTGTTTGACAAGTTGCAAGGCGCCAAAATTTTTTTAAAGATTGATCTTCGTTTCGGATATCATCAGTTAAAGATTAAAATTGATGACATTCTAAAGACTGCTTTCAGAACTCGGTACGAACATTATGAATTCCTAGTCATGTCTTTTGGATTGACTAATGCTCCTGCTGCCTTCATGGATATGATGAACCGAGTATCCAAGGAATATTTGGATCATTTTGTAGTCGTCTTTATTGATGACATCCTCATATACTCCAAAAGTCATGAAAATCATGAGCAACACTTGAGGCTGATACTACAAAAGCTTCGTGAAAACAAGCTATATGCCAAGTTGAAGAAATGCGAGTTCTGGCTTGAGGAAGTAGCATTCTTTGGGCACGTGATATCAAGTCATGAAATATCTGTTGACCCGACAAAGATTGAAGTAATTCAAAGCTGGGAGCAACCTAAGTCATTGACCGAAGTACTTAGCTTTCTGGCTTAGCTGGTTATTATTGGAGATTCATGGAAGGATTTTTTCGAATCGCTACTCCATTAACTCAGCTGACTCGGAAAGATATAAAATTCGGTTGGAGCGAGGAATGTGAGAAGAGTTTTTAAGAACTCAAGAGTAGACTCATTTCAGCACCTGTTCTGATAATATCATCTGGTTCGGAGGGATTTGTCATATACAGTGATGCTTCAGGCAAAGGTTTAGGATGTTTTCTCATGCAACATGGGAAAGTCATAGTCTATGCCTCACGACAACTCAAAGAATATGAGAAGAATTATCCTACTCATGATCTAAAGTTGGCAGCTGTCGTTTTCATGCTTAAAATCTGGAGGCATTACCTGTATGGGGAGAAAGTGGAGATCTATACGGATCATAAAAGCCTCAAATATTTCTTCATCCAAAATGAACTCAACATGCGGCAACGATGTTGGCTCGAGCTATTGAAAGATTATGATCATACCATTCAATACAATCGTGGAAAAGCGAACGTAATAGCTGACATATTGAGTAGAAGATCATATGTGGGTACGAGTGCGATATTGTCAACGTAAAGGCCCATTTTGTATAACTTACAAAGGATGGAGATAGAGATAAAGACTCCAGGGACCCACGTGATGATGGCAAAAATACGAGTAGAACCGACTTTAATCGATAAAGTTAAAGTTGCTCAAGCTACAGACCTAGAGCTGATGCGTATGAAGAAGAAAATGCAAGAATGTGTTATTCCAGAAGCAAGAATCGATGAAGAAGGAATACTTCGAGTCAACTCCAGACTTTGTGTTCCTAACGATCCTGATTTAAAGTATAAAATCATGATGGAGGTACACAAGACACCGTTTACAATCCATCCTAGGAGTACCAAAATATATCGTGATCTTTGACATACATTTTGGTGGAGCAATATCAAGAGAGAGATTGTAGAGTTTATCTCAAGGTGTCTAACTTGTCAACGAGTCAAGACCGAGCATCAAGTGCCAAAGGGTCCATTGCAATCACTTGAAATTCCAGAATGGAAGTGGGAACACATTATCATGGATTTTGTTACTGGTCTTCCCAAGGTTTCTCAAGGCATAGATGCGATTTGGGTCATAGTCGATAGATTGCCCAAGTCTGCTCATTTCTTACTTATACGAGAAACTTATTCACTTGAACGTCTTGCTCGTATTTACATAAATGAGATTGTAAGACTGCATGGTATGCCAGTATCCATAGTTTCTGATCGAGACCCAAGATTCACTTCATGATTTTTGGTTAGTTTACAAAAAGCTATGGGCACAGATTTATAATTTAGTTCGACATATCATCCTCAAACGGACGGGCAGTTAGAGAGGAATATTCAAACTCTAGAACATGTATTAAGACTATATGTCCTTGACTTCAAAGGAAGTTGGGACAAGTTCTTGCCATTGGTGGAATTCTCCTATAATAACAGTTATCAAGCAAGTATTGGCATACCTCCATTCGAGGCGTTGTATGGACGCAAGTGTCGTTCTCCAGTATGTTGGGACGAGGTGGGTGAACGAGTGTTGTTGGGATCAGAATTGGTATGCATAACTACGAAAAAGGTTCAAATGAGCCGGCAACGTATAAAAACCTCACAAGATCGACGTAAGAGTTATGTTGATCTTCATCGAAAGGACGTGAAATTCAATGCTGGAAATCATGTGTTGTTACGTGTTGCTCCATGGAAAGGAGTTACAAGATTTGAAAAGAGAGGAAAGTTCAATCCTCGATTCATTGGGCCATTCGAAATCCTTGATCGAGTAGGAACTGTGGCCTATAGACTCGCCTTACCGCCAAATATGTCTCATGTTCATAACGTTTTTCACATATCTATGTTACGTAAATATGTGAAAGACCCAAACCACATTATTGAATTAGAACCGGAAGATATAGCAGAAGATTTAACGTATGAAGAGGTACCTGTTAAAATCTTAGATAAGAAGGATCATATTCTACGCTCCAAGGTTATACCTCAAGTCAAAGTTTTATGGAGAAACCACGATGTTGAGGAAATGACCAGAGAGTTAGAATCTGAAATGAAGTCAAGGTATCCTCACCTCTTCGATATACAAGGTACGTACCCTAATTTCGAGGGCAAAATTTCATAAGAAGTGGAGGTTGTAAGACCCTAACTTTTATGAATATAGATTAATTTTTCTCAAAATATATTTTTGAATATTATGGTGTGGATTTGATATAATGTTATAGTTGTGGGTAATATTTACAAATTTTTCAAAGTAAGCAAGTGGTTATAAAATTTTAGATTGGTTGGGGAATATTCGTTTTAACAAGGAATATTCGTACGACGGCTCAATCATTGGTGGACCCCACAACGAAAGTATCGTCGGAGTTAGAAAATAACAAAAATATCTTTTTATAAAAATAACGGCAAAAGTTTTACCGTTAAACTGTTGAAATACCCAGTGGTAAAAATACAGTAATACGCGTGGTTGCATAGTAGCACACAGTATTGCACAATATCTTTGATTATTGATGCTTACTTGAGATGTCATTTAGTTATACTCAATTATTACTACATTAATTGTTGCATAATATCTCTCATATTATTGATTCAATTATTGTCATAGTATCATCTGCATAATATTTTATATTATTAAATCAATTATTGATACGACAAAGTTATTCATATTATTATTTGCATTATTGACGATGTCTAGAAAGTTCTGTCGAAGAAAGGGGTTTCGTCACCTAATTGTGCGCCAATAGAGAGAAATCCTTATCAGAAAGCCCCCTCTTTCTTAGGAATGACCTGATTGTTAAATATTATGAGTTATAATATTAATGATGAATAAGTTCGTGTTGATTATGTAAGGTTTGTAATATTCATGAACGCAATCAAATTGCATAAAATAAGCGGAAGCATGGAAACTCAGAGTTTTAAAATTTTACAAACTATATACCCGGATCATCCTATATGCACAATTATTATACACAATTATTAATTAAACGAAAATATGAAGAACAAGAATCATACCTTTGAAGATTCGAGTTTCCTCAGGTACAAGTTCACCTCCAATATTTTTCGTGTTCAACTTGAATCCACCGGGTTTGCTTCCTTCCTTTGATCAACGTTAGCCACCCAAGTGTTTGGCCTCTAGAGGTGATCCACCAAGGAAGAAGAAATATTCAAGAAGAAGGGTGTTTGGCAAAACCCTAGTTTTTCTATCTCTCATAGAAAATGGTGTACTCTCCCAACACTTGGAATCACGTATTTTGATATCTGATATAAGACTCTTCTTATAAAAATATCAGTTAACCCTTCTAATCGAATTAGAAAATAAGGTATTATTTAATTAATTAAATTCTTTTAATTAATTAAGCTCTCTAATCTTATTAGGAATAATTAATTAAACTCTTTTAATTAATTTAACCTCCTAATCTTATTAGAAATATATGAGAGTACTTTTATTAATTAATTCACAAACTCCTTTAGGAATTTAATAATAGTAATAATAATAATAATAATAAGACTCCTCTTATTAATTTATATTTAATATTTTCAAAATATTAAATAATAAATATTAAGCTATTTAATTTATTCTATCACCATAGATTAAATTAAATATACTTAACTTATTATTACGATTATGCCATTAACTTCTTAAATAATTATTCTCCCCTTTATGGTGTGACCCTTTAGGTTCTCCATATTAAACCGGTTGTAAATAAATCAATTAGAACAATTTTAATCTTATTTAAATAAATAAATTAAATTATTAATTTATTTAAATAAATAATATTTATTCTACAATAGTGATAAGCCTCCATAGCGATTAATAACTTTCCAGATAATATAGATTTCAATATTAATCATAAAAGAACCTTTGAGTAAATAGTTACCGTACAATTTAATCATTCCACCATACAATGTCCCAATTAAATATAAGACATGAAACTACTGTCAAGTCTTAATTTATTTAATTATATGTATTTCGATCCTTAAATGCATAACTCCAAATAATACAAATTAGAAACTTCTTTCTAATTTCATTCTGCCTTGGCCAATGACTACTGGGTTGTCATTTATCGAATCACATATGTCATTTCTCTTCTTTTACTAGAAGCGGTAGATTCTTTATTGATCATACATTATCTCCATGTATAACTTATTATACCCAAGCATACCCTTTGATATAATCTAAGGGTCTTAACGAATAAGTCAAAGTATAATTCATCATACACAAGATACTATGATGATTACAAGTCCATGGATCACTTGTACTACTATCACTACAAGAATTCCTATTGATAGACAAGTAAAATTCCATTAGGTATTCCTTAGCGAGCAACGTTCAGTGAACTTATTCTTTAATAAGCACCTACATACTTGCTTTAGTGTCTTCACGTAAATGATCATGAGATCAATCATCCTCATCCAATGAGCAAGCAACGTATGTACCAATATATCCGAATTCACTAATCCCCAATTTAGTAATCCAACTATTGGGAACTATTTTAGTTTTAAGCTTTCTAAGAATTTAGATCTCATTAGAATGATCATCATCATTATTCTAAAAGCATTGCTTAAAACTATGGGTTTATCACATATTATAAAGCAGCATCATGTAGATAGTTAAAAGCCTTTAGTAAATTAATAATTTTAATTAATAAATGAATAAGATTGTTATAAAGTATATGCTTTATCATCAAACATGATTGGCTTATGTGCATACTACTTTCAATCTCCCACTTGCACTAAAGCCAATCGCCATGGTATTTCATACCCTTCTTGTCTAAGTGACGATTATCATGCTGTTGGATAAGCTTTAGTTAATGGATATGTAATGTTGTTCTTGAGAGTCCACTATCTCTATAGTGATTTTCCATCTTTTAATGACTCCTATAATTAAATGAAAGTGTCACAACACATGTTTAGGTCCAAGATGAGACTTAGGAACTATTCCTAGTTCTGTAATGAACTTTTCATCCAAACAGTCAACTTACAGCTTCATTTATAGCTATATAATTTGTCTTTATCACTAAACTAGCAACTCTTTGCTGTTTGGAACCTTTTCAATTCACTGCACCACTGTTCAAGGTAACCCTTTACCTTAAAGTGGATTTTATGTCGTCTTGGTCTGTCTGAAAAACTTGAGTCTGTTAAGCCCTATATTTTTAATTTAGACCCACCATAAATTTTAATCACATCCTTAGTGTTGGTTAAGCACTTTAAGATGTTTTTCACTGTCTTACAGTGATCTTCCCTAGAATATGACCGATCAACATCAGGTCTCGTACATTTCATTGCATATAATAGTTACTCATGCGATCTCTCTTTTATGAGTCTATGAGGACTATTAAGAGAGATACACTCCATGGCTCATCAACATGAGACAACTCTTGGAGTTTGCCATGCTAAACGACTTTAGCATCAAATGAATATACGTTCCTTGGGTTAAGTCGAGCATTCTCTAAAATCTATCTATATAGACTTGTATCCCTAATTAAGATAATCTTCCCAAATCATTCATGAAGGAATGTTTAGACAACTTTCTCTTTACTAATTCTAGCATTGGCATGTCATTCCATATCCGTAGTATATCAACACATAATACTAGTAATGTCATGATGCTCTCACTGACCCTTTTGTACACACTAGGTTCATTCTTATTTTTGATAAAATCAAACTCTTTTGATTGTCTCATCAAAATGAATGTTCCATATTTGAGAAGCTTGCTTTAATCTATTTCTCTGAGTGTCTATAACTCTTACCTCATCGTATGTAACTAGATCATCATCTTCTATGATGTGTACCTCATCATCATCATTTATGACGAATCCATACCTCCTAGGTATCTTCGGTACTATTCCAGATTTACGATTCAGTTATGGTACAATAGGTCTATCTACAGGTTCTTCTTATTTGACTTATAGTGTTTTGTGGTTCTTGAACTCTTCAAGATCTATTATCCTCCCACTAGCCCCTTAAATGATAAACACATTTATCTTAGAAGGTAGCGTGTTTCGCAACAAACACCTTTTGCTAAGTAGGATTATAGAACATATACCCTAAACATACTTTAGGATGTCCCACAAATATGTACTTGTCAAATCTTGTCCCAAGCTTATCCTTTGAAACCTTTTCACATAAGCTGAACAACCCCTTATCTTAATATACTTAAAATTAGGAATCCTTCTTGTCCATAACTTTTATAGAGTCTCGGGTCGGATTTTGAGGTTACCTTTTGTAGATATGCAGCCATTTCTAGGACATTACCCCAGAAGGATACTGGAATGTCGGTAAAATCATTATGGACCGCACAATGTCCAACAAGGTACGATTTTTTCTTTTAGATACTTCAATCAATTATTGCGTAACAAGAGGCGTCCATTGTGAATAAACCATTTGAGATGATCTAGAAACTTATTGCACAAGTATTTATTCCTTGATCTAATCAAAGAATCTTAATACTTTGTCAATTTGTTTCACTTCTGAATTCTTTGAACCTTTCAAATAATTTACACTTGTATTTCATCAAATACACATATTCAACTCATTGAATTATCATCTCTTTTTCTTATACTAGTTTGTTCAATTTACAAAATAATTTTTTACGTAAGTCAAGTATACAAAATTCATTAAGTAATATTCCAGTTCTATACAAAACATTATTATTATAAATAGAACAATAATTGTTCTTTAAATATAATACCAAAGATTTCATTGTCTAACAATAAAATGAAAATAATGTTTTCAATGAGAACTAGAATACAATAACAACTTATTCCGCTATACTAGTCGGAATTACTCTCCTACTAAGGTAAGGGATATTATTTTCGTTCAATAATCGTAAAAAATATTATTTTCTTCCATACTCTATAGTATGTAAGTAATATTATTTCATTTTATATTCCTAAATCTACATTTATTTTTATAAGTATTGCTTCTATAATCCCTGAAATGAGTAGAATATCCTTGAATTTTGCGCTTCATCTAGTATCATTTCACTGAAATAATTTTTTGAACTTTCTTATTAAATTTTAATCTTTTCATGTCGGAGTACTATTCACGGGGTACTATTCACGATAAAATTTGTTTCTTTTCTATCTAAATTATTTTTGATACATGAATATCATTCTTGAATTTTATTCCACAATTAATTATCATGTTGACAATTTGGACATTTTTAAACTCTAGATAAATTGAATTATAAATCTTTAATATTTATCCTTGATCTCACATGATTGATTTCTTATATCATTGTCATTATCCTCATGCTTATATTGTGATGAAAGTCATATTTGGCCCGTAGTGCATAGATGGACTGTTGATTGGTATGATTATGATCAGGAATTGTGTATTGGTATAATCATGACCTGTAATGTTAAAAACAAATGATGTGGTGAAAGTCTTCTTTGGCCCGTATTTCATAGATGGACAATTGTTTGGCATGATCATGACCACTGGTGATACTAACGAATATCGTTGGGCTAGAGTGCATGGATAGTTCGTTGATGTGAAATATTTATTGAGTTATGTTACAGAGATAAAATATTGATGATGAACTTTTAAATCATAAAAGATAGTAGATATCATGCTCTACTTAACTCTTCTAATGGATTGCTTGTTCCACTGCAGTTGTTGATCTAAACTTGTTGTCTGTTGTATTCTATCAGATTTTACACTGTTGAAGACTAAGGATAATTTATTCTAAATTATCTTAGTCATAATATTATTTACTGGGCTAGTTGAGCTCACCCTTTTCTTTCATTGTTCTTTTCAGGAAATGAGAATATAACTAGGACTAGTCGGGGAATGGAGTGATGGTCCAAGATGATAGCTATAGTAGTCATCACTATTCTATAAAATAGTGTGATAATAGTTGTAATAGGGACTTTATTTGAGTTTGGATATTGTCTACAAGACGATATTTATATTAAAACTCACATTTTATGTTTTGTCGTATTTTGCACGATAGTTCAATGGTTGTATAACTGAAGTTTGTATTTAAATTATGTACTATGTATTTGGAGACTCAGAATGGGTTGTGTAGACTTACTTTGGGGGAGTCATAGTCGGTATCAAAGCTTAGAGATATTATCCCTGATGGATATCTGAGGCTAGAACTAGGAGGGGAGAGACGAGTTAATCCTTCGCTCGTGTGTCCTACCTAAGTTTATTTGTTATTTAATTGGTCGGTCAGAATATAAGGATAATATGTGGCATGTCAATTAACCCTTGTTTTGTGGTAGTGTTTGAGAATGGCATCTGAAAATTATGAGATAAGCAATGGAGCACATGAGACCGTTAAGACAACCGCCAATCAATAACCAAAATAATGTGCATTAGAAAGGCAATAATCCTCATGTAAACAACAACACCAACCAAATGATGAACAATGGGATGTTTAGGAGCTTTCTACAATTCATGCAACACCAAACGAGAGAGATTCCTGTTCAAAATGCAGGTGGAATCAATGGCAACTCACGGCAAGTCACTACTAAGAAATTCAAGGAGCTGGGATCGCCGAAGTTTTTGGGAAAGCCAGAGCCACTTAAGGCAAATGCGTGGATTAAGCAGATCACCAAGATATTTGATTTCCTGGGATGCTCAGAAGAGCAAAAGGTTCCCTTCGCAACCTTTATGTTGCGAGGAGAGGCAGATTACTAGTGGGAATCTGTAAAACTTACTCATCTTTCCGCACTGAAGATGTCTTGGGAGAAGTTCCATAAATTGTTCAATGACAAGTATTTTCCAGAAAGTATTCGTCACATGAAGGAGGTGGAATTCATCAAGCTGGAACAGAACAATATGACCGTATCACAATACGAGGCTAAGTTTGCGGAGTTATCCTAGTTTGCATCCCATTTGGTGGATAATGAGGAGCGAATGACTTAAATGCTTCTGAGAGGTTTGAAACCCAAACTTCATCAATACCTCATTTCTCACAAACATTGCTTGTATTCAGATGTTGTGAATAGGGCTTAGTTATTGGAGCGCAATAATGAGTCAGCCCAACCAAAAGATAACAGCCGGCAAAATGATAATGGTCATACCAGTGGCAACAATCATCGAATAGGTGATAACAAACGTGGAGGAAATTATCATGCCAGAAATGATAACCACTTCGAAGGTAATCCTGGCCAAGATAATAGAAGAAATGAGTCAAGTGGAAATTTCAAAAAAGAGAAGATTCAACAATGATGGAAAGACAGCAGCACCAACACCCATTTTTAAGGAAGGAGAGTGACCACCAGTCATATGCTACAGATGCGGAGAGGAGGGACACATCAGTCCAAACTGTACGCAGCAACCCAAAGTGTGTTTCAATTACAAAAAAGAAGGTCACCTAGCTCAATTTTATCGTGCAGCGAAGTCAAGTCCAGCTAGGATGATGACACCAAAGGAGGACAGACAAGTCAAAGCCGGTAGTTCAAGGGAGAGCGTTTGTCGTGACCTCCCAAAAAGTGAGGAACCCGAACAAAGTTATCACGGGTAAGTTAATCATAAACTCTTACGAAATCTATACCTTATTAGATACCGGTTCTACCCATTCTTTTATTTCACCTGCTTGTACTCAACGTTTAAATTTGACTCTAGAGAAATTAGACCTTGACTTATCTGTTGAAACTCCGTTGGGAGAAACCTTCATTACATCCACCATTTATAAATCTTTTTTTATTCAAATCGACACTTTCACATTACCTGTTGATCTCATCTCTTTAAAAATACTTTTATTTGATGTAATTTTAGGGATTGATTAGTTAACTACTCATCATGCTAAAATTGATTATTTTTGTAAGATTATTAGCTTTCATATTCCTAATCAACCTATTATGCGAATTCAAGCAACCAAACCACTAAAGTCAATCACTGTTATATCAAGACATAAAGTCATTCATTTATTTAAAAATGGATGTCAAGCTTTCTTAGCCCATGTTACATATTTAAACAAAAATACGTCAGATTTGAATAATATTTCTATTGTTAATAAGTTTCTTGACGTATTTCCCGAAGAACTTCTTGGCCTACCCCCAAAGCGTGAAATCGAATTTTGTATTGACCTTGAACCCGGTATAAAATCTATTTCTAATACCCCATATCAAATGGCTCCTATTGAACTTCAGGAGTTAAAAACCCAACTGCAGGAATTATTAGACATAGGTTTCATTCGTCCTAGTAAATCTCCTTGGGGTGCTCCTATTTTATTCGTAAAGAAAAAAGATGGGAGTATACGACTTTGCATTGACTATCGGGAGTTAAATCATGTCACCATCAAAAATAGGTACCTGTTGCCTTGCATTGATGACCTATTTGACCAGTTGCAAGGTGCTAAATTATTTTCAAAGATCGATCTTCATTCCGAATATAATCAATTAAAGATTAAAACTGATGACATTCCAAAGACTACTTTCAGAACTCGATACGGACATTACGAATTCCTAGTCATGTCTTTTAGAATGACTAATGCTCCTGCTGCCTTCATGGATATGATGAACAGAGTATTCAAGGAATATTTGGATCATTTTGTGGTTGTCTTTATTGATGACATCCTCATATAATCTAAAAGTCGTGAAGATCATGAGCAACACTTGAGACTGATACTCCAAAAGCTGCGTGAAAATAAGCTATACACCAAGTTGAAGAAATGCGAGTTCTGGCTTGAGGAAGTAACATTCCTTGGGCATGTGATATCGAAGCATGGAATATCAGTTGACCCTGTGAAGATTGAAGCAATACAAAGTTGGGAGCAACCTAAGTCAGTAATTAAAGTATGTAGCTTTTTGGGCTTAGCTAGTTATTATCGAAGTTCGTAGAAGGATTTTCTCGAATTGCCACTCCATTAACTCAGCTGACTCGAAAAAATACAAAATTCGGATGGAGCGAGGAATGTGAGAAGAGTTTCCAAGAACTCAAGAGAAGACTCATTTCAACACATGTTCTGATAATACCATTAGGTTCGGAGCGATTTGTCATCTACAACGATGTTTCAGACAGAGGTTTAGGATGTTTTCTCATGGAATATGGGAAAGTTATAGCCTATGCCTCACGACAACTCAAAGAATATGAGAGGAATTAGCATACTCATGATCTAGAGTTGGAAGCAGTCATTTTCGCGCTAAAGATCTGGAGACATTACGTGTATGGGGAGAAAGTAGAGATCTATACAGATCATAAAAGCCTAAAATATTTCTTCACCCAAAAGGAACTCAACATGCGGCAATTACGTTGGCTCTAGCTGTTGAAAGATTATGATCATACCATTCAATACCATCTTGGAAAAGCGAACGTGGTAGCTGACGCGTTGAGTAGAAGATCTTACGCGGGTATGAGTGCAATATTGTCAACGCAAAGGCCTATTTTGTATAACTTACAAAGGATTGAGATAGAGTTAAAAACTTCAGAGACCCACATGATGATGTCAAATATAAGAGTAGAACCGACTTTAATCGATAAAGTTAAAGATGCTCAAGCTACAAATCCGGAGCTGATGCGTATGAAGAAGAAAGTACAAGAAGGTGCTATTCCAGAAGCAAAAATCGACAAAGAAGGAGTACTTCTAGTCAACCCCAGACTTTATGTTCTTAACAAATTTGATTTGAAGTATAAAATCATGATGGAGGCACACAACACACCGTTTGCAATCCATCCTAGAAGTACAAAAATGTATCGTGATCTTCGACATACATTTTGATGGAGAAATATGAAGAGAGAGATCACAGAGTTTATCTCAAGGTGTTTAACTTGTCAACGTGTCAAGGC
The DNA here is from genome assembly GCA_016801055.1 of Panax notoginseng. NCBI lineage: Eukaryota > Viridiplantae > Streptophyta > Magnoliopsida > Apiales > Araliaceae > Panax > Panax notoginseng. Next base: position 237,336,066 of record CM029013.1, on the reverse strand, counting down.
AGAGCATCAAGTGTCAAAAGGTCCATTGTAACCACTTGAAATTCCAGAATGAAAGTAGGAGCACATTAACATGGATTTCGTTAGTGGTCTTCCCATGGTTTCTCAAGGCATAGATGCAATTTGGGTCATTGTCGATAGATTAACCAAGTCTTATGCGCTTGAACGTCTTGCTCGTATATACATAAATGAGATTGTAAGACTGCATGGTATGCCAGTATCCATAGTTTCTAATTGAGACCCTAAATTCACTTCACGATTTTGGGTCAGTTTGCAGAAAGCTATGGACACGGATTTACGATTCAGTTCTGCATATCATCCTCAGACAGACGGGCAGCCAGAGAGGACTATTCAAACTCTTGAAGATCTATTGAGACTCTACGTACTAGACTTCAAAGGAAGTTGGGACAAGTACTTGCCATTAGTGAAATTCTCCTATAACAACAGTTATCAAGCAAGTATAGACATAACTCCATTCGAGGCGTTGTATGGATGAAAGTGTTGTTCTCCAGTATATTGGGACGAGGTGTGTGAAACAACGTTGTTGGGACCAGAATTGGTACGTATGACTACAAAAAAGATTCAAATGATCCGACAACGTATACAAACCTCACAAGATCGATAAAAGAGTTATGTTGATCTTCATCGAAGGGATGGGGAATTCAATGTTGGAGATCATGTATTGTTACGTGTTGCTCTATGGAAAGAAGTTACGAGATTTGAAAAGAGAGGAAAACTCAATCCTCAATTCATTGGTCCATTTGAAATCCTCGACCGAGTAGGAACTCTGGCCTATAGACTCGCCTTACCACCAAGTATGTCTCGTGTTCATAACATTTTTCACATATCTATGTTACGTAAATATATGGAAGACCCAAACCAAATTATTGAATTAGAACCAGACGAGATAGCAGAAGATTTAACGTATGAAGAGGTACCTATTAAAATCTTGGATATGAAGGAACATATTTTACGCTCAAAGGTTATACCTCAAGTCAAAGTTCTGTGGAGAAATCACGATATTGAGAAAATGACCTGGGAGTTAGAATCTGAAATGAAAATAAGGTATCCTCACCTCTTTGATATACCAGGTACGTACGTCAATTTCGAGGACGAAATTTCATAAGAAGGGGAGATTTTAAGACCCTGACTTTTTATGAATAAAGATTTAATTTTCTCTAAATATTATTTTGAATAATAAGGTGTGGATTTAATATAATGCTATAGTTATGGGAGATATGTGCAAATTTTGCAAGTAAGCAAGTTGTCATAAAATATTCGTTTAGTTGGGGAATATTCTTTTTGTCGGGGAATATTCGTACGACGACACAATCATTGGTGGACCCCACAACGAAATGACTGTCGGATATAGAAAGTAACAGATATAATATTTTTATAAAAATAACGATAAAACATTTACAGTTAACTGTTGAAATACCGATGATAAAAGAATAGTAATACGCGTGGTTGCACAGTAACACGGTATTGTGCAGTATCTCTGATTATTGATTCTTAGAAGTCACTCAATTCATTTAATAATTGCCACAGTAGTTGTTGCATGCATAGTATCTCATATTATTGATTCAATTATTATCAGAGTATCATCTGCACAATATTTTATATTATTAAATCAATAATTAAGACGACACAGTTATACATATTATTATTTACATTATGGACGATGTCTAGAAAGTTCTATCGAGAAAAGGGGTTAGGTTATTTAATTACACGTCAATAAGGAGAAGTCTTTATCAGAAAGCCCCCTCTTTCCCGGGAATGATCTGGTTGTCAATATTATGAGTTATAATATTAATGATGAATATTTTTGAAAGATTAAAAATGTGTTTATTAAAGATAAGTAATTTGTGATAAATATTTATTCAATTTTTTATATAAATAAAGGGGTTTATCATGATGTATATGTTGTAAGTTTGGCTTATTACATGGACCCCTACTTACTCATTTTTCAAAATCTCCGGTAGAAAGTTGTCTCAATTTTGTTTTATTATTATTATAATAGTAATAAAACAGAAATTTTTATATAAAACATAATACTTTTTATATTATATATAAAGTTATTCATTTTATTAGATTATAAATTGAATATATTATATTTTATATAAAGTTTTCGTTTTATTAGAATATTTTATTGCACAGTAATGAATAGCAAAAATCAAAATTTTTGGCGAACTTTGCCCGTGATTTTTGTTACTGTTCATCCGTGATTATTTTCCTAAGTAGTGCCCTACCATTCTCCTATAAATAGGATGCTTAATTAAGAAATGAAAATCACACGAGAATTAGAGAATTCTTCTTCTATAATATTGTGTGTATTTCTTTCTAGTATAAGAATACTTTGAGTGTAGCAAATCGTCACAGTCAGTTGAAGCTCATCCCTCTAGGTTGGGTTATTCAGAAGGATGAGCTTCAATAGAACATAAGATAAAATTAATCAAAGAACAAGTTAATCAATTGGCAGAATTAATAGTGTATCAACACCAAGTAACTCGGCATCTGATAAGCTAAGTCAACCATAAGCAAACCAATATTTCTCCGCCTAGAATCCTCCCATTTATAAAGAGGGATCATTTTTGTTTCCAATAATATGAAACATGGGCAGATAAAGTTGCCAAAGAAGTAAGGTTCCAGGCTCGCAGAGAGTTTGAAGCCAAAAGAAAGTTCGCTCCTTAGAACCAATCCAAGGAGGAACTTTTATAGATGTTGATCAATCAAGGAAAGGTCACAGAACTGTTACCCCCAATGGACCCCCGATCAAGGAGGTTTGATGCTAACAAGATATGACAGTACCATTCCAACACCCTGGGTCATGACACAGAAGGTTGTTGGGCTCGTCGTCATCTAATCCAAAATCTAATCGAATTTGGTTATCTGCAAATGGTAAGCGGGATTAACATCTTCCATGAAGAAGAAGTGATATATCCTTCTAGAATAGGAAATCGAAAGGATATCATAGTTGCCATCGACTCTAGGGAAGACGCATCCGCCGCTCCTCTAATAATTCAAGGAATAGGGGATGAAATAGGAAAGATTCCTATGAGGATAGCCACACCGGAACCACTAATGTTGTCGTCGCGACCCCAGCACCCTATAATCAGTTTAAAGAAAGTCCCATGGAACTATGGGGAAAATGTGGGATCAACCTCAGACTGCGTTGCTGTAACATCCCTAAATCTGGGTCCTTTTTACCTCAGATCTGGTACGTTACGATACATCATAATCCCTAAGGTCTACAGCCTTAACTTAATGCATACCTTCAATAACTTAAAAGGTTTACAATGCATATAGCAAATAGCACGACATCAGGTTCCAATGATTATCAATGTAAGAACCTAAGTGATTGTCAAACCAAATATAATCCCTTTCCCATACAAGAAATTATACAACTTAGTTGCTGACATGAGTCCTCAATTGAAATCCTACACCATTCTAACTTTCTCTTTTCTTAATACGAATTTTCTTTAATCCGTATCTTAGCATTTACCACTCTTTTCTTAGTTCACATCGTACCATTTCATAGTACCCTCTTTTTATAACATCAAGCTATATCATTCCAATCACTTCAAATATCATATGTTATTCAACAATTTAATCTGATCACGCCATGATCTTATTTTGTAATCATTTCTCCTTATACTTACGAACGTTTTATATTACGATCTTCTCTTTAATCATATTATATTATGATTTTATTTACACATTTCATCTTATAGACATCGTCTATTTATTATCACTTTTCGTCTTTATTACTAGAGTCAGGTAACTCCAAATTCTTATCTTTATATCTATTCAAGATTCTTCTTTGAATCTTATTTATCTTTTTATTTACTTTAATGATGAATTTTCTAAATTCATCTCTTATCACTTAAACTCGATCTGAGTTAATTTCTTATCATCGTCTCTGCGGTTATAGCCTAAGGTACCCCTACCTAAGATATATAACCTACGGCTCTGATACCAACTGTAACATCCCCAAATTCGGGTCCTTTTTACCTCAGATCTAGTACGTTACGATATATCGTTTCTATAACTAATGCGGAAGTTATAAACATAAATTGTTTATACAATAAACTTTTACAACATAATCCCTAAGGTCTATAACCTTAACTTAATACATCCCATCAATAACTTAAAAGGTTTACAATGCCATTTGCATCAGATAACTTAATAGTTCTAAATGCATAATAATCTAAACTTAGAATTCGCCTTTACCACTATCGTTCTTCGAGCCTTCGTTTTAATCTGAAATTTGTTATCATGATACATCAAGGATGAGCAACTATTTTGCCCAACAAGTTTAAGTACAATGAAGATATATCATGATTGAAAAGGAATAAACTTTCAAGTTTTTAGCAATGCAATATAATTGAGAAAGAACATGAATCAAAACTTCAACAACTGAAAAACTGAATAATTATGTTGAGTGGTCAACAATCACCATGAACAAATTTAATTGAACCTTATAGCAATGAAGGTGATCAGCCTTTCATACCTGATGAACATATGTAACATGCACTGAATGCGAATCAATAATCAAAGATGTGGAATAATTATCAATAATTAATCCACTAGTATGCTTGAAACATAATAACTTGAGTTTGAGTTAGGAGAGTTGCCATAATGCGAATATTCAATAATAATATTAGATGTGGAATAATCAACAACAATTATCCACTATCATGCTTGAAAAATAATAAGTCGAGTTTGAGTTAGGAAACTTGCCTTGTCTGTAGTCTACTGCTATAAAAATAAATATATTCGGCTAGCAGTCTATCTACCTTCCTTCGAATGACCTATAACTGACCTCTCGATTAGCAAATCATATACTTATTCATAATATCATCGTTTTATATTAAATTGCCTAATATTTAGTCACATGGTTAAATATTAGTTATTACATTAATTCCTTAGTAACATTATTATATCTTGATAATATTACTATTACGTAAATATTATCTTCACCCATCCTTTAATAATACTTTACTTACTCCTTAGTATTATTAATTAACTAATAATACTTTATTCACTTACTAATATTATTACCCTCTTAATAATATTTTATTCATTTACTAATATTATTAACCTTTAATTTTATTCATGTATTAGTATTTTATTCCTTTACTAATGCTATTATATATTAATAACATTTTATTTAATTATATTTTAATCATCTAATAATACTTTAATCTAATATTATTAATCTTTTAATAATATTTTATTTTAATCTAATATTATTAGTCATCTAATAATATCTTGAATTAAAGTTTAATCTCAATATTTTTATTTATTTAAAAATATCAGATTCTAACTTTATTAATATCATCATAACATTTTAATAATTTATTAGGCCAATAAATAATTTATTTTAATTATTTACCATTTATTAAACCACTTATTTAATACCCATAAAAGGGTCATAAATAGTAATTCTCATCAATAATTACCAAAATACCTCTCCATAGTCAGAATATACAATATTAGGTGTATCCAAGCATTAAAATCATATTTTTTCTTAGTTATGACATCATTTAACTATTTATTACCTTTTATTCATAACTTCATAATTTTTAGGAAAAATACCAAACAGATCCCAAAATTTCTTCTTTTCTGGATTTGGACAGTATATGACCCAACAATGATCCCCAATTTTTCCTGGAATTTTAGAAAGTGATTTATTATTTTTAAAGTGCCTAAAACACTCGAACCTTGCTTTATTTTTCATAAATTGAGTTTTGCTCAGAAAATTCTAAAACTTTCAGGGTACACTCTCATAACATATATGAACATACTATAAAATTTTCAGATGTTTTCGGTGTATACACTGCGCAATCCGGGTGTTATTATTTAAGAGTCATTTACGGTAAAAGTCATTACGCACAACCTACACATCGAAACATGTCTGTTCTTTTTCCTACACGTAGATAACTTCTTAAGGTACCTTTTTGATTTTTACCAGATTTTTAAGAGACTTGAAACTGTCCGAAACAGCCTTAACAAAAATGGGGACAGTAGCTTTTTTAAAGTTTGGGTTCTTCAAGCTTCTTGTGGAATGTTTTGGGAAAAACAGCCCCCATAGCTTCAATACTTGCTAGATTTGTGTTCTACTACTTGGTTTTACTAGATAACTCATGTACCTAGCACCCCCCCTTTGACGGATCACAAATCCAAGTTGTAAAACATGAGTTACACAAGATTTAATGAAAGAAGAAAAACTAGAGTTTGATTTCTTACCTTGTCTTGTGGGAAGCCCTCCTTTTCTTTCCTATGTAAGTTATGAACTTGGGATGCATGAAACACTTCCTCCTCATCTTCTCCACAAGATCTGAGTTCCTCTCTCCCTTTCTCTCTTGGTGTTTTGATGGTTTGGGAGAAAATAGAAGAAGAGGAATGGTGGAGAATGAAATGGAAATAAAATGAAATGTAATAAGATGTTGGTAAAATAAAATGGGATGCTAATATCCCCCATGCTCTTTTGTCCCTTGGACAAAAGGGTTAGCCTTATCCCTTCCTAATCATGCCATTAAGGATGCTAATTAGATTTTCCACCAATGCTGGCATGACACACTTGTCCTTGTGTGTAAGACTTTCTACTTTTGAAACTTGATTAGGTTGGTTTCTTTGCCTTAAAAGGCTTAACATGGCCAGCTATTCCATGCCCAATAACTCATCCATTTTGCCTTTATTTTAATACACAAATTAGATTAATCAAAGGTCTAAAATACCCTCAATCAAGTGAGCTAAGTGTGGGCTTGCATTTTATTTCTTTTGGGCTTTTCTTTTAATTGTTTTAGGCTATGTAATAAACATAGTTTACCAATTTTAATATATATTATCCTAATTGTTTATTTAGGGTTTCTATTCTCAATCTTATGGAATTTAATTAATATACATGTAACTTTAACTCATAACGTAATTAGATTTGCTTTAATTAGATTTAAAATTATTAATCACTTGAAATAGACAAAATTAATCTATTAGGTTAGTATAACTTTTAAATACTAATATTTCCTCAATACCATAACCATTAGGTTATTTAATTACCTTACCTAATATATAATTAGGTTATGTGGCTTTCCTTTGATATATATAAAGCATAACATAACATACTTAAATTACATATTTATTTTATAATGGTAAAATAAATATGCTACACATAATTTCTTACTCAAATACAATTATTTACATACCCAAGATATTATAATATAATATCCTTAGCTCATTAACATAAATTCAATTAAGAATTTATTTACTTCCTTAAGATATTACGATAAATATAATATCTTTTCTTTATTAAACTAATTTTATATAAGAATTTATTCTAATACTCTTGGATAAAGTATATATAAATATTATATGCTTAACCTGCCTATTTTTGCTTTATCACGCAAATTGTTCCCAATAATTTTATTTTCTCCCACTTAATAAATACATAATATATATTCATTAATTCCCAATTACCAGTTACACCAAACCTACACACATCACATATAGAAAATAATTAATAATTTTATTTTCTCACATTATAAACTGTTTATATCAATTTATTTACATATAAAAAATATAATTTAATATATTTAACATGTTACGTAAACATACATATTCTTTATAAATCATAAAATGATTTATATACTCATATATTAAGCTAGACATTTAATTTAACGTCTAGTAATCCTCTTAATACAGTTTGCTACATTCAATAAGTTTTTTTCATATGGCTTATCATATATATTATTCTGACTTGCCACCATCTTATTTCTTTTTTTTATAAGATTCCTAACGCTTGACTACTACCAGCTTCTTATAATGAAGCTTTTCATTTATTCTTGTATGATTAATTTAAATAATAAATCCTCTTATTTAGCTAAATCATATATAACACATCTCCAAGTATATACGTATCTATACATATACACATTTAATTTAATCTAACTGTAACGACCCCAAAAATTCATACAATTTAATTATTAACTTCGATCGTTAATAACACATCTACCTTCTGATTTTACATCATTATTCGATGTTAAACTTTATATAATGCGGAATAATTTAAACTTTTATGTCTTCTTACTTTAATTCCCTGAATCAAAACATTTATCATCTACATGTCTTTAAATCAATCTTATTTCATGATTCACTTTATCACTAATATTATAAAACTTTATATTTCAATCCGATAACCTTTACATATCAGATAACTCTAACATTAGTTTTACAACTCAACATAAAACTATACATCATAAAACATTTAGTACATCTCATGAATCTTAATCATGGTAAAAAGAAATAACAACTTTAGCTAAAATATTAATCTTCATGTATTATTTCTAATCTACGTCATTCAAGTAGCACATAGTGTTACCTTCAATCCTTAACCTGCAAAAATAGTTATTTGCAAGGTTGAGCTCGACAGCCCAACAAAATCTAACAGTTTTCATGCATCACGTAGCACATAATAACATGCTCAACATATATCTCATAAACATTGGACTAACATAACAATACATGTTACAGTTCATATAACAAGTACAAAGATTGAGTTCCTTACTCAATCAACATGCTTTACTCAATCAACGTAGTCATAAGTTGACTTTAACATTTCATACATTCAACATATATATAACACATTATGCTTTTTACAATAACGATTTAAAACAGTTAATCACCAAGTTCACATATTAAATAGGAACTGAAAGACTTGCCTTGATCGTTGTTTACCAATAAACGTTTAACAGCTTACAGTTATATGTACTTCACGTGCCCTACACAATTATATAATCGCGCACATCAACTATTAGTCACATAGAAATGCATAGTAGTTGTAACGTAAACTTTACTCTATATCTCATAACCCTTCCTATTATCAATACACAATGTTCAATTTGATTGTGTTAACTTTCGACTTATAACTCACTATGTTTCATATTCAAAGTTCATTCAAGTATTTAAATCTTGCTAGGACTACTTATTGATTTTATATTAACCCTAGTCAATATCTTATAACATTCATTTCATTTGATTTAAAATACTTTTTACGTTCATTAACACATATCACGACATTTTGACGTTTATTCGTCACACGCCCACCGTGTCTCTCTTGTGTGTGCTTAGTATGCGTATATAACTTATCTAATATATCATTTATTAATGTTAAGCATCATTATACTTCATAATATTCATGTTCTATAACTTAGAATAATATCTTTTATCGTTAAGAGCACTACACTTGCATACGTGCATGCCCGACGCCCTCCGATTGCCTCCGAAAACATAATAGTCCTAAACATGACCATTTTGACCCCTGATCCAGACCTCAAATTAAAAAACTTAAAGAATAAAAGTTTTAGGTCTATTCGTCCTCATTTCGGATCATTTTGAATCACCTGAATCGAAGTTCGTATGAAAAAGTTATGGTCATTTTACCAAACTAGGTCAAAGCAGTCACACCTTGCACACTAGGGGCGCGCCCGCGCTCAATTCCTACATAGTTTCAGCCTGCCCGCACGACTTGGCAGCACCCAGCTGTGAACCAGCGCTCCTGGGATGCGCGGCCGTGCTTGGCGACGCCCAGATTACAGTGTTTTGTGATTTTTTGACCCTTTTCTCCTACTAATCTTCATAACTTGAGTTATATACATCCAAATTAGTCTGTTTTCAATTCAATGGATTCGTAATTTATAGAAATACAACATACTAGAATTCTAACAATTTATAAAAATATTAACGAACCTAAAATTTGACCCAAAACACATGTTCATACTCTATTTTCATGTTTTGAACACATTTAACGAATTCGATCTCCACGGCTTCGTTTCTTAACCAATTAGCACGATTTAAACTACGCCGTTTTCGTTTCTTAACATACTAACATAATCCAATATCAATTTATAGATTATAACAAGTATTGATCACGAAATTTTGTACTTTCTAAAGCCAATTTTAATGCATATAACACTGTTATTTCTAACTTCTTCCTACTAACCAATTCTCACGAATTTGATCAGCAAATAGTACTCACACATGATTATTAACAGACTATAAACCATGCATACATGTATATATATCAACCCAATGTCATTTTTAAATCATATAGCATAACCACTATCAAAACTAGGAGTTAAAATTGAGAATAGATTATACCTTGATTTAGCAAACCCTTCTTTTCCTCTTGACAATCTTAGAGAGTTTTCTCAAGCTCTCAACCTCAATTTTCCTCTGTGTTTCCTTCTTCCTTCTCTAAATTCTCTGAACTTAGCCTTTAGGAATTATGCGCAACATATAACCTGACTCCCCTCTCTCTCACGTATACATCAGTTTAAAAAACCAATAGGCATCAGTTAAAATAAGCCAAAGGCCACAGGGCCTTGTTTGGCTAACCACAATTCTCCTCTACTAGTTTATTTTTATATTATTATATTATATGGTTTTTATTTGTCACACATGCAACCCATTAGCTTACACTTATAATTATAATAATTATAATTTTTATTGTAATTATACTTGAGATTAATAAATAATTATATATCTAATTTAATTAATAAATTAGACTTAAACATCGCTTTATTTAATTTACTTATTTTCTTTAATATTAAACAATTTAATTTTATTTAATTATTTCATTAAATTAAATCTTTCAAATAAAAATTACCATTATTCAATTTCATTACTAAATTAATGCACCACAATTCATCAATTATTTATTTATCTCAATAAATAAATTAATTAAAATATTTATTTAATTCAATAAATATTTAAAATTAATTACAAAATTGATTTAATTTCTTCAATAGTTAATTTAACTATTAAACATCACTTTCCCAATATATAAATATATATATATTTCTCTTCACACTAGATCACATATTTCAAAATATATAGCACGTATATATAAATACGCAAACTCAAAACATCTCATAATAAGAATTTTAATTATTAAATTCCTATTTTAATAACATATAAAAATTCGGGTTGTCACACTAACAATATCTCTTCATTTAAAATTTATTTATTTAAATAAATTTTTCACATACAAAAATCTCTTTCTAGGTTTTGAATTTTCATAACACTTATCTTCTCAATTCTTTTTCAAATAGTAAACCATATAGATTCTTCTTAAAAAATTTAAATTATTCCTCTATTTTCACTCTAGGTTTTAAACTTTAACTTTTAACTTAATTATTCAAGATTCTCTAAATTTTTGAGTTGTTATATTCACCCCTTCTTCTAAGAATTTCATCCCCGAAATTACAGTTTACTAATCTTTGTTTCTTCTATTCATCAAAAATAGGTTTTCAATTTAACCTTTACATTTTTCTCTTCTGATAAATTCTCTTCTATCATCTCATTCAACCATTGCTACCCTTTTTAAGAAGTTAAAAACTTTTCATAGTATACTGAGGGGTCATATAGACCATGAACTCTCAGGTTTAACGGTATTCACCGCAACCAATTCTGTAAACATGTTGTACTAAGTGATCAGCCTAGTACAGATACGCGTACGTTAGGTGATCAACCTATCGTACCCTACGTAGTGCACAACGTATCAATCTTATCCAGCGACTATTTGCGCTACTAGATTGGATTATTTTATCCAATCAGGGTTGTTCACCTCAGACTTAGCATAAGATTCCGTACCAAAACAATTTGGTTCGGGATAAATTCTCAAAGAAATACTTGAATTTTCATAAACATTTGCCTAGCTGAATCAAATAGCTTAAACGCATATCAATAATTTGAACATCAATCGAAACATTTGTCTAGCCACTTTAATTAGCATTGACTTTTCTTTAACTGGTTTAAAATTTTAAAAATTATTTTATGACGTCATGATATCGCACTGTATTTACAGTCCGTTTGAGGATTCTGTCATCTGGTGATTTTGTCATACTACTTCATACCAAAATGGGATGACGATCCTTAGATCACATCCAACACTAGATAATACTGCATTGATGACTCCATCATTTTTATCATCTCTGCACCAGGTTCCATGATGCATTGATGATATATAAAATACATTTTGATATATTTCAAATCATTTTTGTATAGCCAAAGCAATTAGCATAGACTCTTCTTTAAACGATTCAAAACCATTGAAAATCAGTTTTAATGTTATCATGTCGTAACAGATAACGAGATGTTAGTGGGTCACTGTCCACATACACACCTTTGTCACCCTATGTTACTGATAACAAAATTCATTTTTTTTAAAGGCACCATAGTGCGAATTTAGCTTGATGTCAAAAATTTTGAAGTCTAGCATAGCTAGAAGATTTGGAATACATATGTTTCCACCATCATCTTCACTTTCTATAATGATCCGTTGCTTAATAATTCTATCTATTCCTATCATCCTCAATTCTCCATTCATAACTTTTCTATACTCTAGTATAGTTCATCAAACTTACCACACATTATGATTTCAGTAACTTGCCACAATCATATGAGTTTAAGAACTTATCCTTGTCAGACCATAGGCGTCCATTCGCTGAAGGGTTCAAAACATACCATATGATTATGAGTCATGAACTTACCATAAGTATGAGTTTTGAGAACTCGCAACTAACCTTATATTCTCTACCTATTCGTTATATACATGAGAAAAGAATCACCTTCTCAACATGCATATAGCAAATAGCGCAACATCAGGTTCCAATGACTATCAATGTAAGAAGCTAAGTGATTGTCAAACCAAACAAAATCCCTTTCCCAAACAAGAAATTATACAACTTAGCTGCTGACATGAGTCCTCAATTGAAATCCTACACCATTCTAACTTTCTCTTTTCTTAATACGAATTTTCTTTAATCCGTATCTTAGCATTTATCACTCTTTTTTGAGTTCACATCGTACCATTTCATAGTACCCTCTTTTTATAGCGTCAAGCTATATCATTCCAATCACTTAACATATCATATGTTATTCAACAATTTAATCTGATCACACCGTGATCTTATTTTGTAATCATTTCTCCTTATACTTACGAACGTTTTATATTACGATCTTCTTATTCTTCTATTTAATCATATTATATTATGATTTTATTTACATTTTTCATCTTATAGGCATCGTCTATTTATTATCACTTTTCATCTTTATTACTAGAGTTAGGTAACTCCAAATTTTTATCTTTATATCTCTTCAAGATTCTTCTTTGAATCTTATTTATCTTTTTCTTTACTTTAATGATGAATTTCCTAAATTCATCTCTTATCACTTAAACTCGATCTGAGTTAATTTCTTATCATCGTCTCTGCGGTTATAGCCTAAGGTACCCCTACCTAAGGTTTATAACCTACGGCTCTGATACCAACTGTAACATCCCCAAATTCGGGTCCTTTTTACCTTAGATCTAGTATGTTACGATACATCATTTCTATAACTACTGCGGAAGATATAAACATAAATTGTTTATACAATAAACTTTTACAACATAATCCCTAAGGTCTACAACCTTAACTTAATACATACCTTCAATAACTTAAAAGGTTTATAATGCCATTTGCATCAGATAACTTAATAGTTCTAAATGCATAATAATCTAAACTTGGAATTCACATTTACCACTATCGTTCTTCGAGCCTTCGTTTTAATCTGAAATTTGTTATCATGATACAGCAAGGATGAGCAACTATTTTGCCCAAAAAGTTTAAGTACAATGAAGATATATCATGATTGAAAAGGAATAACTTTTAAGTTTTCAATAATGTAATATAATTGAGAAAGAACATGAATCAAAACTTCAATAACTGAAAAACTGAATACTCATATTGAGTGGTCAACAATGACCATGAACAAATTTAACTGAACTTTATGGTAATGAAGGTGATCAGCCTTTCATACCTGATGAACATATGCAACATGCACTGAGTGTGAATCAATAATCAAAGATGTGGAATAATTGTCAATAATTAATACACTAGCATGCTTGAAACATAATAACTCGAGTTTGAGTTAGGAGACTTGCCATAATGCGAATATTCAATAATAATATTAGATGTGGAATAATCAACAACAATTATCCACTAACATGCTTGAAAAATAATAACTCGAGTTTGAGTTAGGAAACTTGCCTTGTATGTAGTCTACTACTATAAAAATAAATATATTCGGTTAGCAGTCTATCTACCTTCCTTCGAATGACCTATAATTGACCTCTCGATTAGCAAATCATATACTTATTCATAATATCATCGTTCTATATTAAATTGCCTAATATTTAGTCACACAGTTAAATATTAGTTATTACATTAATTCCTTAGTAACATTATTATCTCTTGATAATATTACTATTACGTAAACATTATCTTCACATTCCTTTAATAATACTTTACTTACTCCTTAGTATTATTAATCAACTAATAATACTTTATTCACTTACTAATATTATTACCCTCTTAATAATATTTTATTCATTTACTAATATTATTAACCTTTTAATTTTATTCATGTATTAGTATTTTATTGCTTTACTAATGTTATTATATATTAATAACATTTTATTTAATTATATTTTAATCATCTAATAATACTTTAATCTAATATTATTAATCTTTTAATAATATTTTATTTCAATCTAATATTATTAGTCATCTAATAATATCTTAAATTAAATTTTAATCTCAATATTTTTATTTATTTAAAAATATCAAATTCTAACTTTATTAATATCATCATAACATTTTAATAATTTATTAGGCCAATAAATAATTTATTTTAATTGTTTACCATTTATTAAACCACTTATTTAATACCCATAAAAGGGTCATAAATAGTAATTCTCGTCAATAATTACCAAAATACCTCTCCATAGTCAGAATATACAATATTAGATGTATCCAAGGATTAAAATCACATTTTCCTTATTTATGACATCATTTAACTATTTATTACCTTTTATTTATAACTTCATAATTTTTAGGAAAAATACAAAATAGATCCCAAAAATTCTTCTTTTCTGGATTTGGACAGTATATGACCCAACCATGATCCTCAAATTTTTCTGGAATTTTAGAAAGTGATTTACTATTTTTGAAATGCCTAAAACACTCGAATCTTGCTTTATTTTTCATAAATCTAGTTTTATTCAGAAAATTCTGAAACGTTCAGGGTACACTCTCATAACATATATGAACATACTGTAAACTTTTCAAATTTTTCCGGTGTATACACTGTGAGAAATTCGGGTGTTATTATTTAGGAGTCCTTTACGGTAAAAGCCATTACGCACAACCTACACATCGAAACGTGTCCGTTCTTTTTCCTACACATAGATAAATTCTTAAGGTACCTATGTGATTTTTCCCAAATTTTGAAAAGGCTTGAAACTGTCCGAAACAGCCTTAACAAAAATGGAGGATAGTAGCTTTTTTAGGGTTTGGGTTCTTCAAGCTTCTTGTGGACTGTTTTGGGAAAAACAGCCCCCATGGCTTCAATACTTGCTAGATTTGTGTTCTACCACTTGATTTTACTAGATAACTCATGTATCTAGCACCCCCCCCCCTTTGACGGATCACAAATCTAAGTTGTAAAACTTGAGTTACACAAGATTTAGTGGAAGAAAAAAAATTAGAGTTTGATTTCTTACCTTATCTTGTGGGATGTTCTCCTTTTCTTTTCTAAGTAAGTTAGGAACTTGGGATGCATGAAACACTTCCTCCTCTTCTTCCCCACAAGATATGAATCCCTCTCTCTCTTTCTCTCTTGGTGTTTTGGTGGTTTGGGAGAAAATAGAAGAGGAATGGTGGAGAATGAAATGGAAATAAAATGAAATGTAATAAGATGTTGGTGAAATAAAATGGGATGCTAATATCCCCCATGCTCTTTTGTCCCTTGGACAAAAGGGTTAGCCTTATCCCTTCCTAATCATGCCATTAAGGATGCTAATTAGATTTTCCACCAATGGTGGCATGACACACTTGTCCTTGTGTGTAAGACTTCCTACTTTTGAAACTTGATTAGGTTGATTTCTTTGCCTTAAAAGGCTTAACATGGCCAGCTATTCCATGCCCAATAACTCATCCATTTTGCCTTTATTTTAATACACAAATTAGATTATTCAAAAGTCTAAAATACCCTTAATCAAGTGGGCTAAGTGTGGGCTTGCATTTTATTTTTTTTGGGCTTTTTCTTTAATTATTTTCGGCTATGTAATAAATATAGTTTAACAATTTTAATATATATTACCCTAATTGTTTATTTAGGGTTTCTATTCTCAATCTTATGGAATTTAATTAATATACATGTAACTTTAACTCATAACGTAATTAGATTTGCTTTAATTAGATTTAAAATTATTAATCACTTGAAATAGACAAAATTAATTTATTACGTTAGTATAACTTTTAAATACTAACATTTCCTCAATACCATAACCCTTAGGTTATTTAATTACCTTACCTATTATATAATTAGGTTTTGTGGCTTTCCTTTGATATATATAAAACATAACATAGCATACTTAAATTATATATTTATTTTATAATGGTAAAATAAATATGCTACACATAATTTTTTATGCAAATACAATTATTTACATACCCAAGATATTATAATATAATATCCTTAACTCATTAACATAAATTCAATTAAGAATTTATTTACTTCCTTAAGATATTACGATAAATATAATATATTTTCTTTATTAAACTAATTTTATATAAGAATTTATTCTAATAATCGTTGGTAAATTATATATAAATATTATATGCTTAACCCGCCTATTTTTGCTTCACGCAAATTGTTCCCAACAATTTTATTTCCCCCCACTTAATAAATACATAATATATATTCATTAACTCCCAATTACCAGTTACACCAAACCTACACACATCACATATAGAAAATAATTAATACTTTTATTTTCTCACATTATAAACTGTTTATATCAATTTATTCACATATAAAAAAATATAATTTAATATATTTACCATATTACGTAAACATACATATTCTTCATAAAATGATTTATATACTCATATATTAAACTAGACATTTAATTTAACGTCTAGTAATCCTCTTAATACATTTTGCTACATTCAATAAGTCTTTTTCATATAGCTTA
The DNA here is from genome assembly GCA_016801055.1 of Panax notoginseng. NCBI lineage: Eukaryota > Viridiplantae > Streptophyta > Magnoliopsida > Apiales > Araliaceae > Panax > Panax notoginseng. Next base: position 237,318,992 of record CM029013.1, on the reverse strand, counting down.
TCATATATATTATTCTGACTTGCCACCTTCTTATTTCCTTTTTTTTATAAGATTTCTAACGCTTGACTACTACCAGCTTCTTATAATGAAGCTTTTCATTTATTCTTGTATGATTAATTTAAATAATCAATCCTCTTGTTTAGCTAAATCATATATAACACATCTCCATGTATATACGTATCTATACATATACACATTTAATTTAATCTAATAATATCTCTTCATTTGAAATTTATTTATTTAAATAAAATTTTCACATACAAAAATCTCTTTCTAGGTTTTGAATTTTCATAACCCTTATCTTCTCAATTCTTTTTCAAATAGTAAACCATATAGATTCTTCTTAAAAATTTTAAATTATTCCTCTATTTTCACTCTAGGTTTTAACTTTAACCTTTAACTTAATTATTCAAGATTCTCTAAATTTTCGGGTTGTCACAATTGCTATCCTACCTAAGGATAACCCGTTATATCTACCTCAGCAGGTGTTAAAACTGATCTCCAAGACCACGGGGAAAGTGCCTGAGAAGAAGTTCATGAAATTTCACATCAAAATGGGGCATATTGAAGCAAGATTGGTGCGACGGTTGGAAAAAGTACCTCCATAGATTTCCATCCTAGATTTGATATTATCCTCAAAGGATCAGCTTAAAATTCTTGTGAAAGTACTGCAAGAAGCACGTCTGCCAAAATTGGTCGACATATAAAAATTTCGTCAATTGATCGAGCATATCTTCAACAGCAATGTAATAACTTTCATGGATGATGATATACCGGGAGAAGGAACTGGTCATCACAAATTGCTACACAGAGCAGTGATATCCTCAGGATACATAGTAGGGGGCGTGTTGATACATGGAGGATCTTCCTTAAACATTTGTCCTTATGATACCTTGGAAGGCATGAACATCAATCCAAACCAAATCCAGAACAATAACGTCATAGTAAGATCCTTTGATGGATCTCGATGAAATACTGTGGGAGAAATTGAGCTTCCCTTGAAGATTAGACCATATACATTCCATATCTCTTTCCAAGTCATGAACATCACTATAGGATACAACTTACTACTGAGAAAACCATGGATTCACATGGCAGGAGTGGTTCCATCCACCCTTCATCAAAAATTGAAGTATATCGTGAATGGTAATCTGGTGACCGTTAATGCCGAACTTGAATATCCAGTTTATGTGCACGGGGAGATGCCACTTATCAGCCTAAATAAAAGTGTTAATCTTGCTAGCTTTCAAGCGTTTGAGGTGAGCACCACTCACTATCAACTCTTGGGGCACCAGTTCTAAAACCATGGATATCTCCCGATGTGATGCCCCCAAAGTAGGTATACATCACCCATTCTGAGTCGCCAAATACATGGTACTGAATACAAATACAAACTTAATTATACAACATTAGATGTGAGTTTTAATATAAATATTGTCTTCTAGACAGTATTAGAACTCAAAATAAGTCTTCAATACATTTATTATCACACTATTTTACAAAATAGTGAGGACTATTAATGCTACCATCTGGACCGTCACTCCGTTCCCCGACTAGTCCCAACTATATTCTTATTTTCTGAAGAGAACAATGAAAGCAAAGGGTGAGCTCAACTAGCCCAGTAAGAAATATTATGACTAAGATAATGCAAAATAAATTATCGTTAGCCTCCAACAGTGTTAAACTGATAAAATATAATAAACATCAAGTTTAACTGCAGCGGAACAAGCAATCCATTAGAAGAGTCAAGTAGAGCATGATATTTACTATCTTCTATGATTTAAAAAGTTTATCAAAAGTTTTATCGCTGAGACTCAGCTTAATAAATAATCCACATCATCGAATCATCCATGCACTACGGCCAAGGATATTCATTAGTATCACGACCACAAATTATCCATGCATTACGGGCCAAGGATATTCGTGTTTTCATCAATGGTCATGATCATGCCAACAACTGTCCATCAATGCACTACGGGCCAATGAGGACTTTTGCCCACATCATTTGTAACATTACGGTCATGATTATACCGAATAATCCCTGGTCATAATCATATCAAGTCCATCTATGCTCTACGGGCCAAAGTTGACTTTCATAACAATATAAGCATGAGGATGATGACAATGATACAAGAAGTCAATTAAAAGAAAACAAAGGATAAATTTTTAAAGATTTATAATTTAATTAATCTAAAATTTAATAATGTCCAAATTGTCAACATGATACTGCTTTGTGGAGTAAAATTCAAGAATAATATTGTATCAAAAATGATTTGGACCGAAAAGAAATCAATTTTTATCATGAATGGTCCCCGGGTGAATAGTAACTGAGTGAATAGTATCCTATGAATAGTAATTTGGAAATAGTACTCTGTGAATAGTACTCCGACATAAAAAGGTTAAAACTTATCAAGAATGCTCAGAATAATATTTTCATGAAAAGATACTAGATGAAGCGCAAATATCAAGGATATTCTACTAATTTCATAGAGTATAGAAGTCAAAACTTAACAAAATGAGTATAGAATTCGAAATCTGAAACGAAATAATATAACTTAAATACTACAGAGTATGGAAGAAAATATTATTTCATACGAATACTGAACAAAAATAATATCCCTTACCTTGAAAAGGAGAGTATTCCAACTGGTATAACGGGGATATTCTTGAAGAAAACTTTCACGATTTTCTACGCTCAAAGCTTTCTAAAACTCGAAAGAAATACGCTCAATATTATAGAAGAAGAATTCTCTGCTTCTTGTGTGATTTTCAATTCTAAATAAGCATCCTATTTATAGGAGAATGGAAAGGATACTATTTAGAAATAATCACGGACGAATTCGCTGGCTAAAACGTTTAAAAATTTAGATTTACTATGCAGCACTATGCAATAAAATATTCTAATAAAACGAAAATTTTAAATAAAATATAATATATTCTATTTATAATCTAATAAAACTAAACTTTATATATATATATATATATATATATATATATATATATATATATAATATAAACATCACCCGTGAACAACTTTTGAAAAACCTCCCAAGACAATTTTCATCATTCCACCAACACGTGGGCCCCACCTGACCCACTCGTGGGCCCCACTATTATATATATATATATATATATATATATATATATATATATATATATATATACATAGAATAATTTTCTACCGATTATTTTGAAAAATGGGTAATTAGTGGTCCATATAATAAGCAAGATTTATAATAAATACTTCATAAAAATCCTCTCAATATTTTTAACAACATTTATTTATTATTATTATTATTCGTAATATTTAACAACCAGATCATTCCTAGGAAAGAAGGGGCTTTCTAATAAGGATTTCTCCCTATTGGCGCGCAATTAGGTAACCAAACCTCTCCTCGACAGAACTTTCTAGACATCGTCAATATTGCAAATAATAACATGAATAATTGCATCATCTCAATTATTGATTTAATAATATATAAAATATCGACAATAATTAAATCAAATAACGTGAGATACTATGCAGCAATTACTGTAGCAATAATTGAACAAAACTGAGTGACTTCTCACGTAAGCATCAATAATCAATACCGTGTGCTACGATGCAACCACGCGTATTATTATACTTTTAACAACGGGTATTTCAACAGTTAACGGTAAAACTTTTGCCATTATTTTTATAAAAAGATATTTCTGTAATTTTCTCATTACGACAATAATTCTATTGTGGGGTCCACCAATGATTGTGCCGTCGTACGAATATTCCCTATTAAAACGAATATTCCCCGACCAATCGAATATAATATAACAACTTGCGTACTTTGCAAAATTTGTAAATATTACCCACAATTATAACATTATATTAAATCCACACCATAATATTCAAAAATATATTTCAAGAAAAAATTAATCTTTATTCAAAAAAGTTGGGGTTTTACAACCTCCCCTTCTTATGAAATTTTATCCTCGAAATTAGGGTACGTACCTGGTATGTCGAAGAGGTGAGGATACCTTGATTTTATATCAGATTCTAACTCCCAGGTCATTTCCTCAACATCGTGGTTTCTCCACAAAACTTTGACTTGAGGTATAACCTTGGAGCGTAGAATATGTTCCTTCTTATCCAAGATTTTAACAGGTGCATCTTCATACATTAAATCTTCCGCTATTTCGTCCGGTTCTAACTCAATAATATGGTTCGGGTCTTCCACATATTTACGTAACATAGATATGTGAAAAACGTTATGAACACGAGACATACTTGGCGGTAAAGCGAGTCTATAGGCCACAGTTCCTACTCGGTCAAGGATTTCAAATGGGCCAATGAATCGAGGATTGAGCTTTCCTCTCTTTCCAAATCTTGTAACTCCCTTCCATGAAGCAACACGTAACAACACATGCTCTCCAACATTAAATTCCACGTCTTTCCGATGATGATCATCATAACTCTTTTGTTGATCTTGTGAGGTTTTTATACGTTGTCGGATCATTTGAATATTCTCCGTTGTCATATGTACCAATTTCGGTCCCAACAACGTTCCTTCACCCACCACGTCCCAACATACTGGAGAATGGCACTTTCTTCCATACAACGCTTCAAATGGAGCCATGTCGATACTTGTTTGATAACTGTTGTTGTAGGAGAATTCCACCATTGGCAAAAACTTATCCCAACTTCCTTTGAAGTCAAGGACACAGAGTCTTAATAGATCCTCTAGAGTTTGAATAGTCCTCTCCGACTGCCCGTCCGTCTGAGGGTGATACGTTGAACTAAATCGTAAATCCGTGCCCATAGCTTTTTGCAAACTAACCCAAAATCGTGAAGTGAATCTTGGGTCTCGATCAGAAACTATGGATACTGGCATACCATGGAGTCTTACAATCTCATTTATGTACATACGAGGAAGACGTTCAAGTGAATAAGTTTCTCGTATAGGTAAGAAATGAGTAGACTTGGTTAATCTATCGACAATGAACCAAATTACATCTATGCCTTGAGAAACCTTGGGAAGACCACTAACGAAATCCATGTTAATGTACTCCCACTTCCATTTTAGAATTTTAAATGGTTACAATGGACCTTTTGGCACTTGATGCTTTGTCTTGACACGTTGACAAGTTAAACACCTTGAGATAAACTCTGCGATCTCTCTCTTCATATTGTTCCACCAAAATGTATGTCAAAGGTCACGATACATTTTGGTACTCCCAAGATGGATTACAAACGGTGTGTTGTGTGCCTCCATCATGATTTTATACTTTAAATCAGGGTCGTTAGGAACACAAAGTCTGGAGTTGACTCTAAGTATTCCTTCTTCATCGATTCTTGCTTCCGGGATATCACCTTCTTGCACTTTCTTCTTCATACGCATCAGCTCCAGGTCTGTAGCTTGAGTAGCTTTAACTTTATCGATTAAAGTCAGTTCTACTCGTATGTTTGCCATTATCACGTAGGTCCTTGGAGTCTTTAACTCTATCTCCATCCTTTGCAAGTCATATAAAATGGGCCTTTGCGTTGACAATATCGCACTCGTACCCGCATATGATCTTCTACTTAATGTGTCAGCTACTACGTTCGCTTTTTCAGGATGGTATTGAATAGTATGATCATAATCTTTCAATAGTTCGAGCCAATGTCGTTGCCGCATGTTGAGTTCCTTTTGAGTGAAGAAATATTTGAGGCTTTTATGATCCATATAGATCTCCACTTTCTCCCCATATAGGTAATGCCTCTAAATTTTAAGTGTGGAGACAACAACTGCCAACTCTAGATCATGAGTAGGATAATTCCTCTCATATTCTTTGAGTTGTCGAAAGGCATAGGCTATGACTTTCCCATATTACATGAGAACACATCCTAACCCTCTGCTTGAAGCATCACTGTAGATGACAAATCCCTCCGAACCAGATGGTATTGTCAGAAAAGGTGCTAAAATGAGTCTCCTCTTGAGTTCTTGAAAACTCTTCTCACATTCCCCGCTCCAACTGAATTTTGTATCTTTTCGAGTCAGCTGAGTTAATGGAGTAGCGATTCGAGAAAACCCTTCTACGAATCTCCGATAATAACCAGCTAAGCCGAGCAAGCTACGTACTTCGGTCACTGATTTAGGTTGCTTCCAGCTTTGTATTGCTTCAATCTTTGCCGGGTCAACAGATATTTCATGACTTGATACTACCTGCCTAAGGAATGCTACTTCCTCAAGCCAGAACTCACATTTCTTCAACTTGGCATATAACTTGTTCTCACGAAGCTTTTGGAGTATCAGCCTCAAGTGTTGCTCATGATCTTCACGGCTTTTGGAGTAAATGAGGATGTCATCAATAAAGACGACTACAAAGTGATCCAAATATTCCTTGAATACTCGGTTCCTCATATCCATGAAGGCATCAGGAGCATTAGTCAATCCAAATGACATGACTAAGAATTCTTAATGTCCGTATCAAGTTCTGAAAGCAGTCTTTGGGATGTCATCGGTTTTAATCTTTAACTGATGATATCTGAAACTAAAATCGATCTTTAAAAAGAATTTGGCGCCTTGCAACTGGTCAAATAGGTCATCAATGCGAGGCAACGGGTATCTATTTTTGATAGTGACATGGTTTAACTCCCGATAATCAATACAAAGTCGCATACTCCCATCTTTCTTCTTCACAAATAGAATAGGAGCACCCCAAGAAGACATACTAGGACGAATGAAACCGATGTCTAACAATTCCTGCAGTTGGGTCTTTAACTCCTGAAGTTTAATAGGAGCCATTCGATATGGGGCTTTGGAAATTGGTTTTGTACCGGGCTCAAGGTCGATATAAAATTTAATTTCACGCTCTAGGGGTAGGCCAGGAAGTTCTTCAAGGAATACGTCAGGAAATTTATTAACAATAGAAATATCATTCAAAACTGACGTATTTTTGTTTAAATTCGTGACATGAGCTAAGAAAGCTTGACATCCGTTTTTTAATAAACGAATAGCTTTATGGCTTGAGATGACAGTGATTGATTTTAATGGTTTGGTTACTTGAATTCGCATAATAGGTTGGTTAGGAATATTAAAGCTAACAACCTTACGAAAATAATTAATTTTTGCATGATAAGTAGTTAACCAATCAATTCCTAGCATTACGTCAAACACAAGTATTTTTAAGGAAATAAGATCGACAGGTAATGTGAGGGTACCGATTTGAACCAAACAAGACTTATAAATTGTGGATGTAATGAAGGTTTCTCCCAACAGAGTTTCAACAGATAAGTAAAAGTCTAATTTCTCCAGAGTCAAATTTAAACAATGAGCGCAAGTAGGAGAAATAAAAAAATAGGTAGAACCGGTATCAAATAAGGTATAGACTTCGCTAGAGTTTATGATTAGCTTACTCGTGATGACCTCGTTCGGGTTCTTTACTTTCTGAGAAGTCAAGAAAAACGCTCTCCCTTGAACTATTGGGTTTGACTTGTCTGAGACGGCATTTGGTGTCACCGTTCCAACTGGACTTGGCTTCCTTGTACGACAAAATCTAGCTAGGTGACCTTCTCTTCCATAATTGTAACACGTTTTGGACTGCTACGCATAGTTTGGACTGATGTGTCCCTCCCCTCCGCATTTGAAGCATATGATAGGTGGTCGTTCTCCTTCCTTAACAACGCGTGTTGGTGCTGACGTCTTTTCATCATTGTTGAATCTCCTCTTCTTGAAATGTCCACTTTTATTGTCTTGGTCATGATTACCACCAAAGTGGTTACTATTTCTAGCATGATGATTCCCTCCACGTTTGTTGTCACCGCTTCAATGACTGCTACCACTGGTATTATCATTTTGTCGGCTGCTCTCCCTTGGTTGGGTTGACTCGTTATCGCGCTCTAATAACTGAGCCCTATTTACAACATCTGAATACAAACACAGAAATTAGGTATTGACGTATCTCGGATTTCAAACCTCTTAGAAACATCCACGTCATTCTCTCCTTATTATCAACCAAGTGGGACACAAATTGAGACAACTCAGCAAACTTAGCTTCGTACTGTGACATGGTCATATTGTTCTGCTCCAGCTTGATGAACTCTACCTCCTTCATGTGACGAATACTTTCAGGAAAGTACCTGTCGTTGAATAGTTCTTGGAACTTCTCCCAAGACATCTTCAGTGCGGCAGGTTGAGTGCACTTTACAGATTCCCACCAGTAATCTGCATCTCCTCGCAACATAAAGGTGGTAAAGGGAACCTTTTGCACCTCAGAGCATCCCAAAACATCAAATATCTTGGTGATCTGCTTTTTTCATGTCTCTGCCTTAAGTGGTTTTGGCTCTCCAATAAACTCTGGTGGTCCCAGCTCCTTGAACTACTTAGCGGTGACCGTCCGAGAGTTGCCAGTGTTTCCACCTGCATTTTGAACAGGAGCCGCTCTCGCCTAATGTTGCATGAATTGCATAAAGCCTCTGAACATCCCATCGTTCATCATTTGATCGGTGTTGTTGTTTACCTGAGGATTATTGTCTTCCTGTTGCACATTATCATGGGTATTGATCTGTGGTGACTCAACAAACTCCTGTGCTCTATTGTTATTCTCAACATTCTCGGATGTCATTTTCAAATACTACCACAAAACAATGGTTAATTGAAACACCACATAATATCCCTATATTCTGACCTACCAATTAAATAACAAATAAACTTAGGTAGGTCATACTAGCGAAGAAATAACTCGTCCCTCCCCTCCTAGTTCTAGTCTCACATCTCAACCAGGGATCATATCCCTAAACTTTGATACCAACTGTGACGCCCCCAAAATAGGTATACATCACTCATTCTGAGTCGCCAAATACATGGTACTGAATACAAATACAAACTTAATTATACAATATTAGTTGTGAGTTTTAATACAAATATTATCTTCTAAACAGTATTCAAACTCAAAATAAGTCCTCAATACATTTATTATCGTACTATTTCACAGAATAGTGAGGACTACTAATGCTACCATCTGGACCGTCACTCCGTTCCCCAACTAGTCTCAGCTATATTCTCATTTCCTGAAGAGAACAATAAAAGCAAAGGGTGAGCTCAACTAGCCCAGTAAGAAATATTATGACTAAGATAATGCAGAATAAATTATCGTTAGCCTTCAACAGTGTTAAACTAATAAAAAATAATAAACATCAAGTTTAACTGCAGCGGAACAAGCAATCCATTAAAAGAGTCAAGTAGAGCATGATATCTAATATCTTCTATGATTTAAAAAGTTTATCAAAAGTTTTATCGCTGAGACTCAGCTTAATAAATAATTCACATCATCGAATCATCCCTGCACTACGGCCAAGGATATTTATTAGTATCACGACCACAAATTATCCATGCAATACGGGCCAAGGATATTCGTGTTTTCATCAATGGTCATGATCATGCCAAAAACTATCCATCAATGCACTACGGGCCAATGAGGGCTTTTACCACATCATTTGTAATATTACGGTCATGATTATACCGAATAATCCCTGGTCATAATCATACCAAGTCCATCTATGCACTACGGGCCAAAGATGACTTTCATAACAATATAAGCATGAGGATGATGACAATGATATAAGAATTCAATTAAAAGAAAACAAAGGATAAATTTTTAAAGATTTATAATTTAATTTATCCAAAGTTCAATAATGTCCAAATTGTCAACATGATACTGCTTTGTGGAGTAAAATTGAAGAATAATATTGTATCAAAATTGATTTGGACAGAAAAGAAATCAATTTTTATCATGAATGGTACCCCGGGTGAGTAGTAACTGAGTGAATAGTATCTCGTGAATAGTACTCTGTGAATAGTACTCCGGCATAAAAAGGTTAAAACTTATCAAGACTACTCAGAATAATGTTTTCATGAAAAGATACTGGATGAAGCGCAAATATCAAGGATATTCTACTAATTTCATGGAGTATAGAAGTCAAAACTTAACAAAATGAGTATAGAATTCGAAATCTGAAATGAAATAATATTACTTACATACTACAGAGTATGGAAGAAAATATTATTGCATACGAATACTGAATAAAAATAATATCCCTTACCTTGAAAAGAAGAGTATTCCAACTGGTATAGCGGGAATATTCTTGAAAAAAACTTTCACGGTTTTCTACGCTCAAAGCTTTCTAAAACTCGAAAGAAATACGCTCAATATTATAGAAGAAGAATTCTCTGATTCTGGTGTGATTTTCAATTCTAACTAAGCATCCTATTTATAAGAGAATGGAAATGATACTATTTAGAAATAATCACGGACGCACAGTAGGATTTAATCACGGACGAATTTGCTGGCTAAAACGTTTGAAAATTTTGATTTACTATGCAGCACTATGCAATAAAATATTCTAATAAAATAAAAACTGTAAATAAAATATAATATACTATATATTCTATTTATAATATAATAAAACTAAACTATATATATATATATATATATATATATATATCACCCGTGAACAACTTTTGAAAAACCTCCCAGGACAATTTTCATCATTCCACCAACACGTGGGCCCCACCTGACCCACTCGTGGCCCCCATATATATATATATATATATATATATATATATATATATATATATATATATATATATATATATATAGATAGATAGATAGAATAATTTTTTACCGATTATTTTAAAAAATGGGTAAGTGGAGGTTCATATAATAAGCAAAATTTACAATAAATACTTCATAAAAATCCCCTCAATATTTTTAACAACATTTATTAATTATTATTATTATTCGTAATATTTAACAACCAGATCATTTTCAGGAAAGAGGGGACTTTCCAATAAGGATTTCTCCCTATTGGCGCACAATTAGGTGACCAAACCTCTCCTCGATAGAACTTTCTAGACATCGTCAATATTACAAATAATAACATGAATAATTGTATTGTCTCAATTATTGATTTAATAATATATAAAATATCGACAATAATTGAATCAAATAACGTGAGATACTATGCAACAATTACTGTAGCAATAATTGAACAAAACTGAGTGACTTCTCACGTAAGCATCAATAATCTATACCGTGTGCTACTATGCAACCACACGTATTACTATACTTTTAACACTGGATATTTCAACAGTTAACGGTAAAACTTTTGCCGTTATTTTTATAAAAACACATTTATGTCGTTTTCTCATTCCAACAATAATTCCGATGTGGGGTCCACCAATGATTGTGCCGTCGTACGAATATTTCCTGTTAAAACAAATATTCCCCGACCAATCGAATATAATATAACAACTTGCGTACTTTGCAAAATTTATAAATATTACCCGCAACTATAACATTATATTAAATCCACACCATAATATTCAAAAATATATTTCGAGAAAAAAATAATCTTTATTCATAAAAGTTGGGGTCTTACACCCGAAGTAATGTTTGTTGGTCAAGAGATGATAGCCTTGGGTTTTTGGCCAGGTAGAGGGCTGGGAAAGAACCAAAAAGGAATCAAGAGTCCAATCCAGATACCAAGCCAGCTAGGGAAAACTAGATTAGGATACTCCTATGGATCAAAACGTAGAAACCAGTATAAGCATATGTCGGCTCATCTATCAACCATCCTTTATACCAGATCTCATGGACACTAGGTTCAAGGAACCATGAAGAAAGATTCATACCTCATTGTCCAACCTGCTGATGCCAAAGGTCAATTCAGTCAGTGCCAAAGAAGAAGCGTCATTTCCCGCCGAGGAAAAGAAAGTGCATTATGAACATTTCCTCCAGGAAGTTTAAAGTCTATTTGTCAAAATGTTCTACCTAGCACATACTAATGGTATAGTTGGGTGTGTCAAAGAAGATGATTAGTCAGAAGGACATCCTGCACTTTCTTTCATAGATTGGGGTAAGGTTAATGTTTCAGGGAAAGACTCTAACCCCAACGTAGACTCAGTTCTGGCCATCAACAAGGAGGAGGACAATAACACCCTCATCATCACTACCGTCAGCAATAACCTGACTCTTGACAATTAGAGCAGCACTCCTTGCATCATCCGAAAAGGAAAAAATGCAGAGATAGTCCATCTGCCCTAAAGTGTGATGTTATCACACAACTTACTTTTTATCGCCTGTTGCTAGCAGTTTACTTTTGTTATATTTTTCTGATGCTTTTGTATTTTAACAGTTTCATATATTAAGCAAAAGCATTTTATTTTTAGGCCTCCAAAGTTAGGTTTGTTTAGCCTTGTGGATGAGTTGCCAAATCTAAATAATGACTACGACTTTGATGTAGATTTGGAATTTGACTTGATAGGGATTGCGCAGGAGGAGATAAATGACAATGAGGTGCCTAGGGAGATCAAAGGATGGTTCGAAGACAAGACAAAACCCAACCTCAAACAAATCACCACTATCAATATCGAAACCCCAGAAAATCCCAAAGAAATCCAAATCGGGAATGACCATACCCCAAGCCAAAAGAATGATATGATACAACTCCTAACCTAGTTTAAAGATGAATTCGCATGGTTACATGATGACATGATCGAATTTTCCATGGATATCATCGTCCATCGACTGTCCATTAAAGAAGGGTTCAAGCTAGTCAAGCAGAAACTAAGGAGGCTGAAGCCAGAATGGAGTTTAAAAGTTAACGAAGAAATTGTCAAGCAATTCAAAGCAGGCATTATCATAGTATCGACTTACCCGAAATGGCTATCCAATGTGGTCCCTATACCAAAGCCAGGAGGAAAGGTACGAGTCTGTATGGATTATTGAGACCTAAACAGGGCTAGTCTCAAAGATGATTTCCCAGTCCCTTTTATCCACATCTTAATAGAAAACACTACCTAGTATGACATGTACTCCTTTATTGTCTATTTTGATGGATATCATCAAATCATGGTTGCAGAAAAAGATAAGGAGAAAATAGGCTTCATCACTCCCTGGGAAACCTTTATTGGCTACTAGCTTTTGGCCCCACTAATGTCGGTGCTATGTACTAGAGAGACATAATGGCTCTATTCCATGACATGATGCATAAAGAGATAGAGGTATATGTGGATGACATCATCGTGAAATCCAAAAAGGATAGCGACCACAATGACTATCTCCGAAAGCTATTCACCTGGCTCGACAAATATAACTTGAAACTGAACCCTACCAAGTGTGCTTTTGGTGTCAAATTCGGCAAACTTTTGGGCTTCCTGGTGAGAAACCAAGGCATTGAAATAGATCCAGCAAAGATCAAAGCCATCACTGAGAGGCCTACACCTCAAACCGAGAAAGATATTCGAGGGCTTTTGGGAAGAATCAATTTCATCAGCCGATTTATCTCTCAGCTCACCACAACTTGTGAGCCCATTTTTAAATTACTGAGGAAGAATTCCTCAGGCAAGTGGAATGAAGATTGTCAAAAAGTCTTCCTCGCCATCAAAAAACATTTGATTAAAGCTCCTGTGTTGGTACCTCCAAAGGACAAAGTTCCACTTTTCATATACATATCAATTAACTCCAACGCCATGGGTTATATGTTGGGGTAAAAAGATGATAAAGGTAAGGAAAGATCCATCTATTATCTCAGCAAGAGATTCAGCAGTTGTATACAGAAATACACCTTAATTAAAAAAATGTGTTGCGCATTAGCGTGGGCCGCCATGAGGTTACAACATTACCACCACGGACATACAACATACCTCATATCCCGCCTAGATCCTTTAAAGTACATTTTTAGCAGACCTATGTTTAATTTTTTATTGTCAATATGGCATTTGATCCTCCAACAAATTGACATCATCTACGTTACATAAAAACCATTAACGAGATATTGTGGATCAACTCGTTGAAGCGTCGTCAGGGAACTTTGAACCTTTCGAAACATATTTTCCCGACAACGATGTAATGACAATTTAGTGAAGCCATAGAGAGGATATGGGTCAATTCTAGAAACTATACTTCGATAGCGCTATAAACATAGAAGGCGCAGGAGTAGGGGCAGTCCTTGTACCCATCACTAGGGAGCAGTATCCTGCGGCCACCAAGCTACATTTTAACAACACTAATAACATAATCGAATATGAAGGTTGTATCATGGGATTAAAGCAGGCTCGGTCAATAGATGTCAAATGGTTAGCAGTCTTTGGAGATTCCGAGTTGGTCATTAAACAGACCACAGGGGCATATCATACCAAGGAGCTACACTTGCTACCCTAACATCAACAGGTTATCAAAATGGCTAGGGAATTTGAAGATATAGCCTTTATACACATTTTTCAAAATCAAAATGATTTCACTGATGCACTAGCAACTCTGGCTTCCTTAATCCATCTGTCTGTAAGGAAGGGAATCCATGTTATCGAGTTCACAAAACAGATAACACAGGCCTACGGGAATTACATTAGAGAAGTATCATATGGAATACCTCCTATCAAAGTCCTCCGGTATCAAAATATGAAAGAATATCTGTGGGATGGATCTCTACACATTAGGGTTAACCAAGTTAAAAGAAAGCAGATCAAAAAAATGGCTATGAAATTCTACTTAAGTAGAGATGATCTCTTCAAAAGAGATGTAGAAATGGGACTCCTGAGATGCCTAGTCAAAGATCAAGCTCAGAGGCTTATAAATGAAGTGCGTGGTGGAGTGTGTGGGCCACACATGAGCGATCCCTTACTTGTCAATAAGATATTAAGAACATAGCATTACTGGCTCTCACTTAACGCTTGAAATTTAGATAGGCACACTTAGAAAGGGCGTTGAGTAAGTACCAAGTAGGTGATGTCCAATTTTTGTTTTAGTAGAAACTATTAAGAATGCAGTCTACATAATACAACTTATTATCGTTTTAATTTTTAGAAGTAGTTAAGGGATTGATTTTGTAAGATGATTTAACTTAATCAATTTTTGACATGAGTTGGTATAAACACTTTTATGATGAACTATATGTGTTATAGTGTTTATAACTCAGTTTTACACTTTAGACAACTTTAAGAAAACAACAGTTATAGAGAGGCAAAGCAATCACAAGTACACAAAGAATTTTTGCGTGGTTCAACCCTTAACCTCTAGTTTAGTAGCCTACCTCCATGTCCAATACAAACTAGTATTGGAGACTCACTTTATTAATTAATGTGACACTGTTACAACACAAGTTTACAAATAATCTTGAACACCTATGTTCACCTTGTGCACTTTTACACCACTTGAGTACCTATACTCCCTTGAGCACCTCTGCCCCCTTTGTGCACCAATTCACCCCAAACACTTATACTTCCTTTACACTTGTTTGTAACACTCACCCTAATCTAACACAGATTAGAAACCAATAGACCAACAACCTTAGTCTATTTCACAATATTGATTTTAATCAAATTACAATATCAACTATGATCAAAGCAATAAATATATATCAATTCAAAGTTTTTCTATATGCAATGATCAAATAAAGAAAGAAGGATATCATTGACTACTTAAGAACTGTAAAAGATATAATTAGAGTAATGTAGCAGCCTGTATGACCCTTCACAGTAGTTCGAATAAGCACAAAAAGTAGGACTTGTAGAGATCAGAGAATTTCGAGTATAACTTTTAGTTTAAGCTTCATATTTTCTATTTTTCTCGGGGTCTCTCTTAGAACACAACTAAAGGCTTTTATAATATCATCATATTATAGCCGTTTGATTAGCAAGAATCAATTAAGACTAATTTGCGTTAAATATTTAAACTAATTGATTTTTTAGCTATTGGAGCAACTAGCCGTTAGGTTCAATCAAATATGGTGGACATATTTCGTGATCAATACTTTGTACATGCTTTCCACATATTGATATATATATATATATATATATATATATATATATATATATATATATTTCACTATTAGAGTAAATCTCTCAACATGATAGATATGATAACATGATTTCAGTAGTTTCCTTAAACATATGTATTCACTTATTTTCATATTCGGATCCTCTATGAGGGTTTCTCTGTGAGGATCTTGTGAGGGTTTTGATATGGGATTGACAACACAACAAAAAGGAGATCAAATGGCTCACATTTCCTTTCATTGTCTGTGTATCAAAACGACGTCGTTTTGATAGGAATTTGTTTTTACAAATTGACATAAAATTGAAAGCACCAAATGCTATTTACTTCGTTTGTTTGCTTCATTTTTCTGTTTTCTTCTCCTTTTCTTCTTTGCTTCGTTTCTTGTTCTTTCCAAAGCACGCCATGGTTTAGGATTAGCCAAATTTCAATTGGTTTTTTTTCCCTTTATTCAAATTTTTCCAAGATTGTTTACCCCAATTTTTTTCTTTAATTTTTTTCAATTGGCTTAAAGAATCACAATGGAAACTCAATTTTTTTATTAGGATAAAAATTGTCCGTTGGATTTATTTTTTTGAAGAGCAAAGAATAATATTATTAGCCTTTGACAAAACTTAATAACCATATCGATTCTAAAGCACCAAAAAATGATTAATAAAACGTCCCAACTAGATTAACGCCCAACCCATTACAATCATGAAAAAAGTCATGTCGCTCATAACTAACAAGAATTAACAAACAAACGAAGTCAACTTGTAAAAAAAAATCATGTCAAAACGACGTCGTTTTGATACACAGACAAGGAAAAGAGTTGTGAGCCATTGAATCTTCTTTTTGCTGTGTTGTCAACTCCACAACAAAATTCTCACAAGATCCTCACAGAGAAATCCTCATAGAGGATCCTCATAGAGGATCCGGATCCCTTATTTTCAGCCACTTGTTTCCTAAATTAATTTTATCCAAATTCGAATCTTCATTTAGTTTAGTCAATCAATTATGGAAGCCATAAATTCAGCCTTATATTTTTTAACGTATTCAGCCATATATTGTTACACAAGGACTGATTCAAATTACTTTATTTTCAAATAAAAGATATTTTCCTTTTTAAGATCAAGATACTTGTTCCTTTAAGTTGATTTAATAGAGATATTGTTTAGCGCAATCAATTTAAGAAAACATGGAAAGATATAGATTCACCTCCATAAAAGATTTTAAGCATATTTCCAAATAAATTAGCTTTTCAAATATTACTTCCAAAATCTGTTTTGATAATCAATTTTCAAATAAATGTTATTTACTTTTAATTTATGAAAACATAATTATTTATTATCATGCTATCATGCAACACAATCCAATGCAATCCTAGAGCTTTGAATCAAAATATATTTAAAGCTTAAGATCTTACATGATATCCTAGTGACAGATAATTCTTTTTTCTTCCTCATTTGAACAGCTTCTTTAATAACATTCTAATTCGGTATGCTGTACCGATGTGGTCTGTTGAATAGGAGATACTCATTCTGCTATATGAACCTTGAAGATATAAATCCATAAGAGTTAGTTCATAAGCCAAGTAATCATCAAAACCAAAGGATGGAGATTTATCAAACCAACACTCTACCCTTTTTTATGATGACAACACAGTAAATATTGCTCCCCCTAAATTCATTCATTATTCAAGAACAAAGATTTAATCATCATAATATTCACAACATAGCTCTCCCTCAGTTTGTGTATAACCAATAAGGTTATTTATCACAAACTCTTTATCCTTGCAAAACAGATCAGATCATGACAGTTCAATCTCATTCATAGCAACCTTTTAAGAACAATAATGATTAAAACTTTATCCTCTATGTTCCTGCACCTGCATAATAATTAACCCAATTTTCTTCCCCTTTGTCATCATGCAAAAATTATTAACCAGAGAGAACATATTAGCATAGGCAGTACTATAAAAGGTAGCACATTAAAGTTCTAAAAACTAGCAGAGAATTAGCAGAGTACCATTTGAACATATTTGGTCTCCACAACCAATCAAAACATAGTACCATAAACCAAAAGTAAATCAGTTCAATAGAGCAGGTAATTAGTGATTTGGTAAAGTAGGAAAGAGGGAAAGGTAATGCCCTTTTTAATTGCTAATATCAAAGGACCAAATCCCGGAGCAGAAGCTAGATTGGCTCTTAATTTACTAAAAAGAGTTTATCAGTTCAATTAATCACAAAAACTACTCCATTAATTTAGCTAATTAATTTCTAAAGTTAAATTAACTTTCACACATACATAGCTTGCAAATATAATCAAATCATTTAGAAATTAACCACATAGGTAATTTAGCATGCAATTTCAATTCAGTAAAACATATATATCATTTAAACAATACTTATTCCAAGTTCTCTTCATAAAGCACAAAACCTCACTTCACTTAAGGGTTTTGTGAATATATCAGCTAGTTGATGCTCGGCAGGGATAAATATTAATTTAGTAAGACCCTTTGCCGCATTATCCCTTTAAGAATGATGTCTTACCTCTATGTGTTTTGTTCGAGAGTGCAATACTAGATTTTTAGAAATATCAAATGTGCTAGTGTTATCACAGTATATAGGCACATAATTGCATGTAATATCAAAATCATATAAGGTTTGATGCATCCATAAAATCTAAGAACAACAACTTCCTGCAGCTAAGTATTCACCATCAGTTGTTGATAGAGCTACTAAGGTCTGCTTTTTACTATGCTAAGGTACTAAGCTTTGACCCAAAAATGTACAAGCCTCACTTGTGACGCCCCCAAAACAGGTATACATCACTCATCTTGAGTCGTCAAATACATGGTACAGAATACAAATACCAACTTAATTATACAACTGTCGTATAATATACGACAATACATAAACTGAGAGTTTTAATAAGAATATTGTCATCTAGACAATATCCACACTCAAAGGAGTCATCATTACATTTATTGTCACACTATTTAACAGAATAGTGAGGACTACTAATGCTATCATCTGGACCGTCACTCCTTTTCCCGACTCGTCCCAGCTATATTTTCATTTTCTGAAGAGAACAGTGAAAGAAAGGGTGATCTCAACTAGCCCAGTAAGAAATATTATGACTAAGATAATGCAGAATAAATTATCAATAGTCTTCAACAATGTTAAACTGATAAAATATAATAGACATCAAGTTTAACTGCAGCGGAATAAGCAATCCATTAGAAGAGTCAAGTACAGCATGATATCTACTATCTTCTATGATTTAAAATGTATTCATCAATTTTTATCGCTGAAATTCAGCTTAATAAATAAACCACATCATCTAATCATCCCTGTATTATGGGCCAAGGATATTCATTAAATCATCAACGGTCATGACTATACCGAATAATCATTGGTCATAATCATACCAAAAATTGTCCGTCAATGCATTACAGGCCATTGAGGACTTTTATCATAACATTTATAACATTACAGGTCATGATTATACCGAATGGTCCCTGGTCATAATCATACTAAGTCCATCTATGCACGTAAGCTAAAGATGACTTTCATTACAATATAAGCATGAGGATGATGACAAGGACATAATAATTCAATAAAACAAGTTCAAGTATAAATTTTAAAGATTAATAAGTTAATTTATCCTGAACTCAATAACGTCCAATTGTCAACATGATACTGTTTTGTGGAGTAAAATTCAAGAATGCTCAAAAGAATATTTCCACGAAAATATACTCGATGAAGCGTAAATATCCAGGATATTCCACTAATTTCAAGGAATATAGAAACCAAAACTTTAACCAACTGAGTATAATAGAATGTATGAAACTACAAATAGATTTTCACCCGCCATGCGATAATCCACTTATACAGATCATTTACACAATTTAATAAGGAATGAATACAAAGGATCATTCACCATGCATGTGATAATCCACATAGACAGGTTATTCCAACAGAATAATAAAGAAAGGAATAACAGAAGGATTCAGCATGCGTGCGATAGACTGCACAGACAGGTTATTCCCAACAGAATAATAAATAATAGAATCAGGTCATGCGTAACGTACAGACAGGATATTTCAACAGAATAATAAATAATGGAACCAGGTCCGCCGTAAACACACAGACAGGATATTCTGACAAAATAATAAATAATGAAACCAGGTCCGATGTAAACGCACAGACAGGATATTCCGACAGAATAATAAATAATGGAACCAAGTCCGACGTAAACGCACAGACAGGATATTCCGACAGAATAATAAAGAACGGAATAATAGAAGAATTTCACCATGTATGCGGTACTTCGCATAAACAAGTTATTCCAACATAATAATGAGGAATGGAATAACAAAAGAATTTCACCATGTATACGGAAGTTCACGTATACAGGTTATTCCAACAGAATAATAAGAATAGAATAACAGAAGTTCTCTTCATGAATACGAAAGAAATAATACCCCTTACAGTAGAAGAAACTGGATATTAGAAAAGTGAAGTAGCAGAATACTTTTCTTCTTTCTCTCTATAGTTTCTCTCTCTAGAGTTTCAGTGAATTCGTAAGAAATAATGAAGGAATGAGCTTCTATGTATAGAAGAACTGAAAGTGGCTCTTGGTCTTAACAAAGGGTCAAAATGACTCTTGGTAATATTGAAGAGATAACTACTATTTGCGAATGAGCAATTAACTCTTGAAACACCGAAGGGGCAAATAATTCTTGAAAAACTGAAGGGACAAATAACTCTTGGAAAACTGAAGGGACAAGTTACTTTTAAAACTTTAAATCAACGATCCATATTGATTTACTATTATAATTTCAACCAACGGTTTGAAAAATTAGCACATCTCCTCATAGAATAATATTGTACCAAAAAATGATTTGGTCCGAAAAGAAATATATTTTTTGGGTGAATAGTATCCCATGAATAGTAACTCGTGAATAGTACTCCGACATGAAAAGTGTTCTGAATACCCGATTGAACAATATAACCTCCAGACATCAATTATTATCGAAATAAATGTCGATTTCCAATAACACAAATAATTTCAACACAATGGAACTATCAAATTCATCTTTAATTAACACGAACTTATTCATCATTAATATTATAACTCGCAATATTTAACAACCAGGTCGTTCCCAGGAAAGAGGGGCTTTCCAATAAGGATTTTTCCCTATTGGTGCGCAATTAGGTGACCAAACCTTTCCTTGGTAGAACTTCTAGACATCGTTAATATTGCAAATAATAATATGAATAACTTTACCGTCTCAATTATTGATTTAATAACATAACATATTATATAGATGCTACTGTGACAATAATTGAATCAATAATATGAGAGATATGATACAGCAATTACTGTAGTAATAATTGAGTATAACTAAGTGACTTCTTATGTAAGCATTAATAATCAATACCATGTGCTACTATGCAATCACGCGTATTACTGTACTTTTACTACTGAGTAGTTCAACAGTTTTAACGGTAACACTTTCGCCGTTATTTTTATAAAAAGATAATTCTGTCGTTTTCTTACTACGACAATACTTTCGTTGTGGGGTCCACCAATGATTATGCCATCGTACGGATATTCCCCGACAAAAAGAATATTTTCTGACCAAACGAATATTATATAATAACTTGCATACTTTGCAAAATTTAAAAATACTACCCACAACTATAACACAATCTCAAATCCACACCATAATATTAAAAAAAATATTTCGAGAAAATTAAATCTTTATTCATAAACTTTGGGGTCTCACAATCTCCCCTCCTTATGAAATTTTGCCCTCAAAATTTACGTACGTACCTGGTATGCCGAAGAGATGAGGATACCTTGACTTCATTTCAGATTCTAACTCTTGAGGTATAATCTTTGAGTGTCGAATATAATCCTTCTTATCCAAGATTTTAACACGTATCTCCTCATACGTTAAGTCTTCTGCTATCTCGTCCAATTCCAATTCAATAATGTGGTTCGGGTTGTCCACATATTTACGTAACATCGATACGTAAAAAGAACGTTATGAACACGCGACAAACTTGGCGGTAAAACAAGTCTATAGGCCACAGTTCCTACTCGATCAAGGATTTCAAATGGGCCAATTAAATCGAGGGTTGAGATTTCCTCTCTTCGTTAATTCTTACTTCTAGAATAACGCCCTCTTGAACCCTCTTCTTCATATTCATCAGATTTAGTTGTGTAGCTTGAGCGGCTTTAACTTTATCGATTAAAGTCGATTCTACTAGTATATTTGCCATCATCATATGGGTCCCTGGAGTCTTTAACTCTATCTCCATCCTTTTTAAGTAATACAAAATGGGTTTTTTTTGTTAACAACATCACACTCGTAAACGCATACGATCTTCTACTCAACGCGTCAGCTACCACGTTCGCTTTCTCACGATGGTATTGAATGATACGATCGTAATCTTTAACAGCTCGAGCCAACGTCTTTGGCGCATTATACGTTCATTTTGGTTGAAGAAATATTTAAGGGTTTTTAGAAATGGATTTTGTATTGGGGTCAATACAAAATTCGATGGCTAAGTCTTCAAGAATACGCCAGGAAATTTATTAACAATCGAATTATCAGTCAAAACTGTGACCCTCATCCAAGACTTGGATAGCACGTCACAGTGATACCTATCAACTTGCCACCGTTATTCACGACGTCTCCTATGGAAAGTCTGGCTTCTGTGCATTCCACACAAGGAAGTCAACAACGAAAGGACCGGGGCTCTTTACTTATGGCTTGATATGACAATGATTGACTTTAGTGCTATGGTTACTTGAATTCGCATAACAGGTTGGTTAGGAATATGAAAGTTAACCACCTTACGAAAAGCTTGATGAGTTTAAAGGTAAGTATTTTCAAAGAGATAAGATCGACAGGTAACGTGCGATTACCGATTTGAATCAAATAAGACTTATAAACCGTGGATGTAATGAAGGTTTCTCTGGAGTCAAATTTAAACGTTGAGCGCAAGTAGGAGAAATAAAGGAATGGGTAGAACCGGTATCAAATAAAGTATAAACTTCGTTAGAGTTTATGGTTAGCTTACCAGTGATCACCTCGTTCGGATTCCTCGCTTTTTGGGATGTTACGACAAACGCTCTCCCTTGAACTACCGGTTTTGTCTTATCTAGGACACCCTTTGATGCCTCCATCCCAGCTGGACTTGACTTTGGTGCACGACAAAATCGGGCTAGGTGACCTTATTTTCCACAATTGTAACACGCTTTGGACTACATCACGCAGTTTAGACTGATATGTCCCTCCCCTCCACATTTGTAACATACGACCGGCGGTCGTTCTCCTTCCTTAATAGCGGGCGCTGGTGCTAACATCTTTCCATCTTTGCTGAAAATTCTCTTCTTGAAATTTCTACTCCTATTATCTTGGCAATGATTACCACCGAAGTGGTTACCATTCTTGGCATGATAATTTCCCCCACGATGGTTATCATTGTTCCAATGGCTGTTACCACCGGTATGATTATTATCGTGTTGTTGTTCATTATCCTTTCGTTGGGCTGGCTCATTATCGCGCTCCAATAACTGAGCCCTATTCACTACATCTGAATATAAACACAGTTTATGAGAAATCAGATATTGACGTATCTTGGGTTTCAAACCTCTTAGAAACATCCTCGTCATTCTTTCCTCGTTATCAACCAAGTGGGATGCAAACCGGGATAATTCTGTAAATTTAGCCTCGTATTGAGACACGATCATATTGTTTTACTCCATTGCACATCTCAAAATTTTTAGATGTCATTCTCAAATACTGTCACAAATCAAAGGTTAATTAACATATCACATATTATCCATATACTCTGACCGACCAATTAAATGCCAAATAAACTTAGGTAGGTCATACTAGCGAAGGAATTCTCCGTCTCTCCCCTCCTAGTTCTTGTCTCACATCTCAACCAGGGATCATATCCCTAAGCTTTGATACCAACTGTGACGCCCCCAAAACAGGTATACATCACCCATCTTGAGTTGCCAAATACATGGTACAAAATATAAATACCAACTTAATTATACAACCATCGTGTAATATACGACAATACATAAACTGAGAGTTTTAATAGGAATATTGTCATCTAGACAATATCCACACTCAAAGGAGTCCTCATTACATTTATTGTCACACTGTTTAACAGAATAGTGAGGACTACTAATGCTATCATCTAGACCATCACTCCTTTTCGCGACTCGTCCCAGCTATATTCTCATTTCCTGAAGAGAACAGTGAAAGAAAGGGTGAGCTCAACTAGCTCGGTAAGAAATATTATGACTAAGATAATGCAAAACAAATTATCAATAGTCTTCAACAATGTTAAACTGATAAAATACAATAGACATCAAGTTTAACTGCAGCGAAATAAGCAATTCATTAAAAGAGTCAAGTAGAGCATGATATCTACTATCTTCTATGATTTAAAATGTTTTCATCAATTTTTATCGCTGAGACTCAGCTTAATAAATAAACCACATCATCTAATCATCCATGTATTACGGGCCAACGATATTCATTAAATCATCAACGGTCATGACTATACCGAATAATCCCTGGTCATAATCATACCGAAAACTATCCATCAATGCATTATAGGCCACTGAGGACTTTTATCACATCATTTATAACATTATAGGTTATGATTATACCGAATGATCCCTGGTCATAATCATACTAAGTTCATCTATGCACGTAAGCCAAAGATGACTTTCATTACAATATAAGCATGAGGATGATGACAATGACATAATAATTCAATAAAACAAGTTTAAGAATAAATTTAAAAGATTAATAAGTTAATTTATCCTGAACTCAATAACGTCCAAATTGTCAATATGATACTGCTTTGCGGAGTAAAATTCAAGAATGCTCAAAAGAATATTTTCACAAAAAAATACTAGATGAAGCGCAAATATCCAGGATATTCCACTAATTTTAAGGAATATAGAAGCCAAAACTTTAACCAACTGAGTATAATAGAATGTATGAAACTGCATATAGATTTTCACCCGCCATGCGGTAATCTACGTATACATTATTTCCACAATTTAATAAGGAATGAATACAAAGGATCATTCGTCATGCATGTGGTAATCCTGTTAGGTTTGTAATATTCATGGACGCAATCAAATTGCACAAAATAAGCGAAAACGTAGAAAATCAGAGTTTCAAATTTTTACAAACCATATACCCAGATCACTCTTTATGCACAAATATTAATTAAACGAAAATATGAAGAACAAGAATCATACCCTTAAAGATTCGAGCTTCCTCAAGTACAAATTCACCTCCAATCTTTTTCGCGTTTAACTTGAATCCACCGGGTTTGGTTCCTTCCTTTGATTAACGTTAGCCATCCAAGTATTTGGCTTCTAGAGGTGATTCACCAAGGAAGAAAAAATATTTAAGAATAAGGGTGGTTGGCTAAACCCTAGTTTTCTATCTCTATAAAAAAAAGAACGTACTCTCCAACTATTGGAATTGCGTATATTTGATATATGATATAAGACCCTCCTTATAAAAATATCAGGTAACCCTATTTAATTAAAAATAAGTTTTTATTTATTTAATTAAACTCTTTTAATTAAATGGGCTCCCTAATCTTATTAGGGATAATTAGTTAAACTCCTTTAACTAATTTTTCCTCCTAATCCTATTAGGAATAAATGAGAGTACTTATATTAAATTAATTTCTAAACCCTTTTAGAAAGTAAAATAATAATAATTGTAATAATATTAATAAGACTCATATTATTAATTTATATTTAATACTTCTAAAATATTAAATAATAAATATTAAGCTATTTAATTTATTCTATCACCATAGATTAAATTAAATATACTTAACATATTATTACGATTATGACATTAACTTCTTAAATAATTATTTTTCTATTTATGGTGTGACCCTTTAGGTTCGCCATATTAAATCGATTGTGAATAAATCAATTAGAACAATTCTAATCTTATTTAAATAAATAAATTAAATAATTAATTTATTTAAATAAATAATATTTATTTTATAATAGGAATAAGCCTCCCTAGCGATCAACGACTTTCTAGATAATATAGATTTCAACATTAATCATAAAAGAACCTTTGAGTAAATAGTTACCGTACAATTCAATCCTTCCACCATACAATGTCCCAATTAAATATAAGACATGGAATTACTGTCAAGTCTTATTTTATTTATTTATATATATTTCGACTCTTAAATGCACAACACCAAATAATGTAAATTAGAAACTCCTTTCTAATTTCATTCTGCCTTGGCCAAGGACTACTGGGTTGTCATTTATCGAATCACATAGAACATTTCTCTTCTTTTACTAGAAGTGGTAGATTCTTTATTGATCATACATTATCTCCATGTACGACTTATTATACCCAAGCATACCCTTTGGTATACCCTAAGGGTCTTAAGGAATAAGTCAAAGTATAATTCATTATACACAAGATACTATGATGATCTCAAGTCCAAGGATCACTTATACTACTATGACTACAGGAATTCCTATTGACAGACAAGTAAAACTCCATTAGGTATTCCTTAGCGAGCCACGTTCAGTGAACTTATTCTCTAATAAGCACCTACATACTTGCTTTAGTATCTCCACACAAATGATCATGAGATCAATCATCCTCATCCAATGACCAAGCAACGTATATATTTTAGTAATCCCCAATTTAGTAATCCAACAATTGGGAACTATTTTAGTTTTAAGCTTTCTAAGAATTTAGATCCCATTAGAATGATCATCATCATTATTCTAAAAGTATTGCTTAAAACTATAGGTTTATCACATGTTATAAAACAACATCATGTAGATAATTAAAAGCCTTTAATAAATAAATACTTTTTATTAATAAATGAATAAGATTGTTACAAAGTATATGCTTTATCATCAAACATGACTGGCTTGTGTGCATACTACTTTCAATCTCTCACTTGCGCTAAAGCCAATCGTCATGGTATCTCATACCCTTCTTGTGACAACCCGAGAATTTAGATAATTATTAAAATCCTAAAATGATGGATTAAAGGTTATAACATTAACCTAGACAGAAAATAAGTGTATGGAATTGCCGTTTCTGTGAAGAAATTTTAAAGATTTCAAAATTTTTAAGAAGAACCTATATGGTTTCTTAATTGAATGAGAATAAAGAAATATGGGTTACAAAATTTCAAAACCCTAGAAATGAATTAATATGTACTTGAAGGAATATCGAGAATAAGGTATTACGATACCTGTAAATTCGGTGTGAACTGAATAGTCTAAGAAATGTTATATAAGTACATATGGAAATTTTATTAAGGAGATAAGATTTCACATGAAGAGATGTTGTGAGGTTAAACGAAGATGAGTATATGTGTAGAAATATATATACTTAGTAAGGTGCTATATATATTTTAGCAAGAGGAATGATGAATTAAGTTAATGATATAAGGATCAAGATAAAACTATGTTAGCAATTAACATAGCTTGAACGTTGGCCTTGAATGGCAAATAAGAATTTGAATAAGTATAAAGTCGTTAGTTAATACGATTAGCAATAAGAAAGGAGTAATTTAAAACTCAAAATTTGAGTTAGAGATAGAATTTTGAAGCATGGACTGATCGGTTATGTCCGCAACGTCAAGATTAGTCAGAATGGACAGTAAACACAAAATGTGTAAATGTTGACTTTTGGTCAAAGTCAACAGTTGACTTTTTATGGAGAAAAGTCAAAATTAGAGTGAGAAGTGAAATATGTTATATGGATAATGATATAATATTTAATATTATACCAAATGATGTGAAGTTAAAATATAAGATGAGATCCAATATGTAGATATGAATATTGGTATCAAAGTAGTTAGTAAATTAAATTCATATTTGAATAAATGATTGAATATATTAAATTATATATTTAGTATATAAATAAATTGTTTGAAAACAATTTATGGAGAGGAGGAGGAAATTAAATTTAAGTATATAATATGAATTGTATAACTTGAATAAGTTATTAAGTATGAGAATTAAATAACCTAAATGGTTATTGTTATTTAGTGGTTCTAGTATTAAATATATACTAGTGACCTAATCTAAGAGAATTGTGGAGCATGTCATAATTTATTTAATGATTATGTGAGTAAGTGAATACGAATATTATGTGATGACAAATAAAAGAAATTAGCATGATCCTAATTATATATTAGGAATGAAGAATTAAATAACTTAAGGGTTATGGGATGAGGGAATTATGGTATATAAAATATATACTAATTTTAAGAGATTTATTTTATACATCTCGGTTAATTAATTTTATAACCTAATTAATGTAAGTCTAATTGGGTTAAGGAAATTAAATGTACTTGGGGTAAGAATTTGTATTTAAATTGAGTACATAGAAACCCTAATGAAATGAGTAGGGTAAGATGAAATTTAGTGTAATGGATTATATTAATTTTATGGCCCAAACATTTTAGCTAGAAAGTCCAAATATTTTATTTGGAAAAACCAAAGGAATTAAGTTTTAAGCTCAAGCGAGCCAATTGTTAAGGAATATGTGGGAGAGATAATATTAAAAGTATTGGACCTAATTTATTTTCATGGCCCAAGAAATTAATCTAGAAGTCCAAAGAGATTAATTATGGTGGCCCAAGTGTTAGCCCAATCAATAAATTAAGAAGCCCAAATTATTATGGGTGGGACAAGTAATGGATGATGTTATTTGTTATGGCCCAAAGAATTAAAGTTAGTAGCCAAAATAATTAAAAGAATGGCCCAACTTTTAGCCCAGGTGGGAGAGGGACATTTTGGACATTAAGTATGCTACAAAAAGCAATTTTGGCCAATCTTTAGCCACATGGCCGGACATGGAGAAGAGAAGGGAAAGAGGGAATGAATGTAATAATTACTTACTTTATTAGGTGGCTAACTCCTCCTTATGTGTCATTGCTTTATTGAACCAACACTTTGTTCTCTCTTGTAAACAATCATTTAGTGGTTAGAAAGAGAGTGAATTGATGTGAGTAATTAAAGGCCACTTGGCCGGATTTGAAGGAGAGAAAAAGAAGGGAGTGCATGTCATCATGCTAAGCCACAAGTTTGCAAAAGATAATTACAAACTTAGCTAGGTGTCATTTATTTAAGGAGCCACATGATTCAATAATAATCCACATGCTATGTAATGATTATTACTAGAGAGAGAGAATTAGTGGAGAAATATGGAGAAGATAAGGCCACTTGGCCGGATAAGAAAAGAAGGAAAAAGATAAGAAGAAAAGAAGATAGAAGAAAAGAAGATAAGAGAAGAAAGAGAAAGAGGAAAAGAAAGAAAGAGAGAGAAATAGAGAGAAGCAAGAGAGAGAGAAAAAGAAGTGGTTCGGCAGCCATGGGGGAGGGAAAGGGAAGTTTTTGATAAGTCATCAAAACTCCATAGCCATCCATAGAAGAAGAAGAAGGAGAGCATGTGAACAAAAAGGTATAAACCCCTTTTGTTTATATAATTTTTGATTATTGTAAATCAAACTTTGAATCTATGTTTCTAAACTCAAAAACCTTAGATCTATGTGTTTATGAGTGTTTAATGTTTAGATCTACCCATATTGGGTGTTGATTTAGTTGGAAATCGAAAATAAAGAAAAGTGATTTTTCTAGTTTTATAAGCTCTAAAATTTCTATGTACTTTGGATTTCCACCGTTTTAAATCTATAGCTTCTTTTTGCGATCCGTCAAAGGGAGGTGCTAGATATACGTGTTAACTACTAAACCCAAGTGGTAGCACTCAAAAATGTTGAGTATACAAGTTGTAGTGACTGTTTTACCAAAAACAGTTTTGTGTTTTTAAGGAAAAATGGACTGTTTTGGACAGTCAAAGAGTAGGGGTAGTTTGGTCATTTTTCGGGCATGTAAAAATTCTGGAAAAATTTGGGAGTATAGTATGATAAGTTATCTAACATCTCTAAGTGGAATCACTGAAAAAGGAGTTGTAGATTTCCGTATGGAAAATGTTTAACAAAGCACGAAAAATTGCAAAACTCCAAATAGCTTCTGCCCAAATTTTTAAAAGGGCATTTTCGGAAACTTAAAGTGTGAGAAAAATTCTGGCCTTTTGGGACATGAAAATATATGATATCAAGTACCTTGTGTCCAAAAATGAGCTCATTCCGAGTTAAAATGAGCAAGTTATGACCATTTCAAGTTCTGTGATTTTCCGACAAAAATCGCTATAACCGGAGTTCTATAACTCCGATGGCCACGAAATTTAAACTGGAGTGTCACGTTAACATGTATAAGATTGTGCCAAGAGATGGGAATTTCTGGAGTTAAGCACGAGGTAGCTAATTTCTTAAGGAATTAACTAAAAATGATTTTTAAAAAATACCAAAGGAAGTTGGAAAATTTTGAAAAAATACTTTTTGTGTATGAAATATGTGTATACATATTTGTACAAACGATAGAAAAATAATAAGTTGATTTGGTATTTTCGTGCTCGGATATGGAATCCAGCTTGCTGGATTAGAAAATCTGATGAATCCAACTTGCTGGATTGAAAAAAAGTTTACTGAATTGAAAATATGTTGAATCCAGCTTGCTGGATTGCAATCTAGTTGCTGGATTTGTAATCTAGTTGGCTGGATTGCAGTTTGGCTTGCTGGATTGGAAATTTGTTGAATCCAAGTTGCTGGATTCTATATCCAGTTGCTGGATTGGCAATTTGGTTGTTTAATTTAGAATCTAGGTTGTTGGATTAGTATTTGACTTATTAGAGTATAAAGAAGAACTTATAAGGTATAAGATTAAGTGTTTAATCATAATGAATATGACACAGTGATTAAAAAATTATCCAAAAATGATAATAATACAGATGTGTTAGGATGTTATCTAATATTTGATTAAGTGTTAGATAAGCTATTGACAAAGTAATTGTATTATGATACAAAGTAGAAAATTGCTGATTTAAAGACCAATCTTATTATTAATGATAGGTCTTACCAAAAGAAGTTAACTTAAACTGCGTAGCAGTAGTCAACGAATCAGGCAAGTTTTTCCTAACTCAAACTTGAGTTGTATGTTCAAAGCATGTTAGTGAATGATTATTGTTGATTATTCACGTCTACACTGATTATTGATTCGCACTTAGTGCATGTTGTATATGTTCATCAGGTATGAAAGGCTGATCACCTTCATTACCATAAGGTTCAGTTAAATTGTTTATGGTCATTGTTGACCTTCAAACATTATTGATTCAGTCATGAAATTATTGAAACTTGATTCATGTTATTTCACAATTAATATATTGTTGAAAACTTGAAAGCTTATTCATTCTTTTCAATCATGATATATCTTCATTGTATTTAAAACTTGCTGGGCAAATTTGATGCTCACCCTTGCTATATCATGATAAAATTTTCAGATTAAGATGAAAGCTTGAGTAAAGACAGAGACAAGGGCAAGGTGCAAGATTATTTTATGTTGCAGTTAGATCTATTAAATTTTCTAACGAACATAGCATTGTAAACCTTTAAGTTATTGAAGGTATGTATTAAGTTAAGGTTGTAGACCTTGGGAATGATGTGTAAAAGTTTAATGTATAAACAATTTATGTTTATATCTTCCGCAATAGTTATAGAAATAGTATACTAGATCCTTGGTGATTAGTACCAGGATTTGGGGATGCTACACTTCTTCTTTAAGTGATGATTATCTTACTGTTAGATAAGCTTTAGTATATAGATATGTAATGTTGTTCTTGAGAATTCACTATCTCTATAGTGATTTCCCATTTTTTCATGATTCATATAATCAAATGAAAGTGCCACAACAAATGTTTAGATCCAAGATGAGACTTAAGAACTATTCCTAGTTCTGTAATAAACTTCTTATCCAAACAATCAACTTGTAGCTTCATTTATAACTATATACTTTGTCTTTATTACTAAACCAACAACTCTTTACTGTTTGGAACCTTTCCAATTCACTCCACCACTGTTCAAGATAACGCTTTACCTTAAAGTGGATTTTTTTATATCGTCTTGGTCTGTCTAAAAAAACTTGAGTATATTAAGCCCTCTAGTTTTAATTTAGACCCACCATAAACATGATCATATCCTTAGTGTCGGTTAAGTACTTTAAGATATTTTTCACTGACTCACAATAAACTTCTCCAGAATATGACTGATCAACATCAGGTCTCGTATATTTTATTGCATACATGATAGTTACTCATGCGATCTCTCTTTTATGAGGCTATAGGGACTATTAAGAGAGATACACTCCAGGGCTCATCAACATGAGACATCCCATGGAGTTTGCCATGCTAAACGACTTTAGCATCAAATGAATATACATTTCTTGGGTTAAGTCGAGCATCCTCTTAAATCTATCTATATAGATTTGTATCCCCAATTAAGATACTCTACCCAAATCATTCATGGAGGAATGTTTAGACAACTTTATCTTTACTGATTATAGCATTGGTATGTCATTCTTTATCCGTAGTATATCAACATATAATACAAAGAATGTCACGACGCTCCCACAGACCCTTTTGTACACACTAGGTTCATTCTTATTTTTGATAAAATCAAACTCTTTTGATTATCTCATCAAAACGAATATTCTATATTTGAGAAGCTTGCTTCAATCCATTTCCCTGAGTGTCTACAACTCTTACCTCATCGTATGTAACTGGATCATCATCTTCCATGATGTGTACCTCATCATCATCATTTATGATGAATCCATACCTCCTAGGTATCTTCGGTACTAATCCAAATTTACGATTCGGTTGTGGTAAAATAGGTCTATCTACAGGTTCCTCTTATTTGACCTATAATGTTTTGTGGTTCTTGAACTCTTCAAGATCTATTATCCTCCCACTAGCCCTTTTAATGATAAACACTTTTATCTTAGAAGGTAGCGTGTTTCGCAACAAACACATTTTTGCTAAGTAGGATTATAGAACATATATCTTAAATTTACTTTAGGATGTCCCACAAATCTGTACTTGTCAAATCTTGTCCCAAGCTTATCCTTTGAAATCTTTTCACATAAGTTGGACAACCCCTTATCTTAACATACTTAAGATTAGGAATCCTCCCTGTCCATAACTTTTATGGAGTTTTGGGGCTGAATTTTGAGATTACCTTTTCGTAGATATGCAGTCATTTCTAGGGCATAACCCCAGAGGAATACTAGAACGTCGATAAAATCATTATGGACCGCACCATGTCCAACAAGGTATGATTTTTTTTTCCAGATACATCAATCAATTATTGCATATCAGGAGGCGTCCATTGTGAGAAAACCATTTGAGATGATCTAGAAACTTATTGGACAAGTATTTATTCCTTGATCTAATCAAAGAATCTTAATACTTTGCCAATTTATTTCACTTCTAAATTCTTTGAAGCTTTCAAATAATTCACACTTGTATTTCAGCAAATACACACATTCAACTCTTTGAATGATCATCTCCTTTTTTTATACTAATTTGTTCAATATGTAAAATAATTTTTCACTTAAGTCAAGTATACAAAATCTATTAAGTAATATTTCAGTTCTATACAAAACATTATTATTATAAATAGAACAATAATTGTTCTTAATTATAATACCAAAGATTTTATTGTCCAACAATAAAATAGAAATAATGTTTCTAACGAGAACTGAAATACAATAACAACTTATTGACTTAATAGATTTGCCCGTAGGCTATGCTAAACAATAAGTTCCTATGGCTAATGTAGCAACCTTTGCTTCATTTTCTACACATAGGATTACTTATCTTTGTTTAACTTTCTACTACTGCTTGGTTCCTTCATAAATCTATATTTATGAGAACCAAAGTCGGTATCCAATACCCAAGTAGAAGCTTGACTTAAAGAAAAAAATAAATCATGAACAAAATTATATTTGTAATCGAAACTTTACTAAGCTTCTTTTGGTTAGCCTATGCAAGATGCTTCTTGCAGTTTCTTTCCAGTGTCCAGGCTTATTGTAGTGGAAGCAAACTCCTTTGCTATCCATATCAGTTTTGTTCTTATTATCCTTTATTTTTGCCTTTATTTACCATCTTAGAATCGTTCTTCTTTTTAGAAGATCATTTAGCCCCTACCAGTAAGACTTGGTCTTTCTTAGTTGGAAAGTGACTCTTAACATTTTTCAACATGTTAAGCAAAACAACGAGGCTAATATCTAGCTTGTTCATATGAAAAATTCAGAACAATTGTGAAAGGAGTTCGAGAGTGAGTGCTAGATAAAATCTTGTCTCAACTCTCCATCCATGACAAAACATGTTGTCCTAATTGATCAATTAAATTGATAATGTTAAGGACTTTTATCTATACTGTAGTGTCATCAGTCATTCTAGATCGGAAGAGCTCCTTAGATATCTGATATCTATTAGTCTTACTTTTCTCACCATCAACTACTTGATGTGCAGGAATATAGTAGGAGCATCCATAGGTTCATGCTGACGTTGAAGCTCGTTACTCATGGATGCAAGCATGATGCATTGAGCCAACTATGCATCATCTTGTCACTTTCTAAAAGTAGCAATGTCTTCCTCAGAGGCATTGTCTGCAACCATTGCAGGGATAGACGTATTAAGGACATAAGATAGCTTTTCAGCCATGAGAACTATTCTCAAATTCCTTAACCAATCCGAGTAATTCGGTCCGGTTAATTAACATCTAATATGTTTCGCAGTGATAGTAATTTAGACATTGTAAAATTCTGTAAATGAATTTGTTCTTAACAATATTTTAGCATACATTTTTTTATTAATTACAAAAATAATTTAGGTCTTGTTTTAAATTGGTATCTCCACTATTTTCTTCAAACTATATTACCCTCACTTATATAGTTCGGTAAAATCTAATTAAAGATTTGCTAGTGAGAATAAGGATCTCATTTCAAATGTATATAGCCTTGTGGTGACACAATAAACTATATATAAATAAATAGGTAGACAACTCTTGTCAATTATATCAACTATATCTCTTAGATTATTTTGATCAAGTGGTGGCACATCCGAATCAAAATTATCCAAGTTAAGTCCAACCTAGCACTCCATATATTCAAAAAAGAAAAATATTGTCCTTGTGGTGACACAACAAAATAACATTATTCAATTTTCTTTATAAGCATCAAATGTGATAAAATTAGCATCTCAAAGAATTAAGATAAGCCTTGTGGTGACACAACAAACTTATAATAATTAATTGATACTCTATTATTTTTATCATGCTCGAAGGCGACGTTCGATATTCCAAATATCTTTGAACGCTTAGGACTTAATATAAAAACTTTGAGGGGTTTGTTTGTAATTAATTTGTCTCATCTTGTTTAGCCCGCATGCACATATATATATATAAAATACGCGTCATATTAATGAACATGTGAAGCATGTTTGCATAATATAAAATATATATAGTATAAGCATGCACATATAGAATACTATATTCTACCCAGATTGATTATGGACTTTTATTCTAGTTTGGTTCACTAGAGCCACCAAATGAACCAAAAGGTCAAACCCTAGGGGTGCAAGAATTAATATTTAAATATAACTATTACATTTAAATCTGAGCTTCATTACAAACGGGTCTTCAAGTTCTCCTTGATCCTTGATCTCCAATTCTTCAAAATTAATTCTAACTATTCCTATTACAAAACTATTTAAAATATATAGAAACCTTGATCAGCAGTCAAGGAAAAGTACATAGGAGAGAGTTAGAATTTACATTAAGAAAAAATTAGAGAAGACGTGGTACGCAGACCCCATTTAATAAAATCCATACATTCATGCATCCAACTAAAATAAAATCCAATCACATTGGTCAATAGTCCATAATCAATCACATTTATTATCATACACATCTACATATGCATTAATAAATAACATTTATCTCATGAATAATAAATATTCAATATATATACTGATATCATTTAATGGGCAAATTTAGTTAGTATAAAATCTAATTCTGAATCAAAATAAACTCCTTTATTTTAATCCAAATTTAAATCAAAATAAACCTCTTTTATTTTAATTTATCCAATTTTGAATAAAATAAACTATTTTATTTTAATCAAAATAAACTCTTTTATTTTAATTAATTATGGAATCCAATTCCAAGTAAAAAAACTCATTTATTAAAAGAAACACAGATTTTCTTTCCTATTCACAAATAAACTCCTTTATTTTGAATAATATGAAATCTTATTCCATATCTAAATAAACTCATTTATTTAAGAAAATATGGATTCACTTTCCTATTCACAAATAAACTCTTTTATTTTGCATAATATGAAATCTTATTTCATATCTAAATAAACTCCTTTATTTAAGGAAACATGAAACCCAATTTTAACTCCAATTAGTTATCATGGAATCCAATTCCAACTCTAATTAGTTAGCATGAAAACTAATTTTAAAATTAAAATAAACCTTTTATTTTAGGATTAAAATAAATCTTTTATTTTAATTATAAAATAATAAGATATATATATATATATATATATATATATATATATATATATATATATATATATACGGTCCGTCTCTAAAGCGAACTTTAAATAGCGAACCAAAGACGAATCGTCGTCTTTGGTGTCTATGGCGACAATTCGATCTGTCGCCATAGCCATGTAGTCTTTGGCGACGGGTCGAACCGTCGCCATAGACACCAAAGACGACGGTTCGTCTTTGGTTCGCTCTTTAAAGTTCGTTTTAGAGCCTCTCTGTGCATATATATATATATATATATATATATATATATATATATATATATATATATATATATATATATATTCCGAAATCATACGTATATATATATATTATAATATACGGTGGCCATGTGATTTAGGGAGATTCCCTGTTAACTAGTTCCGTGAGTACTAACATATGTACCTTATATATATGTTAATATATAAGGTTTCCTGAAGGTTCAAGATTTAATTTTTCAAAAGAAGATCCTGACTTGGATCCACTAACGTAAATAATATATATAATATAATAGATAACTAAAGTAATCATGCTTGTTCATTTACATGTACAGGATCACGCTTTTGAAAAGAAGAAATCAGTTTGCGAATCTCCAATATGTTTTTCAAAATTATATTACCGTTTTTTTTTTAATTTTTATACAACAAAATTATGCCTAATTAAATTATTCTAAACACATTAATATACATATCAAATTAAAATAATTAATAATTCGCATAAAGGTTTGACTCTGATGCCACTGTTAGGTTTGTAATATTCATGGACGCAATCAAATTGCACAAAATAAGCAGAAACGTGGAAAATCGAGTTTAAAATTTTTACAAACCATATATCCGATCACCCTTTATGCACAATTATTAATTAAACGAAAATATGAATAATAAGAATCATACCCTTGAAGATTCGAGTTTCCTCAGGTACAAGTTCACCTTCAATCTTTTTTGCGTTCAACTTGAATCCACCGGGTTTGGTTCCTTCCTTTGATCAACGTTAGCCACCCAAGTGTTTGGCCTCTGGAGATGATCCACCAAGGAAGAAGAAATATTCAAGAAGAAGGGTGGTTGGCTAAACCCTAGTTTTCTATCTCTATAAAAAAAGAACGTACTCTCCAACTATTGGAATTGCGTATATTTGATATCTCATATAAGACTCTCCTTATAAAGATATCAGGTAACCCTATTTAATTAAAAATAAGGTATTATTTATTTAATTAAACTCTTTTAATTAAATAGACTCCCTAATCTTATTAGGGATAATTAATTAAACTCCTTTAACTAATTTTTCCTCCTAATCCTATTAGGAATAAATGAGAGTACTTATATTAAATTAATTCCTAAACTCTTTTAGAAATTAAAATAATAATAATTGTAATAATATTAATAAGACTCATCTTATTAATTTATATTTAATATTTCTAAAATATTAAATAATAAATATTAAGTTATTTAATTTATTCTATCACCATAGATTAAATTAAATATACTTAACATATTATTACGATTATGTCATTAACTTCTTAAATAATTATTTTTCCTTTTATGGTGTGACCCTTTAGGTTCTCCATATTAAACCGGTTGTGAATAAATCAATTAGAATAATTCTAATCTTATTTAAATAAATAAATTAAATAATTTATTTATTTAAATAAATTAATAATATTTATTCTACAATAGGGATAAGCCTCCTTAGCTATCAACGACTTTTCAGATAATATAGATTTCAACATTAATCATAAATGAACTTTTAAGTAAATAGTTATCGTACAATTCAATCCTTCCACCATACAATGTCCCAATTAAATATAAGACATGGAATTACTGTCAAGTCTTATTTTATTTAATTATATATATTTCGACTCTTAAATGCACAACATCAAATAATGCAAATTAGAAACTCCTTTCTATTTTCATTCTGCCTTGGCCAAGGACTACTGGGTTGTCATTTATCGAATTACATAGGACATTTCTCTTCTTTTACTAGAAGTGGTAGATTCTTTATTGATCATACATTATCTCCATGTACGACTTATTATACTCAAGTATACCCTTTGATATATCCTAAGGGTCTTAAGGAATATGTCAAAGTATAATTCATCATACACAAGATACTATGATGATCTCAAGTCCAAGGATCACTTGTACTACTATCACTACAGGAATTCCTATTGACAGACAGGTAAAACTCCATTAGGTATTCCTTAGCGAACCACGTTCAGTGAACTTATTCTCTAATAAGCACCTACATACTTGCTTTAGTGTCTCAACACAAATGATCATGAGATTAATCATCCTCATCCAATGAGCAAGCAACATATATACTTATCTATCCGGATTCACTAATCCCCAATTTAGTAATCTAACGATTAGGAACTATTTTAGTTTTAAGCTTTCTAAGAATTTAGATCTCATTAAAATGATCATCATCATTATTCTAAAAGCATTGCTTAAAACTATGGGTTTATCACATATTATAAAACAGCATCATGTAGATAATTAAAAGTCTTTAATAAATAAATACTTTTTATTAATAAATAAATAAGATTGTTACAAAGTATATGCTTTATCATCAAACAAAACTGGCTTGTGTGCATACTACTTTCAAATCCACATAGATAGGTTATTCTAACAAAATAATAAAGAATGGAATAACAGAAGGATTCACCATGCGTGCGATAGACTACACAGACAGGTTATTCCCAACAGAATAATAAATAATGGAACCAGGTCATGCGTAACGCATAGACAGGATATTCCGACAGAATAATAAATAATGAAACCAGGTCCGGCGTAAACGCACAGATAGGATATTCTGACAGAATAATAAATAATGGAACCAGGTCCAGCGTAATCGCACAGACAAGATATTCCGACAGAATAATAAATAATGGAACCAGGTCCGGCGTAAACGCACAGACAGGTTATTCCGACAGAATAATAAAGAACGGAATAATAGAAGAATTTCACCATGTATGCGGTACTTCGCATAAACAGGTTATTCCAACATAATAATGAGGAATGGAATAACAGAAGAATTTTACCATGTATACGGTAGTCCACGTATACAGGTTATTCCAACAGAATAATAAGAATGGAATAACAGAAGTTCTCTTCATGAATACGAAGAAATAATACCCTTTACCTTAGAAGAAACTGAATATTAGAAAAGTGAAGTAGCAGAATACTTTTCTTCTTTCTCTCTATAGTTTCTCTATCTAGAGTTTCAGTGAATTCGTAAGAAATAATGAAGGAATGAGCTTCTATTTATAGAAGAACTGAAAGTGGCTCTTAGTCTTAACGAATGGTCAAAATGACTATTGGTAATATTGAAGAGACAACTACTATTTGCGAAAGGGCAATTAACTCTTGAAACACCGAAGGGACAAATAACTCTTAAAAAACTGAAGGGACAAATAACTCTTGGAAAACTGAAGGGACAAGTTACTATTAAAACTTTAAATCAACGATCCATATTGATTTACTATTATAATTTTAACCAACAGTCTGAAAAATTAGCACATCTCCTCATAGAATAATATTGTACCCAAAAATGATTTGGACCGAAAAAAAATATATTTTTCGAGTGAATAGTATCCCGTAAATAGTAACTCATGAATAGTAACTCGTGAATAGTATTCTGACAAGAAAAGTGCTCCGAATACCCGATTGAACAATAAAAACTCCAGACATCAATTATTATCGAAATAAATGTCGATTTTTACTAACACAAATAATTTTAACACAATGGAACTATCAAATTCATCTTTAATCAACACGAACTTATTCATCATTAATATTATAACTCACAATATTTAACAACCAGGTCGTTCCCAGGAAAGAGGGGCTTTCCAATAAGAATTTCTCTCTATTGGTACACAATTAGGTGACCAAACCTCTCCTTGGTAGAACTTCTAGACATCGTTAATATTGCAAATAATAATATGAATAACTTTGTTGTCTCAATTATTGATTTAATAACATAACATATTATACAGATGTTACTGTGACAATAATTGAATCAATAATATGAGAGATATGATGTAGCAATTACTGTAGCAATAATTGAGTATAACTGAGTGACTTCTGACGTAACATCAATAATCAACATCGTGTGCTACTATACAACCACGCGTATTACTGTACTTTTACTACCGAGTATTTCAACAGTTTTAACGGTAACACTTTCCTCGTTATTTTTATAAAAAGATAATTCTATCATTTTCTTACTAAGACAATACTTTCGTTGTGGGGTCCACTAATGATTATGCCATCGTACGGATATTTCTCGATAAAAATAATATTTCCCGACCAAACGAATATTATATAACAACTTGCATACTTTACAAAATTTATAAATACTACCCACAACTACAACACTATCTCAAATCCACACCATAATATTAAAAAATATATTTTGAGAAAATTAAATCTTTATTCATAAAATTTGGGGTCTCACATCACTGGTGCTTTTTCAATAAATTTGAATACCTGCATAGTCTGCATCTGAGTAGCTTATTAGATCTAAATCATTACATATAGGATAATATAAACCAAAATTAGTAGTGCCACAAAGATATTTAAAAATCCTTTTAATAGCCTTTAAATGTAACTCTTTTGGTTTAGCTTGAAAATGGTCACATAAGCACACACTATACATTATATCTGGTCTAGAGGCAGTTAAATATAACAAGCTTCCAATCATACCACGATATTTCGTTACCTCTACATCAGCACTATTTTCATCATATGTGAGCTTTATAGTAGTACTCATGGGGGGTTGTTTTTGATTTTGATTTGTCAAAGCTAAACCTTTTGAGCAACTCCTTTTTGTACTTTGTTTGATGAATGTAAATACCATATCTTCCTTCCTTTATTTGTAATCCCAAGAAGTAGTTGAGTTCTCCCATTAAACTCATGTGAAACTCCTTGTGCATACACTTGGAAAATCACTCACAAAGAAGATCATTAGTGGAACCAAATATTATATCGTCTACATATATTTGTATAATAATAATATCTTTATTTTCATGCTTAATAAATAATGTTGAATCGATTTTACCTCTTGTGAACCCATTGGATAGAAGATACTTACTCAATCTTTTGTACCAAGCTCTTGGAGCTTGTTTGAGTCCATAGAGAGCCTTTTTGAGCTTGTATACATGGTTTGGATATTTATCTTGCTCGAATCCAGGAGGTTGTTTCACATACACTTCCTCATTGATGTAGCTATTTAGGAATGCGCTTTTTACATCCATTTGATGTAGTTTGAACTGTTTGTATAAGGCAAAAGCTAGTAACATCTAGATTGACTCCAACTTTGCCACTGGTGCAAATGTTTCTTCGTAGTCAATCACTTCTTGTTGATTATATCCTTGAGCCACAAGCCTTGCTTTATTTTGGGTTATTGTTTCATGTTCATCAAGCTTATTCTTATACACCCATTTGGTTCCAATTATTGAAGTTCCTTTTGGTGGGGGGACTAATTCCCAAACTTGACATCTTTCAAATTGCTACAACTCTTCTTGCATTGCCACCAACCAATTTGCATCAAGTATAGCTTCCTTTGAATTCTTTGGTTCAATTTATGATAAGAAGGCTAAGTATGCACATAAATTTTGAGCTCCGCTTCTTGTTGTGATGCCACAATTTATGTCACCAATTATATTCTCTAGAGGGTGATTCTTAATGTATCTAGCTATTTTAGGCATTGAATGACTTACTATCTGTTTTGTATTCTAAATTGGATTAGGAATTGAAACCTCTTTAATAGATTTTGCAGACTTTATTTCTTGCTCTTCCTGTTCTGGTTAAACAGCTTGTTGTTCTTCTGAATCCAGTATGCCATGCTCAGTTGACTGTTTTACTGGAACTGCAGCAATTTCAAGTACACTTGCATCCTCATCTCTTTCTTTTGGCAGATCATCATTAGATTTATTAAACTTCACATGGATAAATTCTTCAACACGTGATTTTCTAATATTAAACACTCAATATCCTTTACTATGTTGAGAATACCCAAGAAAAATGTCTTCATATGATCTAGCATCAAATTTGCCTACGTTTCTATTTGTATTTAACATAAAACATTTTGCACCAAATATTTTAAAATAATGTATGTATGGAATTTTGTTGTTTAACAGTTCATAAGGTTTTTTAAGAAGAATAAGACGAATAAGAACTTTATTTAAAACATAACAAGAAGTGTTTACCGCTTCGGCCCAAAATTTCTTTGGGAGCTTACTCTCTTGTAAAAGTGTTCGAGCAGTCTCTTGAAGTGTTCTATTCTTTTGTTTCACCACTCTATTTTGTTGAGGAGTCTTTGGTACTGAGAATTCATGGCTTATTCCTCTTTGATCACAAAATGGAATAAAATATTTTTGGAATTCTCATCCATGATCACTTTTTATCCGTTTGAGCTTAAGGTTGTACCTTTTCTCCAAGTTTCTTATAAGCCTTTCAAAATCTCTAAAAGCTTCATCTTTAGTTTTAAGAAAAATCACCCAAGTATATCTAGAGAAATCATCGACTATAACAAAAGCATAAAATTTACCATTTAAATTAGCTTGCCTTTCGGGTCCAAACAAATCTAGATGTTAAAGTTACA
Organism: Panax notoginseng; assembly: GCA_016801055.1. Taxonomy (NCBI): domain Eukaryota; kingdom Viridiplantae; phylum Streptophyta; class Magnoliopsida; order Apiales; family Araliaceae; genus Panax; species Panax notoginseng. Next base: position 237,276,064 of record CM029013.1, on the reverse strand, counting down.
AGGATGAATAAGTTGATACCTTGTTCTTAGCAATGAAAGAGGTTCTTACTTGTTTACCAAGTTGACATGGAACACATGTGGATTTCTTTTCATAGTTGATCTTTCGTAAGCCTTTCACAAGACTTTTTGTTTGAAAGTTCTTTATCAACTCCATATGAACATGTCCCATTCTTTTGTGCCATAGATTAGCCTCATCATGTACAACAGATAAATATACTTCTTTTTTTGGTTGCTCAAAATCAATAGTATAGATATTTCCTTCTCTTTGTGCAACTAGAGTGAGATCATTAGTACAATGAAGTATTGAACATTTATTAAAACATACCTACAACAAGAATACAGTTTATCTTTTTGGTACCCATATCTTCTTGGGTCCACTCATGTTTATAGAATGCAATTCATTTTTCTTAATCCATACTTTCTTGATTTTTTTGTTACAATTTACATCTAAATGTTCTTTAATGCTACAATTTTTGCAAGTAGTAAAAGGGGAGAGTAATAATTCAATTTAAAATGTGATTTAGACTTTAATATCTTCACATTGTTCTTTTTATGTAAATCATTATATCTGATTCCTTGCTTATCATAATTGGTTTTTGTTTTCCTAACATGATATTTAAGTTTTCCTCCCCTTGTATAAATTTAACTAATAATGACTTTAATGATTTTATTTCTTTATGCAATTCATCATTATTATTATCTTTTATAGAAGCATCATTATTGAAAGCATCATTATTTAAAGCATCAACGCATACATCTCTCATTTTCAATTCATTTCTTAATTTATCAATTTCATCATTTAAATGAATTACCTTATTATAGAGAACATTAGAGTAATTTCCTAGATAATCATTTTTAGCAATTAATACTTTTTCCTCTTGTGATGGTGTTTCAATTTCTTTCTTTTCTTCACCTAAGGTTCTACTTCATTCATTAATGTGATTATTAAATATTTTAAATACAGATTATTTTCTTTTAGTTTCTCATTTTCTTATTTCAAGAAATCTAAAGTTGAAAATTTTACCTCACTTGTTTCTCCTTCGAATCCCATAAAGCATATTTGGGCTATTTCATCATCTTCATTCACCTCAACGTCGGATTCATCATCACTCCATATGACAAGTGCGTTGTTCTTTCTAGCATCCTTGAAGTTTGTTTTCCCTTTATTTTTTACCTGAAAACAGTCTTCTCAAAAATGCCCAGACATCTACATTCAAAGCAAGCATCATCACTTTATTTTCCTTTGAATTTGTTTGGTGCCTTGACATTCTTTCTCTTATTCTTCCTTTTTAGAATTTCCCTGAGCTTTCTTAAAATCATAATAATTTCCCCATTCGAGTCATCATTGGATTCTTCTTCATTTCTTCCATTTAAAGCTAACACTTTCTTTTTAGGAGTTTCTTCCTTAGCATCATGTCTTTTCAATTGATGTTCATATTCTTCCAACTCACTAAACAATGTTAGTGTATTCATAGAAGAAATAGTAGAAGAATCTTGAAGAGTTGTTATCTTAGATGCAAACCTTTTGGGCATAGCTCGATGAAGCTTACGATTGATTTCGCTTTGAGGAATGGATTTGTCAAGTAACTTCAAGGAATTCATGAGAGTTAAAAATCTTGTTTGTGCTTCCTTAATGGTTTCTTCTTTTCCAAGCTTGAACATTTCATAATCATGCTTAGCTTTACCACCCTTACTTTTGAAGTTCCTATATGACTGGCTTTCAAGGTTTCCCATATGTCCTTTGTCGAGTTGCATGAAGTCACTCTATCAATCTCAGATTGCACCATGCCACTGAGGAGAGTGCTCATAGCTTTATAATCATAGGATGACATATAGACTTCGGTTGAGTCCATCTCCATTAATGTCTTTGGTGTTCCATCATCCTTCCTTGAAATAACAGGACCATTCTCTAAGATCCACCATTTCCAAGGATCCCTTTTAGATAGATCCTCATCTGGAATTTCCAAAAGTTGTAGTTCTCTGTTATATAGAGAAATGGGGCTCTGTTTGTTGACTACCCTTCTTGAGCATTGCTTCCGAATTATGTCATTGTAAAATCTTTCCCTACAAGTCACCTTTAAGACCAAGATAAGTAGAGCCTTGCTCTAATACCAAATGAAATTTAGATAGGCACACTTAAAAGGGGGGGTGAATAAATGTGTAGTAAGTGATGTCCAATTTTCGTTTTAATAGAAACTATTAAGATTGCAGTCTACACAATACAGCTTGTTACAGTTATAATTTTCAGAAACAATTAACTGATTGATTTTGCAAGATGATTTAACTTAAACAATTTATAACCAGAGTTGGTATAAACACTTTTATAATGAACTATATGTGTTATAGTGTTTATAACTCAATTTTACGCTTTAGACAACTTTAAGCAAATAACTGTTTTAGAAAGGTAAAACAATCACCAAAACACAAATAATTTTTACATGGTTCAACCCTTAACCTCTAGTCTAATAGCCTACCTCCACATCCAATACAAGCTAGTATTGGTGACTCACTTTATTAATTAATGTGACGTTGTTACAACACAAGTTTACAAATAATCTTGAACACCTATGTTCACCTTGTGCACTTTTGCACCCCTTGTGTACTTATACTCCCTTGAGCACGTCTGCACCCTTTGTGCATCTATGCACCCCAAGCACTTATACTTCCTTTACACTTGTTTGTAACACTTACCCTAATCTAACACAGATTAGAAACCAATAGACCAACAATCTTAGTCTATTTCACAATATTGATTTTAATCAAATTACAATATCAACTATGATCAAAGTAATAAATATATATCAATTCAAAGATTTTCTATATGCAATAATCAAATAAAGAAAGAATGATATCACTGAGTACTTAACAACTGTTAAAGATATAATCAGAGTAATGTAGCTGCCTATATGACCCTTTACAGTAGTTCGAATAAGCACAACAAGTAAGACTTGTAAAGATCAGAGAATTTCGAGTATAACTTTTAGTTTAAGCTTTATATTTTCTATTTTTCTCGGGGTCTCTCTTAGAACACAACTGAAGTCTTTTATAATATCATCATATTATAGTCGTTTGATTAGCAAGAATCAATTAGGACTGATTTTCCTTAATTATTTAAACTAATTGGTTTTCTAGCTGTTAGAGCAACTAGTCGTTAGGTTCAATCAAAGATGGTGGACAGATTTCGCGATCAATACTTTGTACATGCTTTCCACATATTGACATACATACATTGCACTATTAGAGTAATTCTCTCAACATGATAAATATGATAGCATGATTTCAGTAGTTTCCTTAAACATATCTATTCACTTATTTCCTTAATTGATTTATCTAAATTCGAATCTTCATTTAGTTCAGTCAATCAATTATGGAAGCCATAAATTCAGCCTTATATTATTTAACATATTCAGCCATATATTGTTACACAATGACCGATTCAAATAACTTTGTTTTTAAATAAAAGATATTTTCCTTTTTAAGATCAAGATATTTGTTCCTTTAAATTGATTTAATAGAGATATTGTTTAGCTCAATCAATTTAAGAAAACATGGAAAGATATAGTTTCACCTCCATAATAGATTTTACGCATAGTTTCAAATATGTTAGGAATAAGCATGTGAATGATATTCCTATTTATATATGATTTGATTATGATATAGATGAATGAATATACAAGTATGCTTGCATTAAGAAAAGCTGTAAATTCATTTGAAAGATAATAGGAACATATGTACAAGGACTTAGAATGAATTGATCAAATATGTTAGGTTGATCCTACATAAGCAAAACAGCTTTGTAAAGTCCTTAAAAAGAAATGATATATAAGGACTATAAATATAGAAAGATCAAGCTTGTTAGGTTGATCTTATAATGTAATAGATAGGCTTGTCTGATCGTTGAGCACTGCACCAGGAATCGTAGTCTGCCAGGAGAGTCAAAGAAAACTTGAGAACTATCAAGGCAGAATCGTAGTCTGCAAGATAGTAGAATTTTGGAGTTCGTTGACTGCCAGGAGAGACGAGGAAGGATCGTAGTGTGTCGAGAAAAACTTCCTCGGAGCCATAGTCTGCTGAGGAAGTCATGTTCAAAATCGTAGAGACAGCCTATCTACGAGCTGACCGAGCATCTGCCGAAGCCAAGTCAAGAATAGTAGACCACACTCGGAGTCGTAGAGTCTACTGATCACATCAGAGGTAGAGATCGTAGTCGAGCAAGATCAGATGAAGACAATAAGCATAAAGACAGAGATCGTAGTCGAGCAAGATCAGATGAAGACAATAAGCATAAAGACAGAACTAATCGTAGAGTGTTAAGATCTAATCTTGGAGTCGTAGTGTCTGCAGAACCAAAGCTAAATCCTAGAGTGCAGAACTAAGGCTTCAACAGAGATGCTCACATTGTCAAGGCAGAATCGTAGAGTAAACATGATTCTCAACAAATGAGCACTCCCAGAATATCCAAAGTATAAAGCCTCTGGTCTGAGCTGCAAAGATACATCCCGCCTAAAGGAAACTAGAGAGCACTCAACGAATGACATGCAAGCTAACAGAAGATCTAAGCACCAACCCAATCAACATCCAGATTGAGTTGTGAAGCCATTCAGGATGAAGTCTTCCACAAGTTGATCAGAAGAAGACTTCAATAAAAGTAACTGACTAAAGAAAAGTCATCAAGTGCAGTAACTGTCAAGTGAACAGCAGAAAACGATCTTGGAAGTAACCAGGATCGTAGTGTTTGCCAAATAAATCAGGAACTGATGAAGTGTACACAGAGATATTGGTCGGCTTATAAAGAACAAAGCTAAAGTGATTAAGCATTGGGTCAGTCTATTGATGATAAGTGAACAGGAGATCACAAGGAGAAAGCGAGCTGGACATGCCACAAATCTAAAATGTCTAGCTATTCAGAAGATGCCAGAACAAGGAGTCAAACTATCAGTCCCTGAGATTAGTCGAAGCAAACAAAAGTGTTGAAGCACTGCACAAGAGAAGAAAGAGGTGCTCTACATTGAAGATTTAATAAACACTCTTCAGGATCGTAGTGTTGTCTCAACCCATCAATGAGCAACATTCAACAAGACACGCTACGATCAGGTCCAAGAACATCTACATCAAAATCGTAGAGTTCGGTTATTTGAAGATTGAAGCATTGGCAACGGTTCAATTTGAAGACTGATATTTGAATAGTGTTGTGTGAGAGCATCGATGCAAAAGGACAACTCCTGATATTCTGATTGAGAAATCAGAAAGGAGATATAAAGATGACTACTTGCCCGAGACATCAAAGTGACATCTCTGACGGTGTAGGTGAAACAGTAGACTGCAGTGTCAGAAAGTCATAAAGGAGCTGTCATGTCACATCTGCAGTCTACATCAAATAACTCGAGATCTGCGAAGTAATTCAAATACCTCCCAACGGATACATTCCAACGAAAAGGTTGTGAAGGAGTATAAATCAATACGAGCTTCAAAGATCAAGAGTTACTGAAGTTGCAGAATCGTTGAGTTGTTGGAATGCTATTGTTGACTCTACGAGTTCCACCAGAGCTAAACAGAATAAGTCTCAGTGACAGTGAGACTACAAAGGTGGAAGTGAAGCAGCTTTGAAGGACTTGAACAGACTAAAGCTTTACTCAATAAAGATGAGAATGCCACTGAAGATGGAAGCTAAGCTGAGAAACGAGAAGGACAAGAAGATAGCATTTAAAAAAGTGGCAGAGCACAAAGAAGATCTAGAGAGCCACTCTACAAATCACCATGACCAAAAGCTGAAATAGAACAAGTGCAGAACCATGTCTGTAAACCAGTCAAAAAGGGTTCAGGGAATGCTAAGTGCCAGACGAAGTCTGCCAAAAGCTCAAACACTTAGCAAACCCAAATGGTGATGGTGCACAGCTGACATCGGATGAAGATGAACAGAACAGAATGAAGATCAGCTGCACCAAAGAAGATGTGGTCCAGACTCGAAGCAAAATGCAAAGAGGACCACGCCAAGCTGCTAAGTACAGAAGATGTTCAAGCTTAAAGACATCTTAGCAACAAGGTACCAATAACAACAAGTAGCCAGGGCCTGAGGGGTCCTTGTCTGGAGGGACTAAATGAAGTTCCAAGCCTACTGGGCTTGAAGAGTTCCTAGGGAACTAGAGGAGTTCCAAGCCTACTAGGCTTGAAGAGTTCTTAGTGAAATATAGTTCACATTACACACTCACTCATATCATACCATCAAACATACATATTCAAATACTAATCCTACTTATTTCCTACACCTTCTCCTGATCTTGGACAATCTTTCGCTTGATGATCTTCCAACCCACACTTAACACATGCACCTTGCTTATAGTCAGGACAATAAAGAGAGGTACGTCCCTCATAGCCGCAAATATAGCATATCTTTTTCCCTTTCTTGCACATGCCTCTATGTTTCCTTTTACGATTTCTACACTTTCCTATTTTCTTCAAGTTTTCAAAATTTTCTAACTCACGGTCGTTCATCTTTCTTTTCCCCTTCTCGCTCAGAGTTGCACCAGATATTCTGCTTTTAGCTCCTATCTGATCTATTTGAATTTTAAGTTTATCTCGTTCTTCCATTATTTCGATCAACGCCTTCTGCAATTGACTATTAAATAACTTTTCCATTTCTAACAACTTTTCTAAAGAAGAGACCTGGTCCCGCAGATTCTGTACTTCGGTTGATGCTTGATCAGCTCCAACTTCGGTGTCCGAATCACTATCTGTTAGTTCCACCATTTCTGGGTCTGGTTCTATATTTTCTAAAATAATCCCTTCTTCAAGGTTACTTTCAACGTGAGCCTCTACTTCAGCTATTGGCTTTGATATTAGCTCGGGTGTATTAATTTGATCCTTCTTCATGTTATAAGCATACAATAATCCTTTTTCGCCTGACATCTACACATAAATTATCTAGATTAGTAGATAATATATTCACACAACAAGTAATAGTTTTATATAAACTATCTTTTATTTTGTTTGACGATGAATTTGTCTAATTCATCTCCTTTTAAACTCTATATGAGTTATTTGTATTTTCAACGTTTTTCTCTGTTCTAAGGTTATAGCATACGATCTATCCCACCTAAGGTTTCTAACCCTAAGCTTTGATACCATGTTGTGATGCCCCCAAATTCGAGCACTTGAAACCCGTACTTGGTGCTCCACGATAACATTCATTCAACTACTTAATGTATTCATTAAACAAAATTATTATATTAAAGTTATCTACCTTCCCAATCTCGAGAACCTTTACGTCTTACATTACATGATAAATATTATATTATCCTACTACAAACAGTCATAACAACATAATGTAACCTATTCCTTCAGTTTCCCCTTCCCTTTGTCCTTGCCGGAACCTTTAGGTCGTGCTAGCTTAGCTGAAAATATTTAAATTTAAAGCAAGAATGAGCATTTGAGTACCCAGCAAGTAATAGCAATCAATAGAGATTATCTGAAAGATTTGAATATTTTCTTTGGACGACACTTCTACAACGAAGTAAATGTTGTAAAGTAAGCTGAAACAATACTGAACTACATATCAATTCTATTTCATTTTTTAAAACTACGTACTGACTATAAATTTGGAAATAGTTTAACAAACTATAAAATTTTATTTTTAATTTTTGAAAAGGTTAAACAGAACTTCATCTGAAAACCGTCATGTCTTACGTACACGGAGGGTGATCAGCCTGTTATGCCATGTATTGATCAACAATACTTGTTTGAACGATAAGTTCGTTCAGCTGGTCCGCCTTTGGCGCATAAAAAATTTCCCTATTTGGGATATTCATAATTAATTTGGCATTCGAAATAAAACATTTCAATTTAATAATAATAATATTCTATCATGGTCTACAATATTTAGGTATATGTCAACATGTGATTAAATACAATCATTATCCAAGTGAGGGCACTTGTATAATCTAACTTAACTATCTATAACCAGGATATATATATTAATTGTCGACGTCGGAATTTTTATTTATCCCTTTTCGTTACTTGTTCTTTTGTGTTCTCATTTTAGGTGAGATTTGTTTAAAAAAACAAGTGAAAAAGGTCCGACATGTATAATATCGACGATTGGACTATAAGAGTCGCCAGTTGGTTTTTTAACTGGTTGTACCAACACAACCGAGAAAAGGTTTGCACATTGACCCAGTGATGTGACACTGCTAAACGGGTCTGTGAAACCGAGATTCATTTAGGGTTCGGGGACTTGCTTATGCGGAGGGAAGGTGTTAGGCACCCCCCGACATCTGTGTTGCCACGGTGATCGCCACTTTTCAATATACTGTCATATGAATGTATGTGTGTGTATGGGTCAATGTGCTGTTATTTGAAAGTAGTGATATGCCTCGTTTGCACCTATATACATAGGGTTTGAATTTGTATAAAAATTCAGTTTTAAACAAGATATAGCAGTGAAGTTTTAAAAGAGGTTTTTTAAATCATGTGCTCAATAGTAATTGAGGCCTTTGATACTTCTATTTTATTCCGTATTCGGCTTGATTGATTTTATTTTACAGATGCAAGGCATCTGTATGAAAATAATGTACAAAAGGTGCTGAATTCCTCGTGGGTATGGGAACCATCTGAGGAAATCCAAACATCACAGATAAATTTACAAGCTGCTTACAGTTGAAAAGGTCCATCACAGGAACCGAATCTAGATTCAGTAGACTGAATCTGTGATCACATGATTCCTAGGCTCACATTATGCCGCAATTGATATAAACACAGTAAGCAGGTATATATATAAAAGTTGTTAATATATATATAAACATGATCACCAACCACGAAGCAGCTCTATGGGGGATTAGAAATGTAAATTAAGCTGTAAAAGCGATCAACCGTCACGGAGGAAACTCCAGGCGGGATGAAATGTACAGAAATCAGTAAAAACGGTCAATCACCACGAAGTAAACTCTAGGTAGGACGAAATGTAAATATATATATATATATATATATATATATATATAAACAATAAACGCACCGGATATAAAATTCAGGCTCATCGGACAAAGTCCAACAACAGTTAATATATATAAGTATATATATATTAAAACAGTAAACGCACCGGATATAAAATTCAGGCTCATCGAACAAAGTTCGACACACAGTTCATATATATATATATATATATATATATATATATATATATATATACGAAAGTAGATAAATGCTCCGGATATAAAATCCAGGCTCATCGAACAAAGTCCGACAACAGTTAATATATATAAATATATATATTAAAGCGATAAACGCTCCAGACCGAAGTTTAGGCTCATCGAACAGAGTTCGACATGCAGTTCATATATATAAATGTATATATATATATATGGAATAACATTATCGATAATGTTATTCCATATATATATATATATATATATAAATATATATGTATATACAAACTAAAATAAAACCACGGACCGAAGTCTAGGCAAACACACGTAACACGACTCTCAACGTAAAGAAGGGTGTGTGCAAATGTGAAGAGAAAGGCTTGAAAAATGTGTAAGAAGGCTTACAGTGGGCTGCCAAAGAAGACTTCAATAACTTTAAAGTAGATAAACACTGGCTTCCACCGGTACAGAAGTAGCTATATGTGAGCTCACAAGTGTTTAAAATGAGAAAGCACTCAGTTTGGGGTGTGTACAGAGCAAATTGGACATGACTTCCAAGCCTTTTCTCCTTGCAAAATGGCCACCCCAAGCCCTCTATTTATAGAGGGTGGAGCCATAGGCTGCGGCTGGGCCACAGGTGTACCTGAGGCTACCCGAGGTGCCCCGGGCTTCGCGGGTCCTGCCGTCTCGAAGTACGTGCACGTAGGCAACGTGATGTCTGCTCGAACTTTTAGAATTGCAATTCGGGCATCCGACTGAGGTATATAGGACCTATTTCGAACTGCCGTTATCGAGAGTTACGCAATGACATGGGATTAGAGGTTGTACGAAGTCATGAAGATGGGACAATGCCCTCCGGTCTTCAGCTTCAAATTCTATCCGTTATCCTGCGCAATAGTCACTCAGGATTGGTTTTCCTTGGCTCTTGTGGGACATTGTTGTGTAGAAATGTATGTTTGAAATGTTGAGACGGCGTGATGTGGTGTCATGGTGGAAAGATAACGACTTTGCCCCTCACTGGGGTTATCTCCAGTTTGGGCTGATAAGGCAGACGTTGCTCAGGGTTATCGCTGAGATTGGACTGCTGCAAATGTTAAAGGTCCTCAGTGTCATCTCTGTGGTGTGCCTGTCTTGTACTGAGTGCCTCGGTGTGAGCGCCGAGGTTGAAGCTGATGGCATTCATTTAAAATAAGCATTTTCGGGGTTATCTCCTGAACTGCCACTGCCTTCCTTGGGGTTATCTCCAAGGTTGGAATCAACTATTCCCAGTGTTGGGACTGAGACAGAACATCTCGGGGTTATCTCTGAGACGAATCGGTTTTCTCTGGTTTGTGTTCTGGTATTGAATCTGCATGCCTCGGGGTTATCTCCGAGGTTGGAATTATTACTCCCGGTGTGTGTTCTGGGATTGAGCCGTTACTTCCAGTGTGTGTTTCGGGGTTGATCTATTCCTCCCGGTGGTATCCGAAATGGATACTGATGTTGAAAAACATTGGGTCGATAACAGTAGGGTTTAACGAACTTATATAACAGGGTTTAATTCGATAACTTACTTATACAGGAGTAATGCATAACTAGATACAAAGAGTAAGGATACTTGCCTGATCTACTACTTACAAAACTTAGTTTTATCTTTTATACCGAAACCTATCATTCATAAGATTATTCTTTCGATCAGAATAATATATCATAACACATAACACTAGCATTTGCATTCATCATATAGCTTAAACACATTGTCACATAGTTATAACAGTCATTCTAACATAAATAATTACTTATCAGGTCAATCTATATAAGTTTGGGTCAACTTCAGATTTATTTCGGTGAACCGACGGCTTTATCGGATAATAATCGAGTTTATATTTACTTAAATTCTATTCTGTAACTTCAATACTTTATTAGATAAGTTAAATATTAATCATATTATTTTTCAAGGTATTATAATAATTTTTAAATAATTATTATAATTTATCATGATTTTTCAAACACTGAAATCATTTTTAAATGATTTAAATACAGAATAATTCTATTATTTAATAATATAAAAATATTAATGAAATACTTGACAAAATATCTAAGTTATTAATAATAACTCAAAATATTTTTAAAACATTTATTTTACCCTTAAATGATTTTTTAAAACATTTAAAATCATTTTTAAATGATCACTATTAATATTTAAATATTAATGTATTATTCATGAAAATATTAAAAGTCATTTATTATAACTTAAAATATTTTTAAATCCTTTATATCATTTTTAAATGATTTTTAAATCATTAAAACTATTTTTAAACTATTTATTTAACATAAATATTAAATAAACCTATTATCATTAATATTAAATTATTAATGCAAATTACCTTAAAATATTAAAAGTCGTGATTTATAACTTAAAATATTTTTAAACATCTTATTATTATTTAAAATAATTTTTACAATATAAAAATTATTTTTAACCCATTTATTTAATACATTTATTAAATAAATTTAATACCATTAATATTCAAACAAATAATAATATTAATGAAAAAAATATGTCAATTTATCAAAAGTTAATTTTTATAGCTTAAAATAATTTTTAAAACTGATTTTGTAATTTTTAGGAATTTATTTCTATTTTTAACGTATTTTTCGAAAATTAGAAAAGTAAAATAATTAAATCCGTTGTTAAAGGCTTTAGCGACAGTTTCTATCGCAATAGGTGTTCTTGAGCACTGAAAGTCAGTTGTCGAGGTACCTACTTTGACTGTCTATAATTTTCAGTCTACACATGTTCTGGACAATCTTAAGTAATGATCTTGTAGTATTTATGTAGTACTACATGAATCAAGCATCATATAAGTCATACAAGCACATAGGATGAAGATCTGGCCTTGCAGAATCATTGTCAGAGCTTTCTGGGTTTTCCAGAAATCCAGTCAGTTTCAAGGGTCCATTTTGTGGCTCAAATTTCTATAGGTTCTGGACATTGTTAGTGTGATCTAATGGTTTAGGCTTGTATTCCACATGTCTGAGAACATATATCAATAATCAAATCGGTTTAACTACATCAGATCCATAAGATATCATTTGGTCAAAGGTTGTCAAAAAACATGTTCTTACGGTTTCTGGGTTTTCCAGAAACTGTAACCGTGAACGAGTTGGCTAGTTTGACCCACAATTACTTTCATTCTGTTGGTTAACTAAGTTATATAGGAGCATGAATATGTAGTACGCATACAAGAGTATAATCTAAATACAATAACACAAGCAAAATATAAAACACATACAAGATCTAGGACCACGAACTTCTTATCAGACACTGAAGAACAGACTCTGGGTTACCTAGAAATTTGAAAGTCAATGCCGAGCGATCTACTTTGACCATCCACTACTTACAATATGTTGATTGTTTGAGTGATTTAAAGGCATAAATCTAGAGTATATCTGACATGCTACAAACTAGATATAATAACATCAACAAAACACTTAACACCTGACAGATCAAGGCTTGACAAAACCTTGTCAAACACTGATTTTGAGTTTCTGGGCTGCCCAGAAACTCTTGCTCATGCTCGGTCAACTGAGTTTGACCATGAATATCTTTCATTCTGGACATGATTTAAGACTGATTTCAAGTCCAGATCAAATTCCATACAGCAAACTACAAATATAAAACATCAAACATACAAAATCATTAACAGACTAAGATCTGTGGCCTCTAACATTCGGTTGTCATGCCATAAATCTAGGGTTCTTGGACAGTTATGAAAAGTTGATTTTTGAGCATTTTGATGCTATAAATTTATGATGTAACATCATAGATCGTCATATAATATCCTCTAACACTTAAATAAACACATAAACAAGAAATCTAACATGGCTTTAAGAATTAAATGTGGGTTTTAGGGTTATACCTCTTTCTTGGAATTGCTTTGAATCCTTGCCTCCTAATCTGTTTGTGATGTTCTAGAGGGTTGTTTAGGGACTGATTTTGCTAAGAAATTTAGAGAGAAAAGAGTTGGTGGTGATGGATAGCAAATGAGCAATTTCTTTAGACTTTCTCTTTCTTTAATCCTTTATATTTTGATTCAATGAATCTAAGCTTGCAAGGTGTCAATTGGGATAAGGATGGCTGAGATTTTAGGCACATGAAATATCTAGGTTAGTTCACCAACTCCATATCTTGGCAAGATTTGCAAGCAACAAATCTAAGAATGTGACAAAAAGGGTAATTTGGTCAATAACCTTGCAATTTTAATGGTATTCTTATCCATGCTACTTGAATCTAGGGTTTAATCAATAGATTTTACACCTTAAGGTTTCCCAAACAATTTCTAAGGGTTAAAAAATTAAGTTTAAATTTACTAAAATTTTAATTATAACTTACTAATAAAAAATTAGGGTTTTTTTTAAAAATACATAGGATTTCTTGATATTATTAGGGTTTCCCAAATTATGAATTAGAGTTTCCTAATCATTATAATTTTCTAAAATAATAATTAGGGTTTCCACTTTAGCAACTAAGGTTTTAAATTGAAATTTAGGGTCTCTAATTTACAATTAGGGTTTTCACATTATTCACCATAATTGACCAACCATTAATAATACGTACATTAAGTACATATTTATAGTACTGCAACAAAAATAATATTATAATATTATTCTCATTCCTTATTATAAATCCAGAATTAGGGTTTGGATTCCATATCTGATTTATCTTTCATATACAACATTATTAATTAAGTTAAAATAATTAACTTAGCTAATCTGAATAAATTCATATAATAAAATAAAATAATTATTATAATAATTCTATAATCATTTCATATATTGTTTAAATAATATAAAATCATATTTTCATGGAAAATAAGTACTAAAATCATTTAAACTATAAAATTAATTACTATAAAAATATTGTTTATAATGATTAATAATTCTTTAAAAATTTATTTGTAATTATAAATAAATTTTTATTTATCACAAATATACATACATATTACCTGGCATATATCCCCACCTTTAAAATAATAATAAAAAAATTTATATGCAAAATTTCTTATTTATTTATATAGAAAATATCAGGTTATTACATTCACCCTCCCTTATAAAGATTCTGTCCCCGGAATCACCGTTTTAAAACCTATACATACAAGGGAACATAGCATACACATTCATTGTAAGTAGATCTCGATCATAATTGATCGACCTAATCTTTAACTATTCAGCATAAAACTTATCTATCTGATTAAAAGAAAGTTTGTTTTCTAAAAGAACTCAAATTCCTCCTTTAAAATTTCTTTATAAAATCATTTACTATATATATAAGAAAATCATACATAAGAAAATAAAATTTGTTCGAATAATACTTTGAGTTGCATTACCAGCTGCCACGGTATCTTGAACTGACATATTGAAGGTCCTTGCGGTTGATTTGGTTGGTTGGTTGGGTGGAGTTGGACCAGTTATTGCTGGCATCCCACTACTCTTCCCTGTTTTGACATTTCCCCCATCAGCTCTCCTTTTCGGACATTCCCTCACCCTATGTTCTATTGACCCACAAATAAAATAACCACTATTCATCCTAAGATTAAGACAGTTGGGAGAGATATGTCCCTCCAGTCCACACTTAAAACACACAAACTTTCCCTTCAAACACTCTTCAGAATGGTTCTTCCCACAGTTTCCACATTGTACCACCTGTTTCTTCACACCCTCCTGCTTAATTTTTATATTTCCTAAATTGTCCCCTTTTCTCTTTCCCATCTTACTTCCACTACTCCCTTTCATTTTGACAGCTCCTTCAATCATAGCCTTATTATTCTTCTCCTTGTTGTAAAGATTCATGGCTTCACTTCCTTCTTCGGCTATGATAGCCTTGTCCAACAATGTTGTAAATGTACCAATCTGTAACACCGCCACCTTATTGTAGAGCTAGGGTTTTAAGCCCAGCTCAAACCTTCGTGCCTTCCTTGCTTTCATGTCTACTTGATGTGGAGCGAACCTAGCTAATTCATTAAATTTTGCAGAATACTCTGCAACTGACATGTCCCTTTGTTTCAACTCCAGAAATTTCACCTCCATCCTAGCCTGCATACTAGTCGAAAAGTAATTCTCAAAGAAATGTGTTTTGAACCTAGTCCATGTAACCTCTCCTACTCCAGCTCTAGTTTGATTGGCCTCCCACCAGAAATTTGCCTCCCCTTTCATCATATATGTGGCAAAAGTTGTCTTTTACCCCTCTGCTACCCTAGCTATCACAAAATCCTTTTCTATTTCCTTTATCCAAGTCTGAGCTTCTACCGGGTCAGTTGTCCCTCTAAACTCTGGCGGTCCTACTTCTTTGAAATCTTTAAAGTTTGCCAATTGATTTTTGAGCTAATTTCCTCCGACTGGTATCGCATTCTGCATAGCTTAAGCTATCATGTTTGCAAAATTCTGTATTGGGTCTTGTTGTTGTTGTCCTCCCACATTATTAACAGATTCTTTAACCCTTTGGTTTCGATTTTGTCTTCTTGGCGGCATTATCTGATAAAATCATAAATTATCCTTTTATTGTCTTATATTTTATGTCTTATTGCATGTTTAACATATAACGCGTGATTTCAAACTCAAATAACCATATACTCAAAATGTTAAGCTTTGAAATTTGGTTTACTGGATTATCAAATTATCAGATAGAGACATAAAAACATATTTCATTAAACAAACATATATTCATATTCCTTCATAATACTTTACATTGGATAACACATATTGTTATAAGCATCTGCTGTCCCTTTATGACCACAAAAGTCGGGATTTACTATTACAACTTATACCAAAAGTTAGACATATTACATTACACACTCACTCATATCATACCATCAAACATACATATTCAACTACTAATCCTACTTATTTCCTACACCTTCTCCTGATCTTGGACAATCTTTCGCTTGATGATCTTCCAACCCACACTTAACACATGCACCTTGCTTATAGTCAGGACAATAAAAAGAGGTACGTCCCTCATAGCCGCAAATATAGCATATCTTTTTCCCTTTCTTGCACATGCCTCTATGTTTCCTTTTACGATTTCTACACTTTCCTATTTTCTTCAAGTTTTCAAAATTTTCTAACTCACGGTCGTTCATCTTTCTTTTCCCCTTCTCGCTCAGAGTTGCACCAGATATTCTGCTTTTAGCTCCTATCTGATCTATTTGAATTTTAAGTTTATCTCGTTCTTCCATTATTTCGATCAACGCCTTCTGCAATTGACTATTAAATAACTTTTCCATTTCTAACAACTTTTCTAAAGAAGAGACCTGGTCCCGCAGATTCTGTACTTCGGTTGATGCTTGATCAGCTCCAACTTCGGTGTCCGAATCACTATCTGTTAGTTCCACCATTTCTGGGTCTGGTTCTATATTTTCCAAAATAATCCCTTCTTCAAGGTTACTTTCAACGTGAGCCTCTACTTCAGCTATTGGCTTTGATATTAGCTCGGGTGTATTAATTTGATCCTTCTTCATGTTATAAGCATACAATAATCCTTTTTCGCCTGACATCTACACATAAATTATCTAGATTAGTACATAATATATTCACACAACAAGTAATAGTTTTATATAAACTATCTTTTATTTTGTTTGACGATGAATTTGTCTAATTCATCTCCTTTTAAACTCTATATGAGTTATTTATATTTTCAACGTTTTTCTCTGTTCTAAGGTTATAGCATACGATCTATCCCACCTAAGGTTTCTAACCCTAAGCTTTGATACCATGTTGTGATGCCCCCAAATTCGAGCACTTGAAACCCGTACTTGGTGCTCCACGATAACATTCATTCAACTACTTAATGTATTCATTAAACAAAATTATTATATTAAAGTTATCTACCTTCCCAATCTCGAGAACCTTTACGTCTTACATTACATGATAAATATTATATTATCCTACTACAAACAGTCATAACAACATAATGTAACCTATTCCTTCAGTTTCCCCTTCCCTTTGTCCTTGCCGGAACCTTTAGGTCGTGCTAGCTTAGCTGAAAATATTTAAATTTAAAGCAAGAATGAGCATTTGAGTGCCCAGCAAGTAATAGCAATCAATAGAGATTATCTGAAAGATTTGAATATTTTCTTTGGACGACACTTCTACAACGAAGTAAATGTTGTAAAGTAAGCTGAAACAATACTGAACTACATATCAATTCTATTTCATTTTTTAAAACTACGTACTGACTATAAATTTGGAAATAGTTTAACAAACTATAAAATTTTATTTTTAATTTTTGAAAAGGTTAAACAGAACTTCATCTGAAAACTGTCATGTCTTACGTACACGGAGGGTGATCAGCCTGTTATGCCATGTATTGATCAACAATACTTGTTTGAACGATAAGTTCGTTCAGCTGGTCCGCCTTTGGCGCATAAAAAATTTCCCTATTTGGGATATTCATAATTAATTTGGCATTCGAAATAAAACATTTCAATTTAATAATAATAATAATATTCTATCATGGTCTACAATATTTAGGTATATGTCAACATGTGATTAAATACAATCATTATCCAATTGAGGGAACTTGTATAATCTAACTTAACTATCTATAACCAGGATATATATATTAATCATACATTACTACTGTACTGGTAAACGAATAAAGTTTGATAATTGACATAGATACTGATGTTGAAAAACATTGGGTCGATAATAGTAAGGTTTAACGAACTTATATAATAGGGTTTAATTCGATAACTTACTTATACAGGAGTATTGCATAAGTAGATACAAAGAGTAAGGATACTTGCATGATCTGCTGCTTACACAACTTAGTTTTATCTTTTATACTGAAACCTATCATTCATGAGATTATTCTTTCGATCAAAATAATATATCATAGAACATAACACTACCATTTGCAGTCATCGTATAGCTTAAACACATTGTCACATAGTTATAACAGTCATTCTAACATAAATAATTACTTATCAGGTCAATCTATATAAGTCTGGGTCAACTTCATATTTATTTCGGTGTACCGACGGCTTTATCGGATAATAATCGAGTTTATATTTACTTAAATTCTATTCTGTAACTTCAATACTTTATTAGATACGTTAAATATTAATCATATTATTTTTCAAGGTATTATAATAATTTTTAAATAATTATTATAATTTATCATGATTTTTCAAACACTGAAATCATTTTTAAATGATTTAAATACAGAATAATTCCATTATCATTAATATTTAATAATATAAAAATATTAATGAAATACTTGACAAAATATCTAAGTTATTAATAATAACTCAAAATATTTTTAAAATATTTATTTTACCCTGAAATGATTTTTTAAAACATTTAAAATTATTTTTAAATGATCACTATTAATATTTAAATATTAATGTATTATTCATAAAAATATTAAAAGTCATTTATTATAACTTAAAATATTTTTAAATCCTTTATATCATTTTTAAATTATTTTTAAATCATTAAAACCATTTTTAAACTATTTATTTAACATAAATATTAAATAAACCTATTATTATTAATATTAAATTATTAATGCAAATTACCTTAAAATATTAAAAGTCATGATTTATAACTTAAAATATTTTTAAACATCTTATTATCATTTAAAATAATTTTTATAATATAAAAATTATTTTTAACCCATTTATTTAATACATTTATTAAATAAATTTAATACCATTAATATTTAAATAAATAGTAATATTAATGAAAAAAATATTTCAATTTATCAAAATTTAATTTTTATAGCTTAAAATAATTTTTAAAACTGATTTTGTAATTTTTAGGAATTTATTTCTATTTTTAATGTATTTTTCGAAAATTAGAAAACTAAAATAATTAAATCCGTCGCTAAAGGCTTTAGCGACAGTTTTTGTCGCAATAGGTGTTCTTAAGCACTGAAAGTCAGTTGCTGAGGTACCTACTTTGACTGTCTATAATTCTCAGTCTACACATATTCTGGACAACCTTAAGTATTGATCATCTAGTATTTATGTAGTACTACATGAATCAAGCATCATATAAGTCATACAAGCATATAGCATAAAGATCTGCTCTTGCAGAATCATTGTCAGAGCTTTCTGGGTTTTCCAGAAACCCAATCAGTTTCAAGGGTCCATTTTGTAGCTCAAATTTCTATAGGTTCTGGTCATTGTTAGTGTGATTTAATGGTTTAGGCTTGTATTTCACATGTCAGAGTAAATATATCAATAATCAAATCGGCTTAACTACATCAAATCCATAAGATATCATTCGGTCAAAGGTTGTCAGAAAACATGTTCTTACGGTTTCTGGGTTTTCCAGAAACTGTAATCGTGAACGAGTTGGCTAGTTTGACCCACAATTACTTTCATTTTGTTGGTTAACTAAGTTATATAGGAGCATGAATATGTAGTACACATACAAGAGTATAATCTAAATACAATAACACAAGCAAAACATCAAACACATGCAAGATCTAGGACCACGAACTTCTTGTCAGACACTGAAGAACAGATTCTGGGTTACCCAAAAATTTGAAAGTCAATGCCGAGCGATCTACTTTGACCATCCACTACTTACAATCTGTTGATTGCTTGAGTGATTTAAAGGCATGAATCTAGAGTATATCTGACAGGCTACAAACAAGATATAATAAAATCAACAAAACCCTTAACACCTGACAAATCAAGGCTTGACAAAATCTTGTCAGACACTGATTTTGAGTTTCTGGGCTGCCTAGAAACTCTTGGTCATGCTCGGTCAACTGAGTTTTACCATGAATATGTTTCATTCTGGACATGATCTAAGACTGATTAAAAGTCCATATCAAATTCCATACAGCAAACTACAAATATAAAACATCAAACATACAAAATCATTAACAGACTAAGATCTATGGCCTCTGACATTCGGTTGTCAGGCCATAAATCTAGGGTTCTTGGACAGTTATGAAATGTTGCTTTTTGAGCATTTTGATGCTATAAACTTATGATGTAACATCATAGATCATCATATAACATCCTCTAACACTTAAATAAACACATAAACAAGAAATCTAACATGGCTTTAAGAATCAAATGTGGGTTTTAGGGTTATACCTCTTTCTTGGAATTGCTTTGAATCCTTGCCTCCTAATCTGTTTGTGATGTTCTAGAGGGTTGTTTAGGGACTGATTTTGCTAAGAAATTTCGTGGCTTAGAGAGAGAAAAGAGTTGGTGGTGATAGATAGAAAATGAGCAATTTCTTTAGACTTTCTCTTTCTTTAATCCTTTATATTTTGATTCAATGAATCTAAGCTTGCAAGGTGTCAATTGGGATAAGGATGGCTGAGATTTTAGGCACATGAAATATCTAGGTTAGTTCACCAACTCCATATCTTGGCAAGATTTGCAATCAACAAATCTAAGAATGTGACAAAAAGGGTAATTTGGTCAATAGCCTTGCAATTTTAATGGTATTCTTGTCCATGCTACTTGAATCTAGTGTTTAATCAATAGATTTTACACCTGAAGGTTTCCCAAACAATTTCTAGGGTTTAAAAAATTAAGTTTAAAGTTTACTAAAATTTTAATTATAACTTACTAATTAAAAATTAGGGTTTTTTTTAAAAATACATAGGATTTCTTGATATTATTAGGGTTCCCCAAATTATAAATTAGAGTTTCCTAATCATTATAATTTTCTAAAATAATAATTAGGGTTTCCACTTTAGCAACTAAGGTTTTAAATTGATTACAATTAGGGTTTTCACATTATTCACCATAATTGACCAATCATTAATAATACGTACATTAAGTACATATTTATAGTACTGCAACAAAAATAATATTATAATATTATTCTCATTCCTTATTCTAAATCCAGAATTAGGGTTTGGATTCCATATCTAATTTATCTTTCATATACAACATTATTAATTAAGTTAAAATAATTAACTTAACTAATCTGAATAAATTCATATAATAAAATAAAATAATTATTATAATAATTCTATAATCATTTCATATATTATTTAAATAATATAAAATCAGATTTTCATGGAAAATAAGTACTAAAATCATTTAAACTATAAAATTAATTACTATAAAAATGTTGTTTATAATGATTAATAATTCTTAAAAAATTTATTTGTAATTATAAATAATTTTTTATTTATCACAAATATACATACACATTACCTGGCACATATCCCCACCTTTAAAATAATAAAAAAAAATTATATGCAAAATTTCTTATTTATTTATATAGAAAATATCGGGTTATTACAAAATTAAAATGCATTTACTTTCTAGATGATAATTTTTAATATACATAATGTATATAGTACATAACAAAAGGGGACTAATCTAGTCTTTGTAGGAAATAAAAACTAAGTTATAAACCCGAAGTTAATCGGGCCAACAACTCCAGAAGCATATCCTTATCTGAAGACTGAGGGGCATCCCTAAGCTCCTGACCCACTGCTTCAATACGGGTCAAAAGCTCCATCGCAGTATGAATGGTACTGTCCTGATGATCCACGAGCTCCCGTGCCTGATCTATAATGTAAGACCCCAACTTTTTAATAAAGATGATTTTTCTATAAATATCATTTTTGAATATTATAGAATGAATTTGATATAATGTTATAGTTGTGGGTAATATTTATAAATTTTGCAAAGTATGCAAGTTGTTATATAATATTCGTTTGGTCGGGAAATATTCGTTTTAACAGGGAATATTAGTACAACGCACAATCATTGGTGGACCCCACAACAAAATTATTGTCAGATTGAGAAAACGACAAAAATACTTTATGAAAATAACGGCGGAAGTTTTACCGTTAACTGTTGAAACACCCGGTGTTAAAAGTATAGTAATACGCGTGATTGCATAGTAGCACATAGTATTGATTATTGATGCTTACGTGAGAAGTCACCCAGTTTTGTTCAATTATTGCTATAGTAATTGTTGCATAGTATCTCACGTTATTTGATTCAATTATTGTCAATATTTTATGTATTATTAAATCAATAATTGAGACGATAAAGTTATTAATATTATTATTTATAATATTAATGATGTCTAGAAGTTCTGTCAAAGAGAGGTTTGGTCACCTAATTGCGCGCCAATAGGAAGAAATCCTTATTAGAAAGCCCACTCTTTCTTGGGAACGACCTGGTCGATTAATATTACGAATTATAATAATGATGATAAATGTTGTCAAAAATATTGAGGTTATTTTTACGAGGTAATTATTGTAAATTGGCTTATTATTTGGATTCCCTTTTACCCATTTTCTAAAATCGTCGGTAGAAAGTTGTCTCAGTTCTGTATTATTATATTTATATATATATATATATATATATATATATATATATATATATATATATATACATGTGTGTATTATATAAGTTATATATATAATATATCATGTATGTGTCGTGAATGTTTGGTAAGAGATTCTGGGGGAGTATTGATATGAGTGGGGGAAGAAAAGTCTAGCCAAAAGTGATGGTGGGTGAATTAATATATATATATATATATATATATATATATATATATATATATATATATATATATATATATATATATATATTGTGACACCCCCAAATCCTGGTACTCCATTTCCTCAAGATTTGGTGTTCACGTAATCAAAACATTCATTTCTAACTACCCAATTATAATAAAATTGAATAAATAAAACCTGCCCATACAGGATTAAATTTAAATAATTCTCCCCAGGTTATCTAACCTTTACAAACATTCATTCATTCATGCGGAAAATTAAAATAAACTTCATTACAATCTTTAACCCAAGTCTGAAAATAAACTATTCAACTATTACAAGTCTTCAGCATTGTTTCGTCTTTCCTTTCACTTTACTAGTACTAGGTACATCACCAGTTTCAACCTTAGCTGTAAGAAATTTACAGGCAAGAGTGAGCAAACAAGGCCCACTTGAAATAACAATAATTAAATCATTAAACTTTTACATCAGTTGTCAACATTAAGCTCAATAGAATTTAACAATATATTCTATTAACTTTTGGAAAGCTTTAACCTTTACTGAGGGTCTAATGACCACGAATCATGTCCACAGTTATAAGTAATTTTTCAACTTAAACTTTAACAGTCATAAGACTATAAGGACTCCACGTACTTAGGGGGATCAACCATTCGTACAATGTATTGTGCACAATCATTTCAACGCTAAGCGTAACCTCTTATAAAAGAGTTGTTCTTCTCAGTATTTAGAATACAAGTCCGTACCAAAGTGAGTTTGGTTTGGATACATCATGGGGTAATTTAGAATTCAACGGTAATCAACTAAGGTTTAGTTGATTACAAACGACATAACTGTATACTATGGAATAATCATAGTTTATTTGATGTTTATAAATTGACATCATGCTTTAGGAATAATCTAATAGCATACAATTTGAATAACTATAACCTACCTTGCTTGAACAATAATAAGACAAGGTTAATTGAATAATAAACATCCACAACATGTATGTAATTGTACATGCTAAACCACAAGTTAAGTACAAGAATAACTTGTTCCAAATAAATTTACACCATTATATGATAATCGAAATTGAAACAATAATTAGTTCAATAACACCAATGATTAGAAACTTATACGATAAAGAACTTGCTAAATATCAAAAGTTAAGGCTTAGAAACTTGCTCAATGTAAAAAGTAGGTTTAGGAAACTTGCCTTTAGCACAAGCTACACTTTTACCACTTGAATTGATATCCTAAACATATGTCATATTGACATAATTAGTCCTAACCAACATTGTACATTTATATAAACAATTACATTCATCATATGGGTTGAATTACCCATTCACATAATCAATTCTTTTTCAAGTAGATAATACTTAATAACATGATATTTCATAGACTAATAATACTGAAATTATCATTTTACATTGTTATAATAAACACATAACATTTATTTTCAAGTTTTATACATTTAAACAAAACTGTCAGACAGTTCTGCCAAGCCGCGTCGCGGCGCCACAGTTTGTATTGTGGCTCGCGCTGCGGCGCTGAGTCGGCGCTGCGGCTCAGCGATTATACTACATGCCGGCGCTGCGGCGCAGTGATTGTGTGCTTACGTCATGGTGATGGCGCTGCGGCGCCAGCAATGAACTGCTGGGCCGCGCCGCGGCGCGAACTGTCAGCGTCGACTGATAGCTTCGGCAACCATGAAAAAAAAAGCCAAATTGGCCAAAAAACTCGAATCTAATAGACTGATTATCATGAAAATTGCATATAGACATCATATAAACATATTGTGAGTACTCCTAACATGTTTCTATCCATCAATTAGCACAAACATCAATTATACAACACCCAATTTTAATGTTTTTGGCAAAAACACCACTTTTTGATATTTTCCATGAAATTCAACACTGTGATTTTGTTATTCAATCAAAACAGAAATTTCCAAGCATCATGATTATGATTTTTCATACTCTAGCAATTCTTATAATCAATTTATCAATTTAACAACAATTAAAACCTTAATTTCTATTTTAAAATAGTCATACTCATATATATATTTCATATGAACATTGATATCTTTTCTTCCACAAAACACATACATACATGAATTACTTTATCTATAATCATATATAAACCCATAAAAACCTTTTTATAACGATTATCATACCAATTATGCAAGTATATCAACAATTCATCCTACAAAATATTTTATAGATAACTTTTTGGGTAGAAGAAAAACATGAAACTTTTAGAGAAAGAGATTGAGCTCCTACCTTGGATTAGGAAGATGAAAACTATCTTTTTCTCCAAAACCTGTTAAAACACTCACTTGCTCTCAATTCTCTCTAGTTTTCTTTCTGTATTTCTTTCTTCTTCTTCTTCTTTTCTCTCTGTAAAGTTCAACTGAGTCCCTAACTCTAACATACGTACTATAAAATATAACGTATATAGTAATAATATATATTAATTATATAATATAAGTACTGATATAAATATATCAGTTATATAAGTTTTGAAATTTAAAAGCCATAAGGCTTGTTTGGCTAGTCTAAATAAAATAACCCACTAATCCTTACTCCTTGTTTGGTAAATTGAATTAAAACAAATGGATTAATCCTTATACCTTGTTTGCTAAAACACTATTAGATTAAAGACTTATTATACAATAAGGCATGTTTGACAAAACTAAATTAAACCATTTTTAATTTATTTTAATAACTCCTTTATAGCAAGGTTATTAGCCACACCTTTATTAAATTAATAAATTAATTAAACATTAATCTATTAAATTACTTTAACACATAAACAATTATAATTTCTTTTACAATTATAATTTTATTTTACCAACTAATATTTTAAACTACAATTTCCCATTTAAAATGTTATTATTTATTTAAAAAATATTGTAAGCTCTCTAGCTTATTTATTATTATAAAATCTCATAACAACCAATTTATTTAGCTCCTTAATTATTTACACAACAAATAATTAATTAAATCGCATCAATTCAAATTGCCATATAATTCAATAAATATTTAATATTACCAATAAATATTTATTATTTAATATTTAATTATTTATTTAACCAATAATCAAATAATTAAATAATTCACATCAATTCCAATTAAATCATTCTTTATTTAATAATAACATATCCATTAAATATTTAAATAAATACATAAATATTTAATATTACATATTAAAAATCTGGAATGTTACATCATTCCCTCCTTAAAAGGATTCTGTCCTCAGAATCACAACTCAAACAATTCATTCGTTACATTCTTCCCTACTTACAAAGATTCTGTCCCGAGAATCGAAGACATAGATTAAACAAATAACTCAGGGTATTCCTTCAATATTTTCTCTTCGAGTTCCCACGTAGCTTCTTTAGCGTTGTGGTTTCTCCATATCACCTTCACAAAAGGTATCATTTTATTCCTGAGCACTTGTTCTTTCCTGTCGACTATCTGGATAGGGATCTCTTCATAAGTCAAATCTTTTTCGAACTGCAAAGGTTCATACTCGATCACATGCTTGTAGTCGGGTTTATATGGTCGTAACACCAAAATGTGAAAAACATTATGAATATTTTTCAACACTGGAGGTAGAGCTACCTCGTAAGCTACTTCTCCCACTCTTCGCAGCACTTCAAAGGGTCCAATAAACCTCGGACTTAGCTTTCCCTTTTTACCGAAACGAATTTTCCCCTTCCAGGGAGAAACTTTTAAGAATACAAAAGTTCCTACGTCAAATGTATGATCTTGTCTGTGATGATTAGCATACTTTTTCTGTCTGTCTTGAGCTGCGACCAGTCTTGTCCTGATGAGTTTGACAACATCAGCAGTTTGTTGTACCAGTTCTGGTCCTAACAGTTTGCGTTCACCGACTTCATCCCAACACAGTGGGGTTCTGCACTTTCTGCCGTACAATGCCTCGTACAGTCATAAGACTATGGACCTTCTTCTCGTACTTAGGGGGATCAGCCCTTAGTACCATACTGTGCACAATATCTTAACGCTAAAGCGTAATTAATCCCCTATACAGGGTTGTTCATCTCAAATTGACATTCGAGTCCGCACCAAAGGAAGTTTGGTTTGGATACTTTCATCAAGGGTTCTGAAATTTAGAACGCTCATCAACTATGGACTAGTTGAATCAATAAGGTTCACTAGTCTAATAAGGTTCAACAATAATTGATATTTGATTAGAATAATAATCTCAAAAGTATACAATAGGACAATTATTGTATAACTGAATCATGCTTTGGAAAGATAATTAATCTTTAATATCATGCTTGAACTTGAATAATAACAAGAATAATTTATTCAAGGTAAATAATAAACTTGAACAATAATGACAAGTGGGGTTAGGGAAACTTGCTCGACATAAAAGTAACGTTTAAGTTTAAATAAACTTGCTCAATAGAATGGAGTTAGGGATAGGATACTTGCCTCATGCGTAGATTACACTTTAACTAAGCACGTTCTTTGAATTAATCCTACATACCATTCATATACACAATACCAGTTAATTATAAATTAACTAATCATTATAAACTCTTTCTCTTTGACTACTTTAATTATTCTACTAAACTTAGTCAAATTTTCACTTTGTCACATCATTTGTACTTCGTGAATTACCAAACTAATTATGTAATTTAATAATTCAAATCACATGTAATTATGTTATTTATATGTTAAATATCTATTTTAATATCACATTATACCTATAACATGTTTAAATGTTCATTACATTAATCCACTAACACATTGTTAGCCTTAAACATTTTAAAAATACATTTCTGAATTTTCTGGGGAGTGGCGCTGCGGCGCCACTAATGAACTAAGGATTCGCGCTGCGGCGCCGTGGCGCCGTGGCCGGGCCCTTAGCGCTGCGGCGCTGTGGCGCCGTGGCTCGAGTCATGGCGCTACGGCACGGTGGCGCTACAGCGCGGGAAATGAACTGGTAGCCGGCGCTGCAGCGCGGCTTACCAGACACAGAAATGGCTGTTCGCGAAAAATCGCAGAACATGCCAATTTCTCCCAAACCCAATTTCTACTTTTACGTATTTAAGTTTTTATGCAAATGGTTTTCAAGTACTGTAAAGTTTTATGATGGGAATTTGTAAGGCTTATGTGAATATATGTGTTAAGATGTCATTTTAATGTGTTTTAATATACTTTGTATATAATTCCATATCATCAATTCATAAGTTTACGTAGTATATAATTTCTGCAAAATTACAGAGTATGGGTTATGGCCTTAAGGCCTTATACGTGATTTTAGTATGTTAAACAGAAGTGTTTTCATAAATTTTACACCCTTATATTATTGAGCATGTTAATACGAAGTGATCAAGCCTTAAACGAACGGATTCGGTGTTATAACGAATTCGTAGTGTTAATAAAATAGAAATTAAGGTTTTAATTGTTGTTAAATTGATAAATTGATTATAAGAATTGCTAGAGTATGAAAAATCATAATCATGATGCTTGGAAATTTCTGTTTTGATTGAATAACAAAATCACAGTGTTGAATTTCATGGAAAATATCAAAAAGTGGTGTTTTTGCCAAAAACATTAAAATTGGGTGTTGTATAATTGATGTTTGTGCTAATTGATGGATAGAAACATGTTAGGAGTACTCACAATATGTTTATATGATGTCTATATGCAATTTTCATGATAATCAGTCTATTAGATTCGAGTTTTTTGGCCAATTTGGCTTTTTCTTTCATGGTTGCCGAAGCTGTCAGTCGACGCTGACAGTTCACACCGCGGCGCGGCCCAGCAGTTCATTGCTGGCGCCGCAGCGCCATCACCATGACGTAAGCACACAGTCACTGCGCCGCAGCGCCGGGACGTAGTATAATCGCTGAGCCGCAGCGCCGACTCAGCGCCGCAGCGTGAGCCACAGTACAAACTGTGGCGCCGCGGCGCGGCTTGGCAGAACTGTCTGACAGTTTTGTTTAAATGTATAAAACTTGAAAATAAATGTTATGTGTTTATTATAACAATGTAAAATGATAATTTCAGTATTATTAGTCTATGAAATATCATGTTATTAAGTATTATCTACTTGAAAAAGAATTGATTATGTGAATGGGTAATTCAACCCATATGATGAATGTAATTATTTATATAAATGTACAATGTTGGTTAGGACTAATTATGTCAATATGACATATGTTTAGGATATCAATTCAAGTGGTAAAAGTGTAGTTTGTGCTAAAGGCAAGTTTCCTAAACCTACTTTTTACATTGAGCAAGTTTCTAAGCCTTAACTTTTGATATTTAGCAAGTTCTTTATCGTATAAGTTTCTAATCATTGGTGTTATTGAACTAATTATTGTTTCAATTTCGATTATCATATAATGGTGTAAATTTATTTGGAACAAGTTATTCTTGTACTTAACTTGTGGTTTAGCATTTACAATTACATACATGTTGTGGATGTTTATTATTCAATTAACCTTGTCTTATTATTGTTCAAGCAAGGTAGGTTATAGTTATTCAAATTGTATGCTATTAGATTATTCCTAAAGCATGATGTCAATTTATAAACATCAAATAAACTATGATTATTCCATAGTATACAGTTATGTCGTTTGTAATCAACTAAACCTTAGTTGATTACCGTTGAATTCTAAATTACCCCATGATGTATCCAAACCAAACTCACTTTGGTACGGACTTGTATTCTAAATACTGAGAAGAACAACTCTTTTATAAGAGGTTACGCTTAGCGTTGAAATGATTGTGCACAATACATTGTACGAAGGGTTGATCCCCCTAAGTACGTGGAGTCCTTATAGTCTTATGACTGTTAAAGTTTAAGTTAAAAAATTACTTATAACTGTGGACATGATTCGTGGTCATTAGACCCTCAATAAAGGTTAAAGCTTTCCAAAAGTTAATAGAATATATTGTTAAATTCTATTGAGCTTACTGTTGACAACTGATGTAAAAGTTTAATGATTTAATTATTGTTATTTCAAGTGGGCCTTGTTTGCTCACTCTTGCCTGTAAATTTCTTACAGCTAAGGTTGAAACTGGTGATGTACCTAGTACTAGTAAAGTGAAAGGAAAGACGAAGAAATGCTGAAGACTTGTAATAGTTGAATAGTTTATTTTCAGACTTGGGTTAAAGATTGTAATGAAGTTTATTTTAATTTTCTGCATGAATGAATGAATGTTTGTAAAGGTTAGATAACCTGGGGAGAATTATTTAAATTTAATCCTGTATGGGCAGGTTTTATTTATTCAATTTTATTATAATTGGGTAGTTAGAAATGAATGTTTTGATTACGTGAACACCAAATCTTGAGGAAATGGAGTACCAGAATTTGGGGGTGTCACATATATATTATAATAAGTTTTGTTTTTTATGAAAAATAGAATATATTATATTTTATTGATTATTATATTAATAGTTTGAAAAAAAAGGAACGTCTGCGTTTATTTTTCTTCAACCGTGATGATTTCGTTTGATTCCTATTGTGCAGTCCGTGATAATTCTAAATAGTATCCTTTCCATTCCCCTATAAATAGGATGCTTAGTTAGAATTGAAATCACACCAGAAATTCAGAGGTTTCTCTTCTATAATCTTGAGCGTATTTCTTTAGAGTTTAAAAAAGCTTTGAGCGCAGTGCAAGTTTTCTTCAAGTATATCCCCGCCCTACGCGTCGGAGTATTCTTGTTTATAAAGTAAGGGGTATTATTTCTTTTGTATTCATGAAGACAATTTCTGTTGTTTCATTCTTTATCATTCTGTTGGAACATCATGTCTGTGCTTTACGCATGACATGGTTCCATTTTTTATCATTCTGTTGGAACATTCTGTCTGTGCTTTACGCATGACCTGGTTCCATTATTTATTATTAAATTGGAATATCCTGTCTGTGCGTTTACGCATGACCTGGTTCTATTATTTATTATTCTGTTGGAATAACCTGTCAGTGCGGTCTATCGCATGCCTGGTGATGTCTTTTGTTATTCCATTCTTTATTATACTCAGTTGGTTAAAGTTTTGGCTTTTATACTCCATGAAATTAGTGGAATATCCTTGATATTTGCGCTTCATCCAGTATCTTTCCATGGAAATATTCTTCTAAGCATTCTTGAATTTTACTCCATAAAGAAGTATCATGTTGACAATTTGGACGTTATTGGTTCCTGTATAAATTAATTCTTGAACTTGTTTTATTGAATTCTTATATCATTGTCACCATCCTCATGTTTATATTATGTTGAAAGTCATATGTGGCCTGTAGTGCATAGATGGACTTGGTATGATTATGACCAGGGATTATTCGGTGTAATCATGACCGTAATGTTACAAATGATGTAGAAAAAGTCCTCATTGGCCCGTAGTGCATTGATGGACAGTTGTTGGCATGATCATGACCATTGATGAATGCACGAATATCCTTGGCTTTAGTGCATGGATAATTTGTGGTTGTGATACTAATGAATATCCTTGGTCGTAGTGCAGGGATGATGTGGATTATTTATTAAGCTGAGTCTCAGCGATAAAAGTGATGAAAAACCTTTTAAATCATAAAAGATAGGAGATTTTATTCTCTACTTGACTCTTTTAATAGATTGCTTGTTCCGCTGCAGTTAAACTTGATGTTTGTTATATTTTATCAGTTTAACACTGTTGAAGGCTAACGATAATTTATTCTGCATTATCTTAGTCCTAATATTTCTTATTGGGCTAGTTGAGCTCACCCTTTTGCTTTCATTGTTCTCTTCAGGAAATGAGAACGTAGCGGGGACTAGTCGGGGAACGGAGTGAGGGTTCAGAGGATAGCATTAGTAGTCCTCACTATTCTATGAAATAGTGTGAAAATAAATGTATTGAGGACTTATTTTGAGTTTGCATACTGTTTAGAAGATAATGTTGTATTAAAACTCACAGCTTATGTTTTATCGTATTTTACACGACAGTTGTATAATTAAGTTTTTATTTATATTTTGTACCATATATTTGACAACTCAGAATAGGTGATGTATACCTATTTTGGGGGTGTCACATACAATCTCATCATTGAAACACCTGAGAGCAGCACTCTCAGCAATAGCAGCATCTCTAGCATCCTGGGCTGCATCCCTCTCAAGATAAACAGCATCCTTACTTGATAAAGTGGTCAACATCAGCATCCGAGTCTAATCCCTCTTAAAGGTCAGAAGTTGTACCCGCTGCTCCAAAGCCTCTCTAGATAATAGGGTAGAAGTAGAAGCAGCTAACTAAAGCTACGGTCAAATCAGTGAACATCTCATCCTTCATAGGAGAAAGTGGATCCTATATAGGCTCCTCATCATCTGAATTCATACTAGGCTCTCGATAATCAAAAACCACTGTCATATCTGCCTCCAACCAGACCCTATACTTAGTAAAATAACTTAGGTGGCTATCATGAAACTCAGTTGTCTCCCGATGAATCTGGAAATCATACACTCTAGCCAGATCATCCTCAGATCGAGATAAAGTAAATGATCTATGACCCAAAGAACCCTCAAAGGACTGAAAGTCCTGGAACTGATCAAACTGACCTATAACTGCCAACGGGTGATATGTGGTCACACCCCTCAAACCTGCAATCGAAAGAAAATCCATACCAGCAGCATGCGTGATAAAACTCAAAGGAGAGCAATAGTCGGAATAGACCAGAATCAAAAATGGCTTCTGAATATCTGAGATAAAAGCAAGCCAAGATGTTATGTTCACACAAATGGTCAGTCTAAAGGAATAAGACATCGTTATACTATGCCCAAAGTAATGTCTGTGGCAGCGAGCAATACCTATTGGCCTCAATTGCATCATAAACTATACGTACAATAACACAGATCTACCGCGAAAATACCCATCATCATGGGTATGGCAATGAGAAGCTGAAATATAAGTCTCTGCCAAAATCATGGGAATAATGGTGTGATCCTCCCGTAAAGCTCTAATCACCGTCACCGGTCCAATATCCAGGTGATCCATATAAATAGGCATGTACAAGTATGCCAAAATACACATCAACAAAGTGTCCACAAGGGCAGACCTCCAGCGGTCCTCCGAAAGGATAAAACCTCCCCGAAACACCATAAAGCTATCAACAAACCCAAAATGGACGATCAAGAAATCTAAGGACACTACATGCCCTGATGTAACCTCCTCCAAGATGACAGCTCGTCGCAAACCAATAAATATCATAAACTGTCGGCGCAGCTGACCCATAGCTACTCTGACATAGGGCCCACCTAATGGTAAACCAGAAATGCACTGATACTCCTCCAAGGTCGGAGTCAACTCCTCTGATCCAAATCTAAACACATGTCTCTCTAGAATCCAATGGGCCAACATACCCTCTACAAAGCCATCAGGAACCTGGAACGACAGGTAGGACGTGGAATGCCCCATTATACGGTTAACGGAAATACGATCCGAAGCTGGTAAGCTATGTAAGACCCCAACTTTCATGAATAAAAAGATTAATTTTTTTCTCGTAATATATATTTGAATATTAAGGTGTGGATTTGATATAATGTTATAGTTGTAGATAATATTTACAAATTTTACAAAGTAAGCAAGTTGTCATAAAATATTCGTTTGGTCGGGGAATATTCTTTTTGTCGGGGAATATCTGTACGATGGCATAATCATTGGTGGACCCCAACAGAATAACTGTCGGATATAGAAAGCGATAAAAATAACATTTTTATAAAATAACGGTAAAAGTTTTACCGTTAACTGTTGAAATACCCGGTGATAAAAGTACAGTAATACGCGTGGTTGCATAGTAGCACACGGTATTGTACAGTATTTCTAATTATTGATTCTTACGTAAGAAGTCACTACTCAATAATTGTTACCGTAATTACTATTCAATATTTTATTTAATTGATTCAATAATTGCTACGTTGATATTTTATATTATTGATTCAATAATTGTCTTTGCACAGTATTTTAAATTATCAAATCAATAATTCATATTATTTGAATAATATTATTATTTGAGTTATTGACGATGTCTAGAAAGTTCTATCGAGGAAAGGGGTTTGGTCACCTAATTGTGCGCCAATAGGGAAAAATCCTTATCGGAAAGCCCCCTCTTTCCTCGGAACGACCTGGTTTTCAATATTATAGTTATGTAATAGTATTTGTGAATAATTAATTGTTGATATATATGATAAGGAAATATTTATTCAATGTGAATTTAAACGGAGGAATGATAAACTTTTTAAATCATAGAAGATAGTAGATATCATGCTCTATTTGACTCTTCTAATGGATTGCTTGTTCCGCTACAGTTAAACTTGATGTTTATTATATTTTATCAGTTTAACACTGTTGAAGGCTGATAATAATTTATTCTGCATTATCTTAGTCATAATATTTCTTACTGGGCTAGTTGAGCTCACCCTTTTGCTTTCGTTGTTCTCTTCAGGAAATGAGAATGTAGCCGGGACTAGTCGGGGAATAGAGTGATGGTCCGAGATGGTGTTGTAGTAGTCCTCACTATTTTATAAAATAGTGTGATAATAATTGTAATAAGGACTCCATTTAAGTTTGGATACTATCTAGAAGACAATATTCGTGTCAAAACTCTCAGCTATATTTTGTCGTATTTTACACGACAGTTGCATAATTAAGTTTGTATTTAAATTCTGTACCATGTATTTGACGACTCATAACGGGTGATGTATACCTATTTTGGGGGCATTACAAGCTATCATACCATGATCTCAAGCATGAGGCTATCCGAGTAGGTGGTTAGTGATCAATAAGAGCCACTGAAGAAGAAGACATTTGTGAAATAATATCACAAGACCACACAAGGGTTAATTCTAACTCATAATTTATAAATACAAATCTATGACATATAATGTATGCATCATGATAAATGACAATATAAAATATATAGTAAATGAAAAGCATTATATATACATCTCTGTGAAATACATAAAATTGTATACATCCATACCATCTATGTCCTATAAATGAAAATAAAAAGTACAGGGAAATGGAGCACAGCCGCCCAACAATTAACAAGAAGCCTATACAGAGAAATCTCAGACATCTATATCCCCGAGACGATCAACCTGAGCTAACTCTTCCAACGTCACTGTAGCTCCGCCAATAGGAATATCTAGACGATAAGGAGTTGGGTCTCCTCCTACAAAACCACCCATGCATGCATCACTTGAAGGACTAGCACCAGACCCTGAAGAATCAAATGTATCCACCTCTGCTAGGTCCCTGTCCAAATGGTGAATGAAAAGATGTACCCAGTCCAACCGCTTCTGACACAGTCCATCCAATCGATCATCATCACTGACCCAGGCACCATGTCTCTCAGGAATTGGGTAGCGCGGGTCTGAGCCCCAATAGTGCGGGGAGTCCACCACAAATCAAAAGCAGCTTGAGTGCAAAGTCCATCTAACAACAATAATCCATCATGCCCCAATAGGGGAATATATGTCATCGATTGAGTCAAAGACCAAAACCATCGAGAAGAAGGAAACAAGGGGATCTGAATCTCCCCAGTAACATACCAGATGGCTCGCTCTCCTAAATAGAGCTCCCAACCACCTTTAGTCAGCAAGGGAACCCTCTTGGTAAATAAAGTATACTCGGGACTTATCAGGAAACCCTCCTCAAACCCCTCTAATAGATGATCTGGGGTGTAAGGAACCCATGTCACATCATCAGCAGTCAACGGCATCAACTGAAGGTGACAGTGAGTAAAACCCTCCGCTACAAGGACCTTTGCCAAGGTAGAATGATGGCATTGATATCCCCGTGGATATGTCTCCTAGCCTAAGGTAGTAATGGGATGAAGGCAAGGGAACCTCTCATAAGTCCAGAACTAAAAAAGGCAGAAACAAACTACATCAGTCCGTAAATCAAAAACCCGAACGTGGGGGAATTAAAGACAATTAAAATTACTCACCAGCAGAAATGGGTAAAAGCCCAACCAAGCGTCCGTCACGCCCTCCGAGTGTAGATGCATCCCGCGAAGGAAATACACAAGGGTAAAGGATCTCATATGCGATCTACCTCACGAAGAGCGCCGACTAAGGTAAAGTTTGAGGAGTTGTCTACGATGAAACGACCCCTGATGATAGTCAGAAACAAGCGTTGTAAGATGCGATCATGC
This sequence comes from Panax notoginseng, assembly GCA_016801055.1. Lineage (NCBI taxonomy): Eukaryota > Viridiplantae > Streptophyta > Magnoliopsida > Apiales > Araliaceae > Panax > Panax notoginseng. Next base: position 237,240,272 of record CM029013.1, on the reverse strand, counting down.
TCCTTCAGATTAGCAGGGAATGACTTTGTCAAGGCTCCGCTGGCTGCATCAATGCTCAAAGGGCCTGAACGGATAGTTCAGCCTTTAATGGCCAAAGGAGGAACTCCAAGGAGTGATCAGACAAAAGTAGGGGAATTTTTAATCACTAAAGGCACCCTCTCTCCAGAAAACTCTAAATCAGTGATGTATCGCTAGTCCATAGGTGTCATTATCACCTCGCAATCCAGAAGATGGAGAGATTAACTCTGATGAAACCTTCTCTTGGATAAAGCCCTCAAATAACCCCATGGGCAACGCCGTGGTGCAATAGAAAATAAAGCCTTAAAGCCCCAAGAGTGCACTCGGGCCTGGTAATCCGCATAGAGGGTCCCATATAAAGAGTGAATATTGAACTAGTTCCCTCTTAGGTGGGTAAACCCGGGAACCTACGTTACATTCAAATCAAGGTTCAACCATTGCCAAAAATGGAAGAAGAAGCAACTCAATATAAAAATCCCCAGTACCTTGTTAGCATGTAGATGTTGGGCTTGTTTCGGGTTAACAAAACAAACTCTAACACGTGCAAGTATACACGGGTCAAGTAGTACAGAGTAAGAAAGTATCGTTCCCACGAAGAAAGGTAAATAATTCTAAACTAGCATGCAACAACCTTATCACTATTTTTGGCTGCTTAAACGATCAATTAACAAACAAATTAAAATCTAAATTAATTATTAACACAAAATTATTGAATACTAAATTTAGGGAATCAGAGTGGAGAGAAATGGGATCCTAATGTCATTTAATGCTTTATCCAAAATGCACACCTCTTGTTAAGCTTAATTGGTTACTAAGGACAGCTAGTCGAGAGCACAAAAGTGAAACAAGGCCATCTTTCGATGTACCATGTCCAAATCACACAAAATCCACAAAATGATAGAATTCATATGAGCATCAATATTACCTAACTGACTATATGTCTACGTGAATTACAAACAATAATGATTTATGCATAAGCCCTCTCAACGACTACACATGGTGAACCGGTATATGTCTATCTGGATCACGAATCACGAAACCTAACACATGTAAATCTCATGAACACATGTTAACATAGTATAATCTGCACTTATAATTCCTTTTTCAATTCTATATAAGTTATTAGGGTGAATGGTGATCAAGCATTCAAACATTTAAGCACCACCAAGTTAGGTAATCCAATATAACCATACAAGCAATCACAAATAGGCATACAAGTCTGAACTACGCAATAAACTTCATTAGAATCCCATAATGGAAGTTAGTTCATTTCTGAAACAACACCTATTATGGGATTTAAGCCAAACATGGAAATAAACAAAGAGAACAAAGAGATTAAGGAGAAATGATAAAACAAATCTAATTAAACCCAGTTCCAAAGTATGATTCCAAGCTAGTTCAGGTCCAAAATCATAATCAAAATAAAACCCAATATTCACAATCTAATCAATCTAGAGAGAGAAGCTCAAAATGATAAAGAAATGATGTGGATTCTCTCTAGACTATAAAACCCTAAAATAGTAAAATAAAACTAATAGAATACGTCTTTTCAAACCAGCAAATACACCCTAATATAGCAATCATGCTCCAGCAATACAAAATGGAAAGTCAATTTTTTTAAGTGCCCACGACTGGCGCGGCCGCGCGATAGCATAGTGGGAGTTGGACGAGGGCGCGCTTACACTGCAGTTGGTTTTCCTCTGGCACGGGCGCGCCGGTCGTGGCCTGTTGATGGGTGCAGCTACGCGGATGCTGATCTGCGTTTGGAATTCTTCTGGCGCGGGCACGTCGTGTCTGGCTTGCTATTGGGCGCAGCCACGCGGGTACTTCCTGTTGGTGCAATGTTGCTTCTTCACTTCTTTCTTCTTTCTTCTTTCTTTCACTGCCTTCTCATCCATCACTTGATCACTTTAAGTGCCCTCTTCACAAGTTTGAGTTCAGCTTCAAATCTCTAACCTAACCATTGCTCTTCATACCATGCCATGCCATGCCATTTCCATGCCTTCAGAGTTTCCTTTATGCAAACTACAAAACAAACATACAAAATTATAAAATAATACTAAAAATGCTTTAGTAGAGCAAAATTCTAGTAAGTTAGTAATCAATAAGTACGCCTAAAACCTACTTATCAAAAACTTCCAAACTTAAACTATTGCTTGTCCTCGAGAAATAAACACAAATACGAATTAAGAAAATGCAAACTACATGCTATGCAATTACACTATTATGCAAATGAATCCCAAGATTTCCAGCCGTGCTAGAATTCAAATAAGATATGCCTCAAAGAAATATCCAGATCCATGAACAAAGCCTCAAACTAAACTATAGGCATAATGTCATACAATCAAATAATTCACACCTGCTATAAAGATGTTGTGTGCGTGTGATGTATTCACAAATAAGCTTGACAAAGGCAAAGATTTCACATGCTATACTGCTTAAGAAAGAAAATCGAGGTTCAAATCAAGAACTATGCATACAAATGAAACAACAACTACTCCAACACATCAATACAAACTAAGGTTCAGCAATGGGTTTATTTTGCTTTATTTTTACTCACAAGGGCGATTTTCGCACTTTTTCGTGGTGTTTATTAATTTTTTTTCTTTTTCCCATGACTGTACAATGTCTCATTCCATTAGGCTAACAGTGTTACCCCTTAGCGAGCTTTCAACCAACGACTCCCAGACCATTAAGACCTTAGGGCGCTAGGTGTAGAGACAATCCCCTTGGGCGTACTTACTCACATAACAAAGGCCCCAAAACAAGACTAGCCACGGTAATTATTCATTTTTTTTCTCTTTATATATATATATATATAGTAAGTATACCCATGCGTTCCCAAAGCTTGAGTTTCAGTATTTTCATAGTCATTGCTCACTTCTTGCATAATTCTATCTTTAAAACAGTGTTTTCCTCTCAGCAGACAAATAAGTTAATCTTAACCAACAAGCAAATATGAACACTAACGTGCTACTCGGTAGCATCTAAACAACAGGCATAAACTATATTATGTATAAAATTATAACTCAGCTCAAGCTATCAACCTAGTTCAAAAATCTATCAAATTTCTTAATTCATCATTGGCCAAATTGGAATTCAACAAACTAGATACTTGGGATTATGCAATGTTATGCAACTAAACAAATAAACTAAACAGATACTAAGCAACAAAAAGAAGAAAAAATTATTGTAAAATTAAACTAATACTACTAGCATGCAAAATTATATGAAACATGGATAAATGATGCAATTATACTACATGCTGTAATTACTAATTAGACCCAATACCCCCAAACTTAGCATATTCATTGTCCCCAATGAATGAAGGTAAAGGGTAAAGAAAACTCTCCTAAGTGTCGGCATGGCCACCCTCCTCGGGTGGTGAATCTGGTGGTGGGTAAGGCACGGCTGAACCAAATATAGGCCACTCCACCATCGTCCCTTGCTGCACGAAGGCTTCGGCCAATGATCTAGATAGCCCATTCGCAAACGCCAAAAAGTTATCATGCAGGGCGTCCACTTTCCTCTCCAATCGCCTTAGCTTGCGCTCATCAATCTCTGAAGTGGCATGGGGGGAGGCGGCTGTGGAGATGGCACTGAAGATGTTGCTGGCAAAATAAAACCTTTACCCCTCGGGTGTGGTGTGCCTCCTGCCGAGTCATCAAACTTCGAAATAGTGGCATGGGTAATGTCTTGGCTCGATAATTACAGCTGCTCATCTTCCCAAGTAACTCCGACTTTTGCGCATAGATGGGCTACTACTAAGGCGTGTGGGATGCCGCCTGTAGTGCTCCCCCTCATGTAATGGAGCATATTTTGGTAGAGGAGATGGCCCACGTCGATGTACTTTCCCGTGATAATTCCTCATAGTATTATAGCCCTCTCAGATGGGATGTCGTGCTGGTGCGAAGAAGGCAGTAACTTGGCACATATGAACAAATTCCCTGCCTTTGCATAGCGGTTAAGTGCTGAACTAGGGAAATTAATGGGCTGATTTGTGCCTTGTTAGTAGTTCCACCTAGTACCGGGCACGCACAAATCAGCAATAACTCTGTCCAAATCCGTCTCGAACCTTGCAGCATCCACCCAATTGGCTCAACCAGTCGGCGGGTTGGGCAAATTGAATACCTCCCGAATCGCTTGTGGGCGATAGTTGTAAAACCCCAAATTTTATGAATAAAGATTTAATTTTCTCGAATTAATTTTTTTAATATTATGGTGTGGATTTGATATAATGTTATAATTGTGGGTAATATTTATAAATTTTACAAAATATGCAAGTGGTCATATTATATTTGGTTGGTCGGGGAATATTCATTTTATCAGGGAATATTTGTACAACGGCACAATCATTGGTAAACCCCACAACGGAATTATTGTCGAATTGAGAAAACGACAAAAATATTTTATGAAAATAACGACGGAAGTTTTACCGTTAACTGTTGAAACACTCGGTGTTAAAAGTACAGTAAGACGCGTGGTTGCATAGTAGCACACGGTATTGATTATTGATGCTTAAGTGATAAGTCACTCAGTTTTGTTTTATTGATATTATTAATGTAATAAAATAGAAAAACTTTTTATATAAAACATAATACTTTTATAAAGTTATTCTATAAATAGAATATACTATATTCTATTATGCATAGTATTTTGCATAGTAAAATCTTTTTATATAAAACATAATACTTTTATAAAGTTATTCTATAAATAGAATATATTATATTTTATTATGCATAGTGTTGCATAGTGCCTGTATAGTATTTTTCATAGTAAAATCTTTTTATATAAAACAGAATACTTTTATAAAGTTATTCGTTTTATTAGATTATAAATAGAATATATTTTATTTTATTTAAAAGATTTTGCTTTAAATATGGACCGTCCGATTAAAAATAAATCAATCTGGACCGTTCATGAATTAGTTACTATACAGTCCATTCTTCTATAAATAGAAGCTCATTCCTTCATTATTTCTTACGAATTCATTGAAACTCTAGAGAGAGAAACTATAGAGAGAAAGAAGAAAAGTGTTCTGCTACTTCACTACTCCTATATTCAGTACTCTTCTTTCTAAGGTAAGAGATATTATTTGTTGTACTCGTAAGGGGTATTATTTCTTTCGTATTTATGAAGAGAACTTCTGTTATTCCATTCTTTATTATTCTGTTGGAATAACCTGTATACGCGGACTACCCTATACTTGGTGAAATTCTTCTGTTATTCTATTCTTTATTATTATGTTGGAATAACCTGTTTATGCGAAGTACCGCATACATGGTAAAATTCTTCTATTATTCCGTTCTGTATTATTCTGTCGAAATATCCTGTTGGTGCGTACTACGCCTGACCTGGTTCCATTAATTATTATTCTGTTGGAATAACCTGTCTATGCAGTCTATCGCATGCATGGTGATTTTTGTTGTTATTCTATTCTTTAATATTTTGTTGGAATATCTTGTCGGTGCGAATTTCGCTTGACCTGGTTCCGTTCTTTATTATTCTATCGGAATATCCTGTCTGTGCGTTTACGCATGACCTGGTTCTATTTTTTATTATTCTGTTAGGAATAACCTGTCTGTGCAGTCTATCGCACACATGGTGAATCCTTCAGTTATTCCATTCTTTATTATTCCGTTGAAATAACCTATCTATGTGGATTACCATATGCATGGTGAATGATCCTTTGTATTCATTCCTTATTAAATTGTGAACATGATCTGTCTAAGTGGATTATCGCATGGCGGCGAAAATCCATTTGCAATTTCATATATTCTATTATACTCAGTTGGTTAAAGTTTTAGCTTCTATACTCCATGAAATTAGTGGAATATCCTTGATATTTGCGCTTCATCCAGTATCTTTTCATGAAAATATTCTTCTGAGCATTCTTGAATTTTACTCTACAAAGAAGTATCATGTTAACAATTTGGACGTTATTGGTTCCTGGATAAATTAATTCTTGAACTTATTTTATTGAATTATTATGTCATTGTCATCATCCTCATGTTTATATTATGTTGAAAGTCATCTGTGGCCTGTAGTGCATAGATGGACTTGGTATGATTATGACCAGGGATTATTCGGTATAATCATAACCGTAATATTACAAATGATGTGGAAAAATTCATCATTGGCCCGTAATGCATTAATGGACAGTTTTGGGTATGATTATGGCTATGGATTCTCTTCAGCCAAGGGTACAAAGATAAATTGTTTTATGGCATGATCAGGACCGTTGATGAAAACACGATTATCTTTGGCCCGTAGTGCATGAATAATTCGTGGTCATGATACTAAAGAATATCATTGGCATGTAGTGCAGGGATGATTTAATGATGTGAATTATTTATTGAGCTGAGTCTCAGCGATAAAAGTGATGAAAAACCTTTTAAATCATATAAGATAGTAGATTTTATTCTCTACTTGACTCTTCTAATGGATTATTTGTTCCGCTGCAGTTAAACTTGATGTTTGTTATATTGTATCAGTTTAACACTGCTGAAGGCTAACGATAATTTATTCTGCATTATCTTAGTCATAATATTTCTTACTGGGCTAGTTGAGCTCACCCTTTCTTTCATTGTTCTATTCAGGAAATGAGAACGTAGCTTGAGCTAGTCGGGAAACAGAGTGATGGTCCTAGATGGTGCATTAGTAGTCCTCACTATTCTATGAAATAGTGTAATAATAAATGTAATGAGTACTCCATTGAGTGTGGATATTGTCTAGATGACAATATTTGTATTAAAACTCACAGCATATGTTTTGTCGTATTTTACACGATTGTTGTATAATTAGTTTGTATTTGTATTCTGTACCATGTATCTGGCGACCCAAGATGGGTGATGTATACCTATTTTTGGGGGTGTCACAATAGTCCACCTGCATGGCTCTGACAAATGATAACCCACTCATTGTTTCCTTAGCATTTGCGTAGAACTCACGGACAATGGCCATTGTTGCAGGCATCGGACTAGACACAACTCCCACCCAGCCTCGCTCTCTTATCATTTCCTAAAGCCTTCCCATCTTTCTTCCCGGGATTGAATCCCCTTTCTTTCACAAACATTTTGGCGATAATTCGGTAGTATTCCATCTGAGCCTCTAAACTGAAAAACTTGGTGAGGTCCAAGATGTCTTCATCTTGACTGCTGGAAGAGGAGGACTCAGGGGTGTGGGAGCATGCTCGTTTTGGACCCATGGAAACTGACAGAGAAAAACCCTAACTGATGTGAGAAGATGATAGCCTTGACTGAAAATTTGTGTACCCAAACCAAACCCTAATAGCCCTGTGAATGCTCTGAACAAACTTTAATCTCTGAGATGAAACCCCCAAACTTGGTCTTTTACGTACACAAGGAAGTCTCTCTGATGGCTTGGATGTAGGATGATTTGTAGAGTTTGATTAGGGAAGGAAAGTGAGAATCGTATATGGGATGGAGTGTATATGTATAGATTGAATAGAGAAGGAGAAGAAGTTTCAATTTTGTAGGAAAGGAACTGAGTGGGCGCACGACTACAGAGAAGGTTGTAACTGATATGAAGAAGTGGGATGGGTTACGTTTTTAAATTTGTAAATCTGTCTGGATCCGGACTCGGGTACGGCTGCGTCGAGTCTGTGCATATTGTTGTTGCGGATGCACTGTGCCTGGCGCGGGCGCACTAAGGCTAGACTTGATGTGGGTGTGGGCACGCTGGGGACTGACTGAATTGAAGTCTGGTGCGGGCGCGCGTGATTTAACTACGTAGTTGGTGCAGGCGAGCTGCCCTGATCCCAGAACTGAAACTATTTTGCACATAAGAAGGAACCAGCAGCAACTTTCTACTAGCTGTCAAACCTGCATACCAAGCATTCATAAATATAAGATATACCTATTTCCAAATCAAAATTTGAACTGTATAACATGTATGTATGATTGTATATCCAAAAATGCTCTATATGCAATTTCTATCAAAAAGGATATGTGCATTAAGCTCTATCAAAATTTGTGTCAAAATTTTTTTTATAATCACGAGAATTAAACATGGGGGAAAATATAGACATGATTCACCATCAAAATTAAACAGTAGGAAGAAGTAGAGATATATGCAACTAAGGAACAATTAATAGAATTAAACATGAGGGAGAAAGAGATATGATGCAAATAGAATTAAACACGAAGAGAGAAGAGAGATAATGGGGTGCCTCCCATCAAGCGCTAGTTTATTGTCTGTTAGCTTGACTATCTCTACCTTGATCAAGTATTAAAAAGGATTGAGGCGACCTTCTGCCTATCAACCTCACCACCATAGTAGTGCTTCAGCCTCTGTCCATTAACCTTGAAGGGTTTATCTGGGCACTTGTTAAAAATTTCTATTGCACCGTGTGGATAAACAGTCTTCACAGTGAAAGGTCCTGACCACCTTGACTTGAGCTTTCCTAGGAAGAGTCTAAGTTTGGAATTGAATAATAGCACTGCTTTCCCTGGCTCAATGTCCTTTCCATAATCCTGCGATCATGCCACCTTTTCACTTTTTCCTTATACAATTTATAATTTTCATAGGCCTGCAATCGAAATTCGTCCAACCCATTGAGTTGAAGTAGGCATTTTTCCCCTGCAGCCTTTAAGTCAAAATTCAGCTTCTTGATTGCCCAATAGGCTTTGTGTTTGAGCTCTATAGGAAGGTGACAAGCCTTTCCATACACCAGCTGAAATGGCGACATACCCATCGGTGTTTTGTAGGCAGTCCTATAAGCCCATACCGCATCATCCAGCTTAAGTGACCAATCTTTCCTCGTTAGGTTCACAATCTTTTCCAGTATTTTCTTCACCTCACGATTTGATACTTCTGCTTGGCCATTTGTCTGGGGGTGGTAAGCTGTAGCTATTCGATGATTCACCCCATATTTGGCCAACAACGCTGTAAACTGGCGATTACAGAATTGGCTTCCTTCATCACTAATGATTGCCATGGGAGTTCCGAACCTTGTGAAAATGTACTTTTGAAGAAACCTCATAACCACCCTAGCATCATTCGTTGGTAGAGCTGCCACTTCCACCCATTTGGACATGTAATTGACTGCTAGAAGGATGTACAAGTTCCCACATGATAAAACGAAAGGCCCCATAAAGTCTACCCCCCAGACATCGAAGATCTCCACCTCGAGGATTGTATTCAAGGGAATTTCATTTCTTTTCGATATATTTCCTACCCTCTGGCATCTATCACATTTTTGAACAAAGCTGTAAGCATCCTTGAAGATAGTCGGCCAATAAAAACCTACGTGCAAAACCCTGGCCAATGTCCTTTCACCTCCATATACTGATGCATGGCAATCCTTCAATCTACTATATGTCTCGCTATATGGAATGCACCTTCTAATCATTCTATCAGCACACTGCTTGAATAAGTACGGCTCATCCCAAATAAACCATTTCACATCGTGTAAAAACTTCTTCTTTTGATGTCCCGTCAAGTCAGAAGGGATGATATTGCTCACTAGGAAGTTTGCATAATCTGCGAACCATGGCACTTCACCTTTCACCACAAACAATTGCTCATCTGGGAAGGACTCATTGATCATAACTTTGTCATTTGCATCCCTTCCCAGATTTTCTAATCGAGATAAGTGGTCAGCCACTTGATTCTCTGTCCCTTTTCTGTCCTTGATTTTTAAGTCAAATTCTTGCAAATGAAGTATCCACCTGATCAGACGGGGCTTGGCACCTTTCTTTGCTACCAAGTATTGGATCGCTGCATGGTCTATGTACACAATTACTCTAGTCCCAATCAAGTAAGCATGAAACTTGTCAAATGCATACACCATGGCTATAAGCTCCTTTTTTGTGGTAGTATAGTTCAACTGGGCGTCAGTAAGGGTCTTGCTGGCATAATAGATGACGTGAAAGATCTTATCCTACAATGGCCTAATACGGCTCCCACAGCAAAGTCACTTGCATCATACATCAACTCAAAAGGAAGGTCCCAATCCAGAACCATAATCACTAGTGTCGTAGTCAACTTCTTTTTCAAGTGCTCAAATGCAATCAGGCATTCCTCATCAAATTTAAACTAGACATCTTTTTCTAACAAATTGTAAAGTGGCTTTGTAATCTTCGAGAAGTCCTTTATAAATCGATGGTAGAAGCCTGCATGCTCCAAAAAGTTACGAATACCTTTTACAGAAGTAGGTGGAGGCAAGTTCTCAATAGTTTCCAATTTAGTCCTGTCCACCTCTAATCCTTTCTTCGAAACCTTATGTCCCAGAATTATACCTTCTTGTACCATAAAATGGCACTTTTCCCAATTCAGAACGAGATTCGTCTCAACACATCTTTTAAGCACCTTTACCAAATTCTTCAAACACAGGTCAAAAGAATCTCCAAAAATTGAGAAGTCGTCCATGAAGACTTCAACATTGTGCTCAACCATATCAGAGAAAATGGCCATCATACACCTCTGAAATGTAGCTGGGGCATTGCACAAACCGGAAGACATCCTTCTAAAAGCAAATGTTCCATACGAACAAGTAAAAGTAGTCTTTTCTTGGTCTTCTGGGGCTATCACTATTTGATTGTATCCTGAGTACCCATCCAGAAGGCAGTAGTATTCATGACCTGCCAGCCTATCCAACATCTGATCAATGAACGAGAGGGGAAAATAATCTTTCCTTGTAGCCTTATTTAGTCTGCGACAGTCCATGCAGACTCTCCAACCAGTCACTTTCCTAGTAGATATTAGCTCATTATTTTCGTTGGATGCCACAGTCATACCCCTTTCTTTGGAACGCACTACATTGGCCTTACCCAAGAGATGTCTGATATCAGATAGATAATCCATGCATCTAACCATTTCAGAACTTCCTTCTTAACCACTTCCTTCATAATAGGATTCAGTCTTCATTGTTGCTCCACTGATGGTTTACTATCATCTTCCAACAAGTTCTTGTGCATACAGAATGAGGGGTTGATCCTCTTTTTGTCTGTTATGGTCCATCCAATTGCTGATTTAAACTCTCTTATTACTCGTAGCAGTTTATCTTCCTGGCAAGATGTTAGTGCAACAGAAATAATAACAGGCAACTTTGAAAATTCACTTAAAAATGCATACCTTAAATGATCTGGAAGGGGTTAAGTTCAAGATCTGGAGGCATCTCAAGAGAAGGCTTGAGTCGTGCTAATTTCTCCCCAGAAAGTTTGAGTGGCTCGATAGGAATCTTAAACTTTCGCATTTGTGGTGTTGTGTCAAGAATTTGCACATATTCTGCAATCTCAGTATCTTCCATCTCTGAATCTCCTAATATAGCACTCTTCAAAGGCTCATTATCAACTAGATTTCCAACTTATTCATTCAACATTCTGTCTACCACATCAATTCGGAAGCATTCTTCCTCGTCAGTAGGGAACTTCATAGCCTTAAAAACATTAAAGGTGACTTCTTGATCATGCACTCTCATTGTCAACTCTCCTTTCTGGACATCAATAAGAGTTCGCCCCATGGCTAAGAAAGGTCTCCCAAGGATGATTGGTATATTTTTATCCTCTTCATAGGCTAAGATGATGAAGTTAGCTGGAAAGATAAATTTGTCTACTTTGACCAAAACATCTTCAACAATACCCCTTGGATAAGTGATGGATCTGTCAACAAACTGTAGTGATATATTCGTTGGCTTTGGAGCCGACAATCTGAATTGATTGAATATTGACAGAGGCATCAAGTTTATTCTCGCCCCTAAGTCACACAGGCATTTGTTAAAAAACATATTTCCAATGGAACAGGGTATTGTGAAACTTCTTGGGTCCTTAAGCTTTGGAGGTAGCTTACGTTGTAGCACTGCACCGCACTGCACTCTTCTGTCAAGGCTACTGTCTCAAAGTCCTCTAATCTTTTCTACCTTGATAGAATACCCTTCATGAATTTCGCATTACTTGGCATTTGTTCTAATGCCTCTACGAATGGGATATTTATCTGCAGTTTCTTGAATACCTCCAAAATTTTGGTAAACTGTCTATCTTCTCTTTGCTTTTGCAATCTCTGTGGATACGAAACAGGAGGGTATACAATTGGTGGTTTGGTTATGGTTTTCTCAGGAAACTCTTCATGATCCTTCTCAATCACCTTTTGCTCAGAACCCCCATTAGCTAAGCTCTTCTCAGATTCCACTGACCACCCTTGGCGTGGCCGCACGGGATCCCCTTCTATATTGGGTGCAGGCACGCCGGCTTGTAAGTTTGCAGTCTGCTTCCCTGATCTTAGTGTAATGGCTTGACATTGCTCTTTTCCTTCCCTTCTTGGATTGGTTTTAGTAGTACTTGGCAAAGCCCCTTGTGGTCTACTGTTCAACATATTGGCCATTTGACCCATTTGAGTTTCGAAGTTCTTGATAGCCACAGCTTGGCTCTCTATCATAACCTCCGTATTTGTCATGTACTTCAGGATCATTTCTTCCATCTCTGACTTCTTTTCTAATTGAGGTGCAGGTGGTGGATGATGTTGTTGTTGTTATTGAAATCCATAAGGGTAAGGAGGTTTGGGTGCATATTGTTGGTGAGATTGTTGGGGTTGATACTGTGGTTGAGATTGAAATTGTTGTTATGGTTGGTTGTTGCACATTCTAATTATTATTCTAGCTGAAATTGGGATGGTTGCGGTTGTTGGGATTATAAGAATTTTGGAACTGATTCTGATTCTTTTGGTAGTTGCTCACAAATTGCACTGATTCTGTACTGATAGCACATTGGTCTATTTGGTGTGACCCCGCACAAATCTCGCTGACAAAAGTAACAGGCTTTACTTTGTTCACCGCCAATGAATCAATCTTCTTTGCCATGGCTGCCATTTGGGCTGACAATGTTGTAATGGCATCCACCTCTAGCATCCTCGCAACTTTTGGTTGTGGCATCCTGGCCGTTGGATTCTGAAAATCATTCGCTGCCATAGTCTCGATAAGCTCATAAGCCTCTTCATAGCTTTTAGCCCACAAGGCTCCTCCTGCAGCAGCATCAACTATTGGCCTAGACTGCTAACCCAACCCATTGTAAAAGGTATTTATTGAAAGTAGTATGCACAAAAGTCAATCTTGTTTGATGATAAAGCATATACTTTGTTACAATCTTATTCATTTATTAATAAAAAATATTAATTTATTAAAGGCTTTTAAATTATCTACATGATGCTATTTTATAATATGTGATAACTCATAGTTTTAAGCAATGCTTTTAGAATAATGATGATGATCATTCTAATGAGATCTAAATTCTTAGAAAGCTTAAAACTAAAATAGTTCCCAATCGTTGGATTACTAAATTGGGAATTAGTGAGTCTGGATAGATTGGTACATACGTTGCTTGCTCATTGGATGAGAATGATTGATCTCATGATCATTTGTGTGGAGACACTAAAGCAAGTATGTAGGTGCTTATTAAAGAATAAGTTCACTGAACGTGACTCGCTAAGGAATACCTAATGGAGTTTTACTTGCATGTCAATAGGAATTCCTATACTGATAGTAGTACAAGTGATCCTTGGACTTGAGATCATCATAGTATTTTGTGTATGATGAGTTATACTTTGACTTATTTCTTAAGACCCTTAGGGTATATCAAAAGGTATGCTTGGGTATAATAAGTCGTACATGGAGATAATGTATGATCAATAAAGAATCTACCACTTCTAGTAAAAGAAGAGAAATGTCCTATGTGATTCGATAAATGACAACTCAGTAGTCCTTGGCCAAGGCAGCATGAAATTAGAAAGGAGTTTCTAATTTGTATTATTTGGTGTTGTGCATTTAAAAGTCGAAATACATATAATTAAATAAAATAAGACTTGACAGTAATTCCATGTCTTATATTTAATTAGGACATTGTATGGTGGAAAGATTGAATTGTACGGTAACTATTTACTCAAAGGTTCTTTTATGATTAATGTTGAAATCTATATTATCTGGAAAGTCATTAATCGCTAGGGAGGCTTATCCCTATTGTAGAATAAATATTATTTATTTAAATAAATTAATATTTTAATTTATTTATTTAAATAAGATTAGAATTGTTCTAATTGATTTATTCACAACCGGTTTAATATGGAGAACCTAAAGGGTTACACCATAAAAGAAAAATAATTATTTAAGAAGTTAATGGCATAATCGTAATAATATGTTAAGTATATTTAATTTAATTTATGGTGATAGAATAAATTAAATAGCTTAATATTTATTATTTAATATTTTAAAAATATTAAATATAAATTAATAAGAGGAGTCTTATTAATATTATTACAATTATTATTATTTTAATTTCTAAAAGAGTTTAGGAATTAATTTAATATTAGTACTCTCATTTATTCCTAATAAGATTAGGAGGCTAATTAATTAAAAGATTTTAATTAATTATTCATAATAAGATTGGGAGCATAATTAATTAAAAGAGTTTAATTAATTAAAATAAAACACAACTCTTTAATTGTTAAGGAGGGTTTCCCACATCTATAAATAAGAGAAGTCTTATTATGGGTGGGGTGGTTGTTGACTTTTTCACAACAGACGATTCTAATTGTTGGAGAGTACGTTCTTTTTCTATAGAGATAGAAAACTAGGGTTTAGCCAACCACCCTTCTTCTTGAATATTTCTTTTTCCTTAGTGGATCACCTCTAGAGGCCAAACACTTGGGTGGCTAACGTTGATCAAAGGAAGGAATCCAACTCGGTGGATTCAAGTTGAACGCGAAAAGATTTGGAGGTGAACTCATACCTGAGGAAGCTCGAATCTTCAAGGGTATGATTCTTGTTCTTTATCTTTTCGTTTAATTAATAATTGTGCATAAAGGATGATCCGGGTATATGGTTTGTAAAATTTTTAAAACTCTGTTTTTCCACGTTTTCGCTTACTTTGTACAGTTTAATTGCGTTCATGAATATTACAAACTTAACAGTGGTATTAGAGCCAGGTTTTATGCAAATTATTAATTGTTTTAATTTGATATACATATTGATATGTGTTTAGAACAATTTAATTGGGCATAATTTATTGTATAAAATTTATTTAAAAAAAACGAATTCTTTACTACCTGTTAACATAAATCCGGTTTATATATATATATATATATATATATATATATATATATATATATATATATATATATATATATATATAGGGAGAGGATCAAGAGTAGAACTCTTAAGTAATAGAACTCCCTTAAATAATATAATTGTATCAAAACGACGTAGTTTTGATAAGACGCGGTGGCATTTTTGTAAATACCATGCCACCGCGTATTTACAAAAATGCCACCGCATCTTATCAAAACTACGTCGTTTTGATACAATTCTATTATTTAAGGGAGTTCTACTACTTAAGAGTTCTACTCTTGATCCTTTCTGTATATATATATATAAGGTTAACAGGATATATCATATGTTGTTTTGCAGGAAACTTTACATGATGTAAATTACATCACGTGATTTCTTTTGGTTTCCTACGAATAATATATATATATATATATATATATATATATATATATATATATATATATATATATATATATATATTCTAAATAATTTTATTGTTAAAATAAAAAATTTATTTTAAATATTAAAATAAAAAATTTATTTTAATCTTAAAATAAAAGTTTATTTAAATTTTATAATTGAATTTCATGCTAACTAATTAGAGTTGGAATTGGATTCCATGATAACTAATTGGAGTTGAAATTGGATTCTATGTTTCCTTAAATAAAGGAGTTTATTTAGATATGAAATAAGATTTCATATTATTCAAAATAAAGGAGTTTATTTGTGAATAGGAAAGAGAATTCGTGTTTCCCTTAATAAGAAATTTTTTTTTTACTTGGAATTAGACTCCATAATTAATTAAAATAAAGGTGTTTATTTTGATTAAAATAAAATAGTTTATTTTATTCAAAATTATATAAATTAAAATAAAAGAGGTTTATTTTGATTTAAATTTGGATTAAAATAAAGGAGTTTATTTTGATTCAAAATTAGATTTTATGCTAACTAAATTTGTCCATTAAATGATATCAATATATATATTGAATATTTATTATTCATGAGATGAATGTTATTAATTGATGCATATGTAGATGTGTATGATAATAAATAAGATTGATTATGGACTATTGACCAATGTGATTGAATTTTATTTTAGTTAGATGCATAAATGTATGGGTTTTATTAAATAGGGTTTGCGTACCTCGTCTTCTCTAATTCTTCTTAATGTAAATTTTATCTCCCTCCTATGTACTTCCCCTTGACTGCTGATCAAGGTTTCTATTTATTTTAAAATAGTTTTGTAATTGGAATAGTTAGAATTATTTTGAAGAATTGGAGATAAAGGAGCAAGGAGCGCTTGAAGACTCGTTTGTAATGGAGCCCGGGATTTAAATGTAATAGTTATATTTAAATTTAATTCTTGCACCCTAGGTTTGACCTTTTGGTTCACTTGGTGGCTCTACTGAACCAAACTAGAATAAAATCCATAATCAATTAAGGTAGAATATAGTATTCTATATATGCATGTTTATACTATATATATTATATATTATGCAAACATGCTTCGCATGTTAATTAATATGACGCGTATTTTATATATATATGTGCATGCGCGCTAAACAAGATGAGACAAATTAATAACAAACCCCTCAAATTTTTTTTATATTAAGTCCTAAGCGTTTAAAGATAGTTGGAATATCGAACGTCGTCTTCTAGCATGATAAAAATAATAGAGTATCAATTAATTATTATAAGTTTGTTGTGTCACCATAAGGCTTATATTAATTCTTTGAGATGTTAATTTTATCATATTTGATGCTTATAAAGAAAATTGAACAATGTTATTTTGTTGTGTCACCACAAGGACAATATTTTTTTTTTGAATATATGGAGTGCTAGGATGGACTTAACTTGGATAATTTTGATTCGGATGTGCCACCACTTAATCAAAATAATTTAAGAGGTAAAATACAAGGAGTTGCATAGTTGATGTAATTGACAAGAGTTGTTTACCTATTTATTTATATATAGTTTGTTGTGTCATCACAAGGCTATATACATTTGAAATGGGATCCTTATTCTCACTAGTAAATCTTTAATTAGATTTTGCCGAACTATATAAGTGAGGGTAATATAGTTTGAAGAAAATAGTGTGAGATACCAATTTAAAACAAGACCTAATTTATTTTGGTAATTAATAAAAGAATGTATGCTAAAATGTTGTTACAAATTCATTTACAGAATTTTACAATGTCTAAAATTACTATCATTGCAAAACATATTAGATGTTAATTAACCGAACCGAATTACTCGGATTGGTTAAGAAATTTGAGAAAAGTTCTCACAGCTGAAAGGCTATCTTATGTCCTTAATACACCTATCCCTACAATGGTTACAGATAATGTCTCTGAGGAAGAGATTGATACTTTTAGAAAGTGACAAGATGATGCATAGTTGGCTCAATGCATCATTCTTGCATCCATGAGTAACGTGCTCCAGCATCAGCATGAAACTATGGATGCTCCTACTATACTCCTGCAGGTCAAGTAGTTGCTGGTGAGGAAAGTAGGACAAATAGATATCAAGATATCTAATGAGCTCTTCTGATCTAGAATGACCAACGACACTACAATACAGATACATGTCCTAGAGATGATCAATTTGAATGAACAAATAGGGTAACAGGTTTGTCATGGATGGAGAGTTGAGCCAAGATTTGATCTTGCAGTTACTCCCGGACTATTTCTCACAATTGTTGTGAATTTTTCATATAAACAAGCTAGATATCAGCTTAGCTGATTTGCTTAACATGTTGCAAAATATTGAGAGTCACTTTCAACCATGAAAGACCAAGTCTTACTGGTAGGAGGCAAAGGATCTTCTGAAAAGAAGAACGATTCTGAGAAGGCAAATAGAAAAGGCAAAAATAAAGGATAATAAAAACAAAACTGATACGGATAGTAAATCAGTTTGCTTCCACTGCAATAAGCCTGGACACTGGAAAGAAACTGCAAGAAACATTTTGCAGAGGATAACCAGAAGAAGCTTAGTGAAGTTTCGGTTACAAATACAATTTTGTTCATAATTTAAAATAAATTTTTCTTTAAGTCAAGTTTCTACTTGGGTATTGGATACCAACTTTTGTTATCATAAATATAGATTTATGAAAAGACCAAGCAGAAGTAGAAAGCTAAACAAATATAAATAATCCTATGTGTGAAAAATGAAGCAAAGGTTGTCACATTAGTCATAGAAACTTATAGTTTAGCAATGCCTACGGGCAAATCTATTAAGTCAATAAGTTGTTATTATATTCTAGTTCTTGTTAGAAATATTATTTCCATTTTTGTTGTTGGATAATGAAATCTTTGGTATTATATTTAAGAACAATTATTGTTCTATTTATAATAATAATGTTTTGTATAGAACTGGAATATTACTTAATGAATTTTGTATACTTGACTTACGTGAAAATAATTTTATAAATTGAACAAACTAGTATAAGAAAAGGAGATGATCATTCAAAGAATTGAATGTGTATATTTGCTAAAATACAAGTGTGAATTATTTAAAAGGTTCAAAGAATTCAGAAGTGAAACAAATTAACAAAGTATTAAGATTCTTTGATTAGATCAAGGAATAAATACTTGTGCAATAAGTTTCTAAATCATCTCAAATGATTTTTTCATAATGGACGTCTCCTGATACGTAATAATTGATTGATGTATCTGAAAGGAAAAATTGTACCTTATTGGATACGGTGCGGTCCATAATAATTTTACCGACATTCCAGTATCCTTCTGGGATAATGTTCTAGAAATGGCTGTATATCTACGAAAAAGGTAACCTCAAAATCCGACCCCAAGACTCTATAAGAGTTATGGACAGGGAGGATTCCTAATCTTAAGTATGTTAAGATAAGGGGTTGTCCAACGTATTTGAAAAAGGTTTCAAAGGATAAGCTTGGGACAAGATTTGACAAGTACAGATTTGTGGGACATCCTAACGTAAGTTTAGGGTATATGTTCTATAATCCTACTTAGCAAAAGGTGTTTGTTGCGAAACACACTGCCTTCTAAGATAAAGGTGTTTATCATTGAAGGGGCTAGTGGGAGGATAATACATCTTGAAGAGTTTAAGAACCACAAAACACTATATGTCAAATAAGAGGAACCTGTAGATAGACCTATTGTACCACAACCGAATCGTAAATCTGGAATAGTACTGAAGATACCGAGGAGGTATGGATTCATAATAGATGATGATGATAAGGTACACATCATAGAAGATGATAATCCAGTTACATACGATGAGGTAAGAGTTGTAGACACTCAGAGAAATGGATTGAAGTAAGCTTCTCAAAAATGGAACATTCATTTTGATAAGATAATCAAAAGAGTTTAATTTTATCAAAAATAAGAATGAACCTAGTGTGTACAAAAGGGTCAGTGGGAGTGCCGTGACATTCATAATATTATATGTTGATATACTGTGGATAAGGAATGACATACTAATGCTACAATCAGTAAAGATAAAGTTGTCTAAACATTCCTACATGAATAATTTGGGAAGAGTATCTTAATTGGGGATACAAATCTATATAGATAAATTTGCGAGGATGCTCGACATAACCTAAGAAAAGTATATTCATTTGATGCTAAAGTCGTTTAGCATGGCAAACTCCAAGAAATGTCTCATGTTGATGAGCCATGGAGTGTATTTCTCTTAATAGTCCCCATAGACTCATAAAAGAGAGATCGCATGAGTAACTATCATGTATGCAATGAAAT
Organism: Panax notoginseng; assembly: GCA_016801055.1. NCBI lineage: Eukaryota > Viridiplantae > Streptophyta > Magnoliopsida > Apiales > Araliaceae > Panax > Panax notoginseng. The sequence goes on along the minus strand of CM029013.1, from coordinate 237,220,466 downwards.
GTACGAGACCTGATGTTGATCAGTCATATTCTGGAGAAGTTCACTGTGAGTCAGTGAAAAATATCTTAAAGTACTTAACTGGCACTAAGGATGTGATCATATTCATGGTGGATCTAAATTAAAACTAAAGGGCTTAACAGACTCAAGTTTTTCAGACAGACCAAGACGATAGAAAATCCACTTTAAGGTAAAGCAAAGAGTTGCTGGTTTAGTGATAAAGACAAAGTATATAGCTGTAAATGAAGCTACAAGTTAATTGTTTGGATGAAATGTTCATTACAGAACTAGGAATAGTTCCTAAGTCTCATCTTGGATCTAAAAATGTGTTGTGGCACTTTTATTTGATTATAAGAATCATTGAAAGATAGAAAATCACTATAGAGATAGTGGACTCTCAAGAATAACATTACATATCCTTTAACTAAAGCTTATCCAACGGCAGGATAATTGTCACTTAGAGAAGAAGGGTATGAGATACCATGGCGATTGACTTTAGTACAAGTGGGAGATTGAAAGTAGTATGCACAAAAGTCAATCATGTTTGATGACAAAGTATATACTTTGTAACAATCTTATCCATTTATTAATAAAAAGTATTAATTTATTAAAGGCTTTTAAATTATCTACATGATGCTGTTTTATAATATGTGATAAACCCATAGTTTTAAGCAATGCTTTTAGAATAATGATGATGATCATTCTAATGAGATCTAAATTCTTAGAAAGCTTAAAACTAAAATAGTTCCCAATCGTTGGATTACTAAATTGGGAATTAGTGAGTCTGGATAGATTGGTACATACGTTGCTTGCTCATTGGATGAGGATGATTGATCTCATGATCATTTATGTGGAGACACTAAAGCAAGTATGTAGGTGCTTATTAGAGAATAAGTTCACTAAACGTGACTCGTTAAGGAATATCTAATGGAGTTTTATTTGTCTGTCAATAGGAATTCCTGTAGTGATAGTAATACAAGTGATCCTTGGACTTGAGATCATCATATTATCTTGTGTATGATGAGTTATACTTTGACTTATTCCTTAAGACCCTTAGGGTATATCAAAGGGTATGCTTGGATATAATAAGTCGTATATGGAGATAATGTATGATCAATAAAGAATATATCACTTCTAGTAAAAGAAGAGAAATGTCCTATGTGATTCGATAAATGACAACCCAGTAGTCCTTGGTTAAGGCAGAATGAAATTAGAAAGGAGTTTCTAATTTGCATTATTTGGTGTTGTGCATTTAAAAGTCAAAATACATATAATTAAATAAAATAAGACTTGACAGTAATTCCATGTCTTATATTTAATTAGGACATTGTATGGTGGAAGGATTGAATTGTACGGTAACTATTTACTCAAAGGTTCTTTTATGATTAATGTTGAAATCTATATTATCTGGAAAGTCGTTAATCGCTAGGGAGGCTTATCCCTATTGTAGAATAAATATTATTTATTTAAATAAATTAATATTTTAATTTATTTATTTAAATAAGATTAGAATTGTTCTAATTGATTTATTCACAATCGGTTTAATATGGAGAAGCTAAAGGGTCACACCATAAAAGGAATATAATTATTTAAGAAGTTAATGGCATAATCGTAATAATATGTTAAGTATATTTAATTTAATCTATGGTGATAGAATAAATTAAATAGCTTAATATTTATTATTTAATATTTTAAAAATATTAAATATAAATTAATAAGAGAAGTCTTATTAATATTATTACAATTATTATTATTTTAATTTCTAAAAGAGTTTAGGAATTAATTTAATATTAGTACTCTCATTTATTCCTAATAAGATTAGGAGGCTAATTAATTAAAAGATTTTAATTAATTATTCATAATAAGATTGGGAGCATAATTAATTAAAAGAGTTTAATTAATTAAAATAAAACACAACTCTTTAATTGTTAAGGAGGGTTTCCCACATCTATAAATAAGAGAAGTCTTATTATGGGTGGGGTGGTTGTTGACTTTTTCACAACAGACGATTCTAATTGTTGAAGAGTACGTTCTTTTTCTATAGATATAGAAAACTAGGGTTTAGCCAACCACCCTTCTTCTTGAATATTTCTTCTTCTTTGGTGGATCACCTCTAGAGGCCAAACACTTGGGTGGCTAACATTGATCAAAGGAAGGAACCCAACCCGGTAGATTCAAGTTGAACGCGAAAGGATTTGGAGGTGAACTCGTACCTGAGGAAGCTCGAATCTTCAAGGGTATGATTCTTGTTCTTTATCTTTTCGTTTAATTAATAATTATGCATAAAGGATGATCCGAGTATATGGTTTGTAAAATTTTTAAAACTCTGTTTTTCCACATTTCCGCTTATTTTGTGCAATTTGATTGTGTTATGAATATTACAAACCTAACATTTATGACCATCCAGTTAGGCATTCCATGGTGAGGGCATTTCCTTAGCATTTCTTTGTAGCGTTCCCAGGCTTTATACAGTGACTCGCCCTATTGCTGCTCAAATTGGGAAATAGCAGTTCGTATTTTTGCTGTCTTGGCCATAGGGAAAAATTTGGCTAAGAACTTCTATGCTAAGTCCTCTCATGTGGAGATTGACCCCGATGGCAATGAATGGAGCCAACTTCTTGCCTTATCGCTCAAAGAAAATGGCAACAGTCTGAGCCATATTGCGTCTTCTGACACACCATTGTATTTAAATGTGTCATATATCTCGATGAAACTCAACAAATGCTTATTGGGGTCATCAGTAGCAGCACCCCCAAATTGAACTAAATTCTGGACCATCTGTATTGTTCCCAGCTTAATTTCGAAGGAGTTTGCTGCTATTGCTGGCCTTATAATGCTCGACTGCAACTCATTATTTTTTGGCATAGAATAATCCCTTATGGCTCTGTGTTCTTCTCTATACTCTTCTGCCATGTTGGTTGATGTTTTAGTGTTCACTTATGTATATGACTGATGTGCACGCGTTCTCCAAGCTCTACCATTGATATTGTCCTGTATAGGTATCAACTCAGGATTTGACGATCGAGTGCGCATATACTAGACACAAATACCTAAAACGCAAACAAAAGTAAAATAGATATGAGATAAGATAGGAATTGTTCTAGTCAAACAAATCTAGCTTTAGTTGATGACGACAGTAATAAAAATAAACGTCATTCCCCGGCAACGGCGCTAAAAACTTGTTGGACTTGTTTCGAGTTAACAAAACAGACTCTAACATGTGTAAGTAAACACGGGTCAATAAGTAGTACATAGTAAGAAAGTATCGTTCCCACAGAGAAAGGTGAATAATTCTAAACTAGCATGCAACAACCTTATCACTATTTTTGGCTGCTTAAACGACCAATTAACAAGCGAATTGAAATCTAAATTAATTATCAACACAAAATTACTGAATACTAAATTTAAGGAATCAAAGTGGAGAGAAATGGGATCCTAATGTCATTTAATGCTTTATCCAAAATGCACACCTCTTGTTAAGCTTGATTGGTTACTAAGGACAACTAATCGAGAGCACGAAAGTGAAACAAGGCCATCTTTCGATGTACCATGTCCAAATCACACAAAATCCACAAAATGATAGAATTCATATGAGCATCAATATTACCTAACCCACTATATGTCTATGTGAATTACAAGCAATAATGATTTACGCACAAGCCCTCTCAACGACTACACATAGTGAACCGGTATATGTATATCCGGGTCACGAATCACGAAACCTAACACATGTAAATCTCATGAACACATGCTAACACCACCAAGTTAGGCAATCCAATATAACCATACAAGCAATCACAAATAGGCATACAAGTCTAAACTATGCAATAAACTTCATTAGAATCCCATAATGGAAGTTAGTTCATTTCTGAATCAACACCCATTATGGGATTTAAGCCAAACATGGAAATAAACAAAGAGAACAAAAAGATTAAGGAGAAATGATAAAACAAATCTGATTAAACCCAGCTCCAAAGTATGCTTCCAAGCTAGTTCATGTCCAAAATCATAACCAAAATAAAACCCAATATTCATAATCTAATCAATCTAGAGAGAGAAGCTCAAAATGATAGAGAAATGTTGTGGATTCTCTCTAGACTATAAAACCCTAAAATAGTAAAATAAAATTGATAGAATACGTCTTTTCAAACCAGCAAATACACCCTAATATAGCAATCACGCTCCAGCAATACAAAATGGAAAGTCAATCTTTTTAAGTGCCCACGACTGGCGCGGCCGCGCGTAGCATAGTGGGAGCTGGGCGCGGGCGCGCTTAGACTGCAGTTGGTTTTCCTCTGGCGTGGGCACGCTAACCATGGCCTGATCTACGTTTGGAATGCTTCTAGCGCGGGCGCGCCGTGTCTGACTTGCTGCTGGGTGCAGCCGCGTAGGTACTTGCTACTGCATACTGCTGGTGCAATGCTGCTTCTTCACTTCTTTCTTCTTTCTTCTTTCTTCTTTCTTTCACTGCCTCCTCATCCATCATTTGATCTCTTTAAGTGCCCTCTTCACACGTTTGAGTTCAGCTTCAAATCTCCAACCTAGCCATTGCTCTTCATACCATGTCATGCCATGCCATTTCCATGCCTTCAAAGTTTCCTTTTTACAAACTACAAAATAAACATACAAAACAATAAAACAATACTAAAAATGCTTTAGCAGAGCAAAATTCTAGTAAGTTGGTAATCAATAAGTAGGTCTAAAACCTACTAATAGTAGATGAATTGACGGATGACGGCTTAAATCACCTAAGAGGTCAGGAATAGTCACATGTATACAGGGAAGATCCTAGCGTGAAGTAAAGGACGAAGGAGCTAGATCTGCAATAGGAACATCCTCATCCTTATCTGGAACATCAGTCATATCAACTCTTATAGGATAAATCACATACTCTGTCAATTGACGCACCTGTAGGGTCGAGCGGGGTAAGGGAACATCTGAAGTTGTCCTACGAACCCTCGAAGAAGCCCTACGGGAGGTAGGGCTTCTAGGCCTATCAAAATCTATACCTGAACAAAACCTTCAAATCACCTCAGAAAGGGTGAGGTATGTTTTTATATCTACACAATTAAATTTAGATCACCACATCATGCATGATTTGCATTTGTAAATTTGCTTTTAAGCTAAACATGCATCCCCAGTAAAGTTAAATATGGATGTTCAATAAATGCCTTGACTCACGAAAAAATTTCGCTAGAGTCTCCCCTATAAAATGGACTATCCACATGCACATAGGCATGCCTAGATGGCCCTTCACAGGCACACCAACACAACCCAAGAACAATGTATAAATGTTAACATTAAATCCAACCCACAATGGTATTCAAATTACCCAGGGCAGTTAAAGTATATAGTCATGACAACTTCATGCTCATGCGTCCTAAAATAGGATAACTAAACTAGCCAAAATGCGTTGAAAATTATTTCTGAAAAAAATGATTTTTTTCACATCTAGGTGTTCAGCATGGTAAAATATAAACATTTACTAAGCCCGATCTTTTTTATCAAGTCATCTATGCATACATATTTGATACATTACATTTAAACTTATTAAACATGAAATCTAGTAATCTAATGGTCAAAACGCGAAAGAAAAGGATGTAAACGTTATTAGAGATGTGCAGAACAATTGTATGGTCACATATTTCGCAAAAAACAGCCCGAAATGAGTAGATCTGAACAAGAAGGTTCAGATTTTTCAAAGTGAAAAAGTTAAAAAGCGACTTGAAGGAGCCTGCTAGGGTTAAGCCACATGCAGCATGCGGTTGCCGTATGTCGACCTACAACAGAGCTAGGTGGGTCCCACCCTCCGGCTCGATCAAATTTACTTCAAGATAAGTTCCCCTGAAGTTGACAAGTTAAATAAAAAAAATAGGTTTACGCGATTGAGCGTAAAGAACCTAAAACCCTGAAATCTGATATCAAACTTTTGAAATGCAAATCCCCAGTTAAACTATTGGTGTTAGCCCCAGCATAGGCATTGGGAAGGTTCAGTGGTGTAAACCGTTGGTGTCAACCTCAGCGTAGGCATCAAGAAGGTACGATGGTGTAAGTTATTGAAAACTATCTTTAACAAAGACATCGGGAAGGTCCAGTGGTGTAAACTGTTGGTGTCAGCCCCAGTATAGGCATCGGGAAGATCTGGTGGTGTAAGTCGTTGAAAACTATCTTCAGCGAAGACATCGGGAAGGTCTAATGATTTAAACTGTTGGTGTCAGCCCCAACGTAGGCATCAGGAATGTTCAGTGGTGTAAGTCGTTGAAAACTATCTTCAGTGAAGACATCGGAAAGGTCTGGTGATGTAAACCATTGGTGTCAGCTCCAGCGTAGGCATTGGGAAGGTTTGGTGTTGTAAGCTGTTGAAAACTATCTTCAGCAAAGATATCGGAAAGATCCGGTTGGGTAAACTGTTGTTGTCTACCCCCAATGTAGGCGTCGGTAAGGTCCGGTGGTATCAATCGTAAAAAGTATCCTCAACAAACACATTGAGAACATCCGGGGATATAACAATTTATATTCATTATAAAGCATCAGGAATGTTCGTCTGTTTGAGTCGTTGGTGTCAACCCCAACGAAGGCATCGGGAATGTCAGGTGGTAAAAGCCATGGGAACCAACTCCCACGAAGGCATCTAGAATTCATAACATCATATTATATTTTGTCATTGCACCATTTAGATACACATTACCATATTTCAAGTGTCTAGTAGTCTTTGTCGTGTTCATTCCATTTCATTGCATAAACATGACAAAGAAAGGCATCTGTAGACACTCAAAAATTTGTTTTCCTGTTACTAATCATGCAGGAGGGCAAAATCATCTTTTTACACCCCGAAAACAACCCTGAGGGAAAATATCATCATGATTCAACCCCAGAGATAACTCTGAGGAACAGTTACAGCCACATCAACCATGGAGACAACCCCGGGAGGGAAAAGATGTAATGTTGATAGCACAACATAAACAACAATTGTCCGGCTGTGGATAGCGTTACAAAGAGCTACTGCAGCAATCCCGAGTGCAAACTACACAAGACAGATCCACAGACTACCTTTGGAGAGTTGAAGATGTTATTATGGTCATGAACTCATCTTCCCAAATTTGTAAAAGGGCAAGCCCAGTGTTATTGTGTAGCTCTCGAAAAAAGCTTTTCGGAATAGTATGGCACATCTCCGTGCGATTCCCGAATTTCAAGATACAGACGTTTCAGCAGACAGTACAGTGCTCGAGGGAACGGACTTCGAGGCAGCAGGACCCACTGGGCCTTCGGCAACCGCAAGTAGACCTATGGCTGGCTGGGGCCTTTAAATCAGCCTCCCTAACTCATTTATAAAAGAGATTTTTTAATTTCCAAGTTTCTAGAGAGAGAAATTCAAGAGCTAGAGACAGAAAGGGATTGATTCTTCATCTTAAACTCTGTAAATCTCTGTTTTAAGCACTTCTATACATATAAATCTTGTGATATCAACTTTTTACCAGTTGAAATCAAGTTCTTGGAAGCTTTTAGCCGTTCGTTTACATATCTAGTGTGAATACTTAAGATCTTCTCAGATTTGTCCTTATTTACTACTTTAATATATATATATATATATATATATATATATATATATAAGTGTTATATATATAGATCTTGTTTGGTTGTGCATAGATCTAGCTTTTCACTGATTACATTATGTAAATAGTCAGTATATAAAGTGTATTGACTAGATCTATCCTAGATCTGGCCAGATCTAGCATTTAACTGGTTCAAGAGTTGCCAAACTCGAACCTTTAAGCTAGATTGGCTAAGATATAGGTAGATCTAGTTTGTTTTCTAGTTTTATAAATATTTGTTCTACCACGCAAACCTAGATCTGTATCTAGAGGAAGCGGGAAGTTTAACTGCTCGCGTGCAAGGATTTAATCAATAAATCACTTGTTTAGCGGAGTTAGGAGATATATGTATATATTATGTTAAAATATACATTGTGCAAGCTTTTAAATGATATCATGTGAGCCTAGGAATCACAGGGTTGATGTGACAACCCGAGAATTTAGACGATTAATAAAATCTTAATTGATTAAATAAAGGTTGAATAATAAGACCTAAACTGAAAATAAGGTATGGATTTAAAAATTTTTGTGAAAGACTTATATGATTTTGTGTATTGTGAATATGTGAGTAAGTGAATATGAATATTATGTGTTTATTTTTATTTGTTTATTATAAACAAATAAAAGAAACTAAGATAACCTAATTATATATTAGGAATGAAAAATTTAATAACTTAAGGGTTATGGTATGGGAGAATAAAAGTATTTAAAATATATACTAATTTTAAGAGATTTATTTTATACATCTCAATTAATTAATTTTATAACCTAATTATAGTAAGTCTAATTGGGTTAACAAATTAAGGGCATGTAAGTAAGGAATTAAATTACAATTGAGTGAATGAAAACCCTAATTAAATGATTAGGGTAGGATATAAATAAAAGTGTTGGTCTATGATAATTTTTCTTAGCCCAAAGAATTAAATTTAAAAGCCCAAGACATTAAAATAAAATGGCCCATGCTTAGCCCAATTGAAGGGGGTATTTTAGACCTTCAGTATACTAAATAAAAGTAATTAAACAAAATAATAATGTGGTGAATGGAAGGGACAAATGGATGGTTAATGGAGAAGAGAAAATGAGTGGCCAATAATTGGCCACAAAGAAAGGAAAAGGAGGACACATGTTGGGCAATTAATAAAACATTAATAATGGAATTAAATCAAAGTATGGGTGAAAGAAAGGCCACATGATTGGCTAATTAGAGGAGGAATAAAGGGCCACATGGCCGGATATTATGTGGAAGAGAAAAGGAGGAGGAAGTAGATATTTGTAATATATCTATATCTAATAAAAAGTATATTTTATTTATTTCTTTCTTCTCTTATTTTTCTAACTAAAAGAACTAAAGAATGAGAGAGAGAGAGAGAGAGAGAGAGAGTGGAGCAATTCGGCAGCCATGGAGGAGAGAAAGAGGAGATTTTGGTAAGACATCAAAGCACCATAATCAAACTACGAAGAAGAAGAAGGAGAGCATGGTAATCAAAGGTATAAATACCTTTTGTTTATGTATTTTTGATTATTGTAAATCAAACCTTGAATTTATGTTTCTAAACTTAAAAACTTTGTATCTACTTGTTGATGAGTGTTTTATGTTTAGATACCCCCATATTGGGTGTTGATTTGTTTGGAAATCAAAAGAAAAGAAAAGTAATTTTTCTAGTTATGTACCATAAATATTTTTATGTACTTTGGATATCCACCGTTTTTGATTTACACCTTTTTTTTGCGATCCGTCAAAGATAGGTACTAGATATGTAAGTTAACTACTAAAATCAAGTGGTAGCACTCAAAAATGTTGAGTACACAATTCGTAGTGACTGTTTTAGCCAAAACAGTTTCGTTTCTTTTAAAGATAAACAGACTGTTTTGGTCCAGTCATTGTTAAAGGTAGTTTCATCATTTTCTTGACATTCAAAAATTCAGCAAAATTTGGGATGATAATATGATGAGTTTTCTAGCATCTCCAAATAGAATTACTGAAAAAGGAGTTGTATATTTCCGTATGGACAGTTTTTAGCAAAGTCCGAAAAAGTGAATATTTTCAAAAAATAAATTGTTCCAGATTTTGCAAGGGCAGTTTCGGCCACTTAATTTATGAAATAAATTCCAGCCTTTTGGGACATAAAAATATATGATATAAAGTAGCAATCTGGTTTGTTGGATTGCAATCTGGGTTGCTAGATTGGTATGTTTGGATAATCCAGATTGCTGGATTAGTATTTGACTTATTAGATTTTAAATATTAACTTATAATATTGGAACATGTATTTCATTAATATATGAAATTAATTAAAAATTAATGATAATGGAATTACTTGGTATTTAAATCATTTAAAAATGATATTAAGGATTGAAAAATCATTTTAAATGATAATAATTATTTGAAAATTAATATGAGCTTTTGAAAAATGTTATGACTGGTGAATAAATTATCTAAAGTTATATTGAAGCATTTAAGTAGAGTTTTATTAATAATAAACTCGTTAATTATCTGATTAGGCAATCGGGATGTTGAAATTGTACCGAACTCAAGTCAGACTGAAATAGTTTGACTTGATACCGGGTCTTATGTATTTTAATGACTGTTAGGGATATGTGCTTATGTGTTTAGGATATATTATGACTGTTATTAACAGCAGTATATGTGATGATATTATTCTAATTGAGAGATCGATATTATCAATAATAGGTCTTTCAGATTAAGCTAAAATAGATTATGTAACAGTAATCGACGGTTCAGGCAAGTTTCTTAAACTATACTTTTATTGTGTAAGTTTCCTAACTCAAACTCGAGTTGTTAGTATAAAGCATATTCGTGGTAATCATTGTATATTATATCACATCTTTGATTCTTGATTAGCACGTTGTGCATATTACATATGTTCATCAGGTATGAAAGGCTGATCACCTTCATTACCATTTGGTTCAATTATAGTTGTTTATGTTCATTGTTGGCCATTCATTTTTATTGTCTCGGTCATTCAGTTATGAAAATTGATTCATATTCTTTCACAATTATTATATTGTTGAAAGTTTGCCAGCTTATTATTCATTCTTTCAATCGTGATATATATGTCCTTGAACTTAAACTTATTGGGCAAACTTGTTGCTCACCCTTGCTATATCATGATTAACATTTAAGATTAGGACGAATACTTCAGACACAGGCAAAGTCAAAGACAAGTTACAGGAATGGATTATTGTACAGTTTAAATTGTAATAGTATTAAAGGCAAATAACATTGTAAGTCCTGTACTATATGAATGTGTGTATTAAGTTAAGGTTATCGACCTTGGGGATTATATTGTAAAGGTTATTGTATAAATAATTTATGTTTATATCTTCCGCAATAGCTATAGAAATGATGGACTAGATTCGTGGTTATAAGTACCCGGATTTGGGGACGCTACAGTTGAAGATAGATCCAGTTCCCATGGTGGAATTGTTTAAGTTGTAAAGTTATCTTGTAATTCATTATACATGTAATCTTGGGACTTAAAACAGAATCCTGGTTTTTGGGTGTTCGGGCTCACTTTGATGCCTTCCAAGCCCACAAGGGGCCCGACCCATGTAGTTACTAGTTTCGATTTAGCCTTCAAAGATGCTTTGCATATCAATTAAAATCAAACGAAGCCGCTTCTAGAATAAAATTGGAATTATTAAAGGGCCTCAATTCCTATTTGGCGAAAGGTTTGAAAACCATCTTTTTCAAAACATCACTTATATATGTTTTATCTGAAAAATGAACTTTTCTTTAAATCAAACCCTTCTGGCATAGGTTCAAAGGGGTACAATAGTACTTTCAAAATAAAGCACTTAAGCACCTTTTTAAAACTCAAATCACACACACACACACACACATCATGCTTGGGGAATGAAAAAGTAGCGGTACCCGTGTTTCACGAAAGTCGGGGGGTGCCTAACACCTTCTCCTCGCTTAAGCAAGCCCCCAAACTCTATGAATCTCAGGTTTTAGACCAATTAAACGGAGTCACATGTTGGGTCATATTGCGAAAACCTTTCAAAATCCGAATGAGTTGGTACATCCTTTTAAACTCATAACAACTGTAAACTCTGTCTAATTCGGCCCAATCGCATAAAATCAATCATTTTTAAATCGTTGACAAGTATGTCGGTCCTTTTCCAAAATCTCACCTTTTAAACAAGAATAAATCAACCTAGCGAAATAAAAAAAGGACAAGAATCACATAGGAAGAGCGGAACTCCCTTCATGGCCTCGACAATACATAATCACCACCACAAAATCTATTCAATATTACTAAGCAACACACGTATACACAAAGACGGAGTCATTATAACTTAAAGGATTAACAAATGTATCTTTAAAAATTTTACCTATGACAGAGGCTAAGTGTTGCATTTAAGGCATATGTATTGATATTAATTAAATAAAACTATTTTGAAATCTAACCCGTGTTTTGCAATAGTCGTGAGCCCCCAAAATAGATATACATCACCCATCTTGGGTCGCCAAATATATGGTACATAATTCAAATACAAACTTAATTTATACAACTGTTAAGTGTCGTGTAGAATACGACAAAATATAAGCTGTGAGTTTTAATACAAATATTCTCTTCTAGACAGTATTCAAACTCAAAATAAGTCCTCATTACATTTATTATCACAATATTTCACAGAATTGTGAGGACTACTAATGCAAACATCTGGAGCGTCACTCCGTTCCCCAACTAGTCTCACCTATGTTCTCATTTTCTGAAGAGAACAATGAAAGCAAAGGGTGAGCTCAACTAGCCCAGTAAGAAATATTATGACTAAGATAATGCAGAATAAATTATTGTTAACTTTCAACAGTGTTAAACTGATAAAATACAATAGACATCAAGTTTAACTATAGAGAAACAAGCAATCCATTAGAAGAGTCAAGTAGAGTATGACATCTAGTATCTTCTATGATTTAAAAGAATTTATCATCAATTTTATCGCTGAAACTCAGCTTAATAAATAATCCACATCATCGAATCACCCCTGCACTACGGCTAAGGATATTCATTAGTATCACGACCACAAATTATCCATGCACTATGGGCCAAGGATATTCGTGTTTTCATCAATGGTCATGATCATGCCAACAACTCTCCATCAATGCACTACGGGCCAATGAGGACTTTTACCACATCATTTGTAACATTACGGTCATGATTATACCGAATAATCTATGGTCATAATCATACCAAGTTCATCTATGCACTACGGGCCACAGATGACTTTCATTATAATATAAGCATGAGGATGATGAAAATGATATAAGAATTCAATTAAAAGAAAGCAAAGGATAAATTTTTAAAGATTTATAATTTAATTTATCCAGAATTCAATAATGTCCAAATTATCAACATGATACTACTTTGTGGAATAAATTTAAGAATAATATTGTATCAAAAATGATTTGGATCGAAAAGAAATTAATTTTTGTCATGAATAGTACCCCGGGTGAATAGTAACCGAGTGAATAGTACTCCGTGAATAGTACTTCAGGAATAGTAATCTCGTGAATAGTACTCCGGCATAAAAAAGGTTAAAACTTATCAAGAATGCTCAAAATAATATTTTCATAAAAAGATATTGGATGAAGCGCAAATATCAAGGACATTCTACTAATTTCATGGAGTATAGAAGCCAAAATTTTAACAAAACGAGTGTAGAATTCGAAATCTGAAATGAAATAATATTACTTACAAATTGCAGAGTATGGAAGAAAATATTATTTCATATGAATACTGAACAAAAATAATATCTCTTACCATAAAAAGAAGAGTATTCCAACTGGTATAGCGGGGATATTCTTGAAAAAAACTTTCATTGTTTTCTATGCTCAAAACTTCTTAAAACGCTAAAGAAATACGCTCAATATTATAGAAGAATAATTCTCTGATTCTGGTGTGATTTTCAATTCTATCTAAGCATCCTATTTATAGGAGAATGGAAAGGATACTATTTAAATTTTAGAATCACAGACGCACAGAATGGTTCACTGGCGCTGAATTCGTTCGGCTGATTTTCTGAAAAAATTGATTTACTATTCATTATTGTGCAATAAAATATTCTAATAAAACAAAAAATTTAAATAAAATATAATATATTCTATTTATAATCTAATAAAACAAAATTTATAATATATATATAACATCAGTACATAAATCCACCACCACCATTTTTTCCTACTCACACACATGACACACACACACACATGTTCATATATATATATATATATATATATATATATATATATATATATATATATATATATATACATTCCCTCCTTATTACGTCTCCTTCCCCCCCACCCCATTTTCATCTTCCAACATGTGGGCCTCACCCCCACCCCTACATGTCACTTTCACCCGCATCCCACTCATATATTATATATACTAAAAAATTTCTACCGATTATTTTAAAAAATGGGTAAATGGGGGTTTATATAATAAGCAAAATTTACGACAAATACTTCATAAAATTTCTCTCAATATTTTTAACAACATTTATTCATCATTATTATTATTCACAATATTTAACAACCAGATCATTCCCAGAAAAGAGAGGGATTTCCAATAAGGATTTCTCCCTATTGGCGGGCAATTAGGTGACCAAATCTCTCCTCGACAGAATTTTCTAGACATCGTCAATATTACAAATAATAATATGAATAATTGTATCGTCTCAATTATTGATTTAATAATATATAAAATATCGACAATATTTGAATCAAATAACGTGAGATACTATGCAGAAATTACTGTAGCAATAATTTAACTAAACTGAGCGACTTCTCACGTAAGCATCAATAATCAATAATGTGTGCTACTATGCAACCACGCGTATTGTTGTAATTTTAACACCGGGTATTTCAACAGTTAACGGTAAAATTTTTGCCGTTATTTTCATAAAAAGATATTTCTGTCATTTTCTAACTCCGACAATAATTCTGTTGTGGGGTCCACCAATGATTGCGTCGTCGTACGAATATTCCCTGTTAAAACGAATATTTTCCGATTAATCGAATATTATATAACAACTTGCATACTTTGCAAAATTTATAAATATTACCCACAACTATAACATTATATCAAATCGACACCATAATATTCAAAAATATATTTCAAGAAAAAACTAATCTTTATTCATAAAAGTTGGGGTCTTACAACCTCCCCTTCTTATTAAATTTTGCCCTCGAAATTAGGGTACGTACCTGGTATGACGAAGAGGTGAGGATACCTTGATTTTATTTTAGATTCTAACTCCCAGGTTATTTCCTCAACATCATGATTTCTCCACAAAACTTTGACTTGAGGTATAACCTTGGAGCGTAGAATATGTTCCTTCTTATCCAAGATTTTAACAGGTACCTCTTCATATGTTAAATTTTCCGCTATTTCGTCCGGTTCTAACTCAATAATGTAGTTTCGGGTCTTCCACATATTTACGTAGCATGGATATATGAAAAACGTTATGAACACGAGACATACTTGGCGGTAAGGCGAGTCTATAAGTCACAGTTTCTACTCGATCGAGGATTTCGAATGGGTCAATGAATAGAGGATTGAGCTTTCCTCTCTTTCCAAATCTCGTAACTCCTTTCCATGGAGCAACACGTAACAACACATGATTACCAACATTGAATTCAACGTCCTTTCGATGAAGATCAGCATAACTCTTTTGTCGATCTTGTGATGTTTTTATACGTCGCCGGATCATTTGAATCTTTTTCGTAGTCATACGTACCAACTCTGGTCCCACAACGTTGCTTCACCCACCTCATCCCAACATACTATAGAACGACACTTTCTTCCATACAACGCCTCAAATGGAGTCATGTCAATACTTGCTTGATAACTGTTGTTGTAAGAGAATTCCACCAATAGCAAGAATTTGTCCCAACTTCCTTTGAAGTCAAGGACACAGAGTCTTAATAAATCCTCCAGAGTTTGAATAGTCCTCTCCGACTGCCCGTCTGTCTGATGGTGATATGCCGAATTAAATCGTAAATCCGTGTCCATAGCTTTTTGCAAACTAACCCAAAACCGTGAAGTGAATCTTGGGTCTCGATCAGAAACTATGGATACTGGCATACCATGCAGTCTTACAATTTCATTTATGTATATACGAGCAAGACGTTCAAGTGTATAAGTTTCTCGTATAGGTAAGAAATGAGCAAACTTGGTCAATTTATCAATAATGACCCAAATTGCATCAATTCCTTGAGAAACCTTGGGAAGACCAGTAACAAAATCCATGATAATATGCTCCCACTTCCATTCTGGAATTTTAAGTGGTTGCAATGGACCTTTTGGCACTTGATGCTCCGCCTTGACTCGTTGACAAGTTAGACACCTTGAGATAAACTCTGTGATCTCTCTCTTCATATTGCTCCACCAAAATGTATGTCGAAGATCATGATACATTTTGGTACTCTAAGGATGGATTGCAAACGGTGTGTTGTGCACCTCCATCATGATTTTATACTTTAAATCAGGGTCGTTAGGAACACAAAATCTAGAGTTGACTCTAAGTATTCCTTCTTCATCAATTCTTGCTTCCGGAATAGCACCTTCTTGCACTTTTTTCTTCACACGCATCAGCTCCAGGTCTGTAGCTTGAGCAGCTTTAACTTTATCGATTAAAATCGATTCTACTCGTATATTTACCATCATCATGTGGGTCCCTGGAGTCTTTAACTCTATCTCCATCCTTTGCAAGTCATATAAAATGGACCTTTGCGTTGACAATATCGCACTCGTACCCGCATATGATTTTCTACTCAATGCGTCAGCTACTACGTTCGCTTTTCCAGGATGGTATTGAATGGTATGATCATAATCTTTCAACAGTTCAAGCCAACATTGTTGCTGCATGTTGAGTTCCTTTCGAGTGAAGAAATATTTGAGGCTTTTATGATCCGTATAGATCTCCACTTTCTCCCCATACAGGTAATGCCTCCAAATTTTAAGTGCAAAAATGACAGCTGCCAAATCTAGATTATGAGTAGGATAATTTCTCTCATATTCTTTGAGTTATCGTGAGGCATAGGCTATGACTTTTCCATGTTGCATGAGAACACATCCTAACCCTTTTCCTGAAGCATCACTGTAGATGACAAATCCCTCCGAACCAGATGGTATTGTTAGAATAGGTGCTGAAATAAGTCTCCTCTTAAGTTCTTGAAAACTCTTCTCATATTCCTCGCTCCAACCGAATTTTGTATCTTTCCGAGTTAGCTAAGTTAATGGAGTAGCTATTCTAGAAAACTCTTCTATGAATCTCCGATAATAACCAGCTAAGTCGAGAAAGCTACGTACTTCGGTCACTGACTTAGGTTGCTCCCAGCTTTGTATTGCTTCAATCTTTGTTGGGTCAACAGATATTCCGTGATTTGATATCACGTGCCCAAGGAATGCTACTTCCTCAAGCTAGAACTCGTATTTCTTTAACTTGGCATAAAGCTTGTTTTCACAAAGCTTTTGCAGTATCAGCCTCAAGTGTTGCTCATGATCTTCACGGCTTTTAGAGTAAATGAGGATGTCATCAATAAAGACAACCACAAAATGATCCAAATATTTCTTGAATACTCGGTTCATCATATCCATGAAGGCAACAGGAGTATTAGTCAATCTAAAAGACATGACTAGGAATTCATAATGCCCGTACCGAGTTCTGAAAGCAGTCTTTGGAATGTCATCAGTTTTAATCTTCAACTGATGCTATCCGGAACGAAGATCGATCTTTGAAAAGAATTTGGTGCCTTGCAACTGGTCAAATAGGTCATCAATGCGAGGCAATGGATATCGATTCTTGATGATGACATGATTCAACTCCCGATAATCAATACAAAGTTGTATACTCCCATCTTTCTTCTTTACGAATAGAATAGGAGCACCCCAAGGAGCGTACTAGTACGAATGAAACTGATGTCTAACAATTCCTGTAGTTGGGTCTTTAACTCTTGAAGCTCAATAAGAGTCATTCGATATGGGACTTTGGAAATGGGTTTTGTATCGAGTTCAGGGTCGATATAAAATTTGATTTCACGCTCCGGGGGTAGGCTAGGAAGTTCTTTAGGGAATACGTCAGGAAATTATTTTAACAATAGAAATATCATTCAAATCTGACGTATTTTTGTTTAAATCCGTGACATGGGCTAAAAAAGCTTGACATCCATTTTTTTAATAAACGAATAGCTTTATGGCTTGATATGACAGTGATTGACTTTAGTGGTTTGGTCGTTTGAATTCACATAACAGGTTGGTTAGGAATATAAAAGCTAACAACCTTACGAAAATAATCAATTTTAGCATGATGAGTAGTTAACCAATCAATCCCTAGAATCACGTCAAATGTAAGTATTTTCAAAGAAATAAGATGGACAGGTAACGTGCGGGTGCCGATTTAAATCAAACAAGACTTATAAACAGTGGATGTAATGAAGGTTTCTCCCAGCGGAGTTTCAACAGAAGTCAAAGTCTAATTTCTCGGGAGTCAAATTTAAACGTTGAATGCAAGTAGGAGAAATAAAAGAATGGATAGAACCGGTATCAAATAAGGTATAGAGTTCTCTAGAGTTTATGATAAGCTTACCTGTGATGACCTCGTTAGGGTTCCTTACTTTCTGGGAGGTCACGACAAACGCTCTTTCTTGAACTACTGGTTTTGACTTGTCTGGGACGGCATTTGGTGTTACCATCCCAACTGGACTTGGCTTCACTGCACGACAAAATCGAGCTAGGTGACCTTCTTTTCCATAATTATAACACGTGTTGGACTGCTGCATGTAATTTGGACTGATGTGTCCATCCCCTCCGCATTTGTAGTATACGATCATTAATCGTTCTCCTTCTTTAACAACGGGTGCTGGTGCTGACGTCTTTCCATCATTATTGAATCTCCTCTTCTTGAAAATCCCACTTTTATTGTCTTGGCCATGATTACCACCGAAGTGGTTACCATTTCTGGCATGTTAACTTCCTCCACGTTTGTTGTCACCGCTTCGATGATTGCTTCCACTGGTAGTATCGCTTTACCGGCTGCTATCTCTTGGTTGGGTTGACTCATTATCACGTTCCAATAATTAAGCCCTATTTACAACATCTGAATACAAACATAGTTTGTGAGAAATTAGGTATTGACGTATCTCGATTTTTAAACCTCTTAGAAACATCCGCGTCATTCTCTCCTCATTATCAACTAAGTGGGATGCAAACCGGGACAACTGGGCAAACTTAGCTTCGTACTGCGACACGGTCATATTATTTTGCTCTAGCTTGATGAACTCTACCTCCTTCATGTGACAAATACTTTCAGGAAAGTACTTGTCGTTGAACAGTTCTTGGAACTTCTCCCAAGACATCTTCAGTGCGGCAGGTTGAGTACGCTTTATAGATTTCCACCAGTAATCTGCCTCTCCTCGCAACATGAAGGTGGTAAAGGGAACCTTTTGTTCCTCAGAGCATCCCAAGACTTCGAATATCTTGGTGATTTGCTTTATCCACGTCTCCGCCTTAAGTGGTTCTGGCTTTCCCCAAAACTTCGATGGTCCCAACTCCTTGAATTGCTTAGCGGTGACCATCTGTGAGTTGCCAATATTTCCACCTGCATTTTGAACAGGAGCCGCTCTCGCCTGATGTTGCATGAATTGCATAAAGCCTCTAAATATCCCATCGTTCATCATTTGGTCGATGTTGTTGTTCACCTGAGGATTGTTGCCTTCCTGCACATTATCCTGATTATTAATCTGTGGTGACTCAACGGTCTCTTGTGCTCCATTGCTTATCTCAACATTCTCAGAAGTCATTTTAAAACACTGCCACATAACAAGGGTTAATTGATATGCCACATATTATCTCTCCTCCTAATTCTAGTCTCACATCTCAGCCAGGGATCATATCCCTAAGCTTTGATTCCAACTATGTCGCCCCCAAAATAGGTATACATCACCCATCTTGGGTCGCCAAATACATGGTACATAGTTCAAATACAAACTTAATTTATACAACTGTTAAGTGTCGTGTAGAATACAACAAAACATATGTTGTGAGTTTTAATACAAATATTGTCTTCTAGACAGTATTCAAACTCAAAATAAGTCCTCATTACATTTATTATCACACTATTTCACAGAATATTGAGGACTACTAATGCAAACATCTGGACCGTCACTCCATTCTCCGACTAGTCCCAGCTATGTTCTCATTTTCTGAAGAGAACAATGAAAGTAAAGGGTGAGCTCAACTAGCCCAGTAAGAAATATTATAACTAAGATAATGCAGAATAAATTATCGTTAACCTTCAACAGTGTTAAACTAATAAAATACAATAGACATCAAGTTTAACTGTAGCGGAACAAGCAATCCATTAGAAGAGTCAAGTAGAGCATGACATCTACTATCTTCTATGATTTAAAAGAATTTATCATCAATTTTATCGCTGAAACTCAGCTTAATAAATAATCCACATCATCGAATCACCCCTGCACTACGGCCAAGGATATTCATTAGTATCATGACCATAAATTATCCATGCACTACAGGCCAAGGATATTCGTGTTTTCATCAATAGTCATAATCATGCCAACAACTGTCCATCAATGCACTACGGGCCAATGAGGACTTTTACCACATCAGTTGTAACATTACGGTCATGATTATACCGAATAATCCATGGTCATAATCATACCAAGTTCATCTATGCACTACGGGCCACAGATGACTTTCATTATAATATAAGCATGAGGATGATGACAATGATATAAGAATTCAATTAAAAGAAAGCAAAGGATAAATTTTTAAAGATTTATAATTTAATTTATCCAGAATTCAATAATGTCCAAATTATCAACATGATACTACTTTGTGGAATAAATTTAAGAATAATATTGTATCAAAAATGATTTGGACCGAAAAGAAATTAATTTTTGTCATGAATAGTACCCCGGGTGAATAGTAACCGAGTGAATAGTACTCCGTGAATAGTACTTCGGGAATAGTAACCCCGTGAATAGTACTCCGGCATAAAAAAGGTAAAAACTTATCAAGAATGCTCAGAATAATATTTTTATAAAAAGATACTGGATGAAACGCAAATATCAAGGATATTCTACTAATTTCATGGAGTATAGAAGTCAAAACTTTAACAAAAATGAGTGTAGAATTCGAAATCTAAAATGAAATAATATTACTTGCATACTACAGAGTATGGAAGAAAATATTATTTCATATGAATACTAAACAAAAATAATATCACTTACCTTAAAAATAAGAGTATTCCAACTGGTATAGCGGGGATATTCTTAAAGAAAACTTTCACTATTTTCTATGCTCAAAACTTCTTAAAACGCTAAAGAAATACGCTCAATATTATAAAAGATGAATTCTCTGATTCTGATATGATTTTCAATTCTAACTAAGCATCCTATTTATAGGAGAATGGAAAGGATACTATTTGAATTTTAGAATCACGGACGCACAATATGGTTTACGGGCGTTGAATTCGTTCAGTTGATTTTCTGAAAATTTGATTTACTATTCATTACTATGCAATAAAATATTTTAATAAAATAAAAACTTTAAATAAAATATAATATATTCTATTTATAATCTAATAAAACAAAACTTTTAATATATATATATATATATATATATATATATATATATATATATATAACATCAGTACATAAATTCACCACCACCACCATTTTTTCCTACTCATACACACAACACACACACACACACACATATGTTCATATATATATATATATATATATATATATATATATATATATATATATATATATATATATGTCTCCTTCCCCCGCCCCATTTTCATCTTCCAACATGTGGGCCCCACCCCCACATGTCACTTTCACCCACATCCCACTCATATATTATATATACTAAAAAATTTCTACCGATTATTTCGAAAAATGGGTAAATGGGGGTCTATATAATAAGCAAAATTTACGACAAATACTTTATAAAAATCCCCTCAATATTTTTAACAACATTTATTCATCCTTATTATTATTCGCAATATTTAACAACCAGATCATTCTCAAGAAAGAGGAGGCTTTCCAATAAGGATTTCTCCCTATTGGCGCGCAATTAAGTGACCAAATCTCTCCTCGACAGAACTTTCTAGACATCGTCAATATTACAAATAATAATATGAATAACTGTAGCGTCTCAATTATTGATTTAATAATATATAAAATATCGACAATATTTGAATCAAATAACGTGAGGTACTATGCAACAATTACTGTAGCAATAATTAAACTAAACTGAGTGACTTCTAACGTAAGCATCAATAATCAATACTGTGTGCTACTATGCAACCACACGTATTGTTGTACTTTTAACACCTGGTATTTCAACAGCTAACGGTAAAACTTTTGCCGTTATTTTCATAAAAAGATATTTCTGTCGTTTTCTAACTCCGATAATAATTCTATTGTGGGGTCCACCAATGATTGTGTCGTAATACAAATATTTCCTGTTAAAACAAATATTCCTCGACCAATCGAATATTATATAACAACTTGCATACTTTGCAAAATTTATAAATATTACCCACGACTATAACATTATATCAAATCCACACCATAATATTCAAAAATATATTTCGAGAAAAAATTAATCTTTATTCATAAAAGTTAGGATCTTACATAAGTTACAAGTTTATATTCATATAAATTCATATAATTTGTAATACAAAATATTTTTAATAATGAAAATATTTAATGTTGCTTGATTTTAAATTGAAAGTAATTGTACAAAAATATATAAACAAATTTAAACGAATTAAATTAGGAAAAAAAGGGAGAAGAATGTAAGAGGGGCCGGGTTCGGGTCTGGCAGGGCCAGAGCTAGTATGAAGTTTTATTTTTGGGAAAAACACATTTACCCCCACTGTGTTCGTCGTGTTTTAAGCATTGAATCACTGTACTTTAAAAAAATTCAATTAGCCCATTGTGTTTTTTAAAAAAAATTAATTAGGTCATTCCGTCCAAGAACGTCAAATATTTTCAGATGTGGCATTGAAAAAAAATCAAAAAATTATTATTTTCTTATGTGGAAACACAAAAAAATAATAAAATAAAATCATTAATTATGTGGCAAAAAATGATTAAAATAGTAATAAAATTATAATAAATATTTTTATTCATTTTCTTTATAATTTTTTCTTTTCCTTTATCTCTTTAAATCATTAAACATACCCAAACAAAAATAAAAAACCTAAAACCTAAAAACAAAACATAAAACATACTAAATCCAAAAACCCAAATCATACTAAAACATAACAAACTAAAAAAAACATACTATTAAAACCTAAAACATAAAACAAAAAAACCCTATTAAAACCTACTAAAACATAAAAATATAAACAAAACAAAAACAAAATAAAACCTAAAACAAAGTAAATAACAAAAAAATATAAAAACAAAAAAGTTGTAATTATCGTAAAGGAAAACTAGATCTATAGACAAATACATGATAAGTAGATTTTATACCTACTTATCCGGTATCTATTACTTGAATTAGTTGCTTAAACCTATATTTTGTAGTTACTTTGCATGCATTGTGTGTTCATTTCATACATTTTATGTTATTTTATAGGCTATGACACGACATTAGCATGAAGAAGCAAGGAAAAGCAATTCAAACATCTTTTGGACTAAAATATGCAAGCAAATGCAAGAAGGAAAGATTGTAGGGCTTTTAACACTAAGTTGGATGCATGTTCTTGGCTTGGAACTTGGATTTTATTGTAGATCTACTTCTTAGCGTTCCGGAACATCTTGAATCATCCCAATCGAAGTTCGGATGCGAGAGTTATGGCCTTTTTATCAACAAAGATCAAAGCTCAAAGTTGTCATGCTTCCCATTTACATATCATCTACTTCAAGCCCTATTTCGATCTTGATCCAGCTAGAATCTGTCAATTATTAAAGAATGAAAGTTGTAGATCTCGTCGATATCTTCGATTTGATAGGTGGCAGGCCCCGTAACTCCTAGCAGATCAAAGGTTATGTTTGTTTTACCAAAGGACGTTGCAACAGAAAACAGAGTGGGGCGGGGCGCGCCATAAATGAACTAAAAACGGCGCGGGGCACGCCGGACCACCAGAATATATGCTACAGTAGCGCGGGGCGTGCCCAAAATGGCCTAGGAACAGCGTGAGGCGCGCCGATCGGCGGGGAGAGAGTTAAATTGGGTTATTTGATGTCCAATTTGCGCTAGAATAGGATTCTTAGTTGCCTAACTTGCTAGGGTATCCATTAGAACTATATATACTTGATTTTAACTTGGATTGGGAGGCTAGTTTTGGAGGATTCCATTAGATTAGATTAGGGGTAAAACCCTAGTTCTTATTAGAGTTGGAGATTGAAGCAACTTGGAGACCATTAAAGATCAAAAGTAGGAGCTTGAGGAAGATGGAGATTTGTTAACAACATATTCAATTCTTTTCCTTAATCTTATTCTTATCTTTTAATGTGTATTCAAGTGTGGATTCTTAGTTTTAATTCAATGAACTAATTCTTTGTTTGAGATTACAATGGATCTTATTGTGTTGTTTATTTTAATATGCTTCGCTATCAATTATTATGTTCTATTGTGAGGATTGTCTATTATGATTTGGACTTAATTATTTAATTGATTGGCCATCAATTACCGTGATAATCTATATGAACTCGAGAGATGAAGTATAGGTTTAGATCTGATCATGATAGCATGTGTTTGTGATTTCTGCATAGATGAAATTCATGATTCGTATTTAGGATAGAGATATGCCTTTATGCCATATGTAATCGTATAGAGAACTTGTGCTTTAAATTATTTTTAATTGTAATTCACATAGAGATATAGTGAATTAGTTAATTAGAGTGTCTTGCTTAATTCTATCATCTGTGGATTTAAGTGAGTATGAGTATTATGCATCGAGAGGTGGTTTTATCTACTTTAGTGTTCTTGATTAACAATTCAAGATAGAAAATAATTGCTGAGAAATGTGTTAACTTAAATGAAGCAATAAGTGAAGTTGTGATCTTAAATCTCCGTAATCTAATTTTTAATTAGTGGCAATTAGAATTAGTGTAATTAAATAATTTAATTTATATAATTTGAAATTCATTCATTTAAATAAGATTGAGTTGGTTACGGGTTAGTACTTGTGTAACGATCCCGAAATAGGTCCAATCCACACAACCTATTCTGAGTCGCCACGAAATACACTCAATGCAATTTCCAAATACAAACTTCATTATTACAATTGTCGTGCAAAATACGACAACACATATACTGTGAATACCAAATGTGACTCTCATCCCTTTACTTAGATAGCATCTCACACTGATACCTTACAATGGTATCTTACATAAAGGTACAGTCAATAACTGTTTTAGAAATTAAAATTTTCGGGAAATGCTCAAGTAAACATTCGTACATGGGAGGCCATGCATTTAAGTTATAATAGATATCATAAGACTAGAGAATTATCCTTGGTTTACCCAATAGACCCCAAAGAAAAATGAGAAGATTGCTATCATATTCTTTCTAATGGTGAGTCTTCTCTTGACATATAATTATCTCCATTGTCTCCAATTGTGAATAATATTGTAACCAAACTCCAAGATTATATAGGTAGTGCTCGTAGATATACTCTGCAAGTGGATGTGCACAACCCTGTCTTATGATGACACGAGGTTGTATGTCATTAGACATCTTGTAGGATAGTGGCAAATCACCCTTCCAAAGTTGGGTTCGCCTCACCCTATATGATTCACCAAATATAACTACTAAATGATGTACAAAATACAACACACTATTCCAAAGTTCTCAATAAAATTATTTCCATACTGTTTAGGGAGAACCTTCACAGCTAGAGACCACCGTTCTATTCTCCTGTTACCCTCGCTCGACCCAGCTACACTCTTATTACCTGAAAGTAATTGTGAAGCAAAAAGGTGAGTACAAATAGCCTAGTAAAGAATATCATGACTAAAGATAATTAAATTATCAATAGCCTTCATCATTAATAAATCAGAGATTTAGAATATATGATAGATGATAAAACTTTTCAACCATAGTTGCAGCGGAACAAGCAATCCATTAGAAGAGTCAAATAGACCATAAAGTCTATTATCTTCTCCATATTAAAAATCCACCGACAATGTTTTATCCCTGTAACATCAATCAACAATTCTGGTCCACAATCATATGAATCACTCATAATCATAATTGTGGTTCTAAATTCCTCTTCTCATCCAGGACGAAGATAATTTTCATCACATGTCTTTACCTGAAACATCAAAGATCATGGTTATACCAAATCACAGTTCATGTTCATAATCATACAGATAAATTCATCTTTGCTCTACGGCCAAAGATATTCGTCAACAGTTCATCTTTGCACTACTGGCCAAAGATATTCAACAACAGATCATCTTTGCACTACAAGCCAAAGATATTCAACAACAGATCATCTTTGCACTACAGGCCAAAGATATTCAACAACAGATCATCTTTGCACTACAAGCCAAAGATATTCAACAACAGATCATCTTTGCACTACAGGCCAAAGATATTCAACAAAAGATCATCTTTACACTACAGGCCAAAGATATTAATATCTCAAAGAAATTTATAATCATCTCAGAATTTATATAAACAATAATTATAACCATGTTGATCAATTCACCTTTGCATTTCAGCTAAAAATATTCAATTATAAATTCAATGGTTATGATCATACCAGTCAATAATTTAACTTTGTACTACTGGCCAAAGAGAACCTATAGTCACGATCATACTAATAATCTACCCATCTTTACACTCAAGTCAAAGAGAAATTTCATCACCAGGATTATAAAAATGTTATATATGATAATAAAAACAATATGATCAACAACTGCATTTAATTTCAATAGTAAGATTCATAAATTAACTATAATTTAGTTAAAAAAAGAAACCAATTTTATCGTGAATAGTACCCATGAATAGTAACTAATGAATAGTAACTCATGAATAGTAACTCATGAATAGTAACTCGTGAATAGTACTCCGTATTCGTACATAGTACTGTATACGTAAATAATGTCATATACGTAAATAGTATCATATACATAAATAGTGTCGTATACGTGAATAGTGTCGTATACGTGAATAGTATCGTATACGTGAATAGTAACCCCGACATGAAAAAAGTAGAAATTCCACAATAAACTCCATACTAATATTTCAGTATAATGATATTAAAAGAATAACATCATTATGAAAAAAAATAACATCCCTTACTATCCCTTACAATCCTGTACCTCAAAAGAACCGTACTTCCGGCTGAAATATCAGGTATAAGGCTGAAGGAAACTTGCACTGTTGAATACCAACTCACAAAGTATCTAAATATTCACAAAATACGCTCGATAATATAGAGAGAGAAAGAGAGAAAACTTGTTTTTGGTGTGATTTTCAATTCTAACTCAGCACCCTATTTATAGGAAAATGTTAGAACGCCAAAGCAGAATTTACCTGCAACCTGATAGTTTTACCTGCTACTATTCCCACCCACCAAAAATCAGTCATCTTCCCTAACAACCAAAAGTGGGGCCCACTCATATTATTAAAAATATTTTAATTTCTAAAACTTCAATAATTCATAATAAATAGCCCTTTTATCAGAAAAATATGAATTTTATGTCCATTCCACACGAAATCTAATTCTCTACAACTTTGCAGCATTAAGTTTTTCTAAATTCCAAACGAAAAATGACCGAAATCCACATACGGACAATTTTCAACATCTCTTAAAATTCATGACAAATCATACGTTAATTTTTAACGGTTCAAAATTTGTGGACATAAACTCAACTTATATATGTATAACATATTCAAAAATCACAACAATCTAACGGTCGGATTAAAATTATAACTCACGCAATAGAGCTTTAAGAACACTGATTTGATTTTCGGACTATAAGTCCCTCGTACCAGTTTCACTCAAACAGTCACCACGAAAAATCCACAAAGAATAATTGGGTGATTCAAATTTATGCGTTTAGCTTACTTTCAAGGCTTTCTTTTGATATATGGCTCATCTCCTAACTCATTATACACAAAGAGTTATGGATTTTATAAAATCAAGTAATAAACTAATTTTTCTGAAAATCCCATATTTGGTTCTTCTTTTGATTTCTAGATTTCTCTCATTTGATTCACGCACCGTGATTTTAGTGTGAAAATATCACCATTATTATATAATTATATAACAACATTATACATTTATAATGTAAGGTAAAATATCAATTTTCAACAATTGACACTTTTCTAAGAATTCCTCCATTCCGACAAAATACTGATAAAATATCTCAGCATTAATTCTTTCATTTATATCCACACAAAATAAATATTTCTCTATCCATCATTTATATCCACATAAAATAAATATTTTCTTATCATATAAATTAATAACTAATTATTCACAAATAATATTACAGAATCACAATTATGACAACCAGGCCGTTCCTAGGAAAGAGGGGGTTTTCCGATAAGAATTTTTCCTTACTAGCGCGCAATTAGGTGATCAAACCTCTCCTTGACAGAATTTTCTAGAAATTGCCAATAATGTTATCTAATAATATTATTCAAATAATATGAATTATTGATCTGATAATGGGAAATACTGTGCAATGATAATTATTAAAACAACAATAATATAAAATATCAACACAGTAATTATTGACTCTATAAAATAAAATATTGAATAGTAATTACTATAACAATTATTGAGTACTGCATTCTTACGTAAAAATCAATAATTCAATAACATGCAATACCGTGTGCTACTGTGCAACCATGCGTATTACTATTTTTTAACCACCGGGTATTCCAACAGTGTTAACGGTAATAACTACGCCGTTATTTGTAAAAACTTAAATTTGTCATTTTCTTCATCCGACAGTTATTCTGTTATGGGACCCACAAGTGGCTGCGCCGTCGTACGAATATTTCCTGACAGCAAGAATATTCCACGACCAAACGAATATTCCCCGACAAAATGAATATTTTATAACCACTTGCTTATTTTGAAAAATTTGCACATTTCACCCATAACCAAAGTATTATATCAATTTAACACCTTATTATTCACAATAATAAATAGAGTAAATTCAATTTTATTCATTAAAAAGTTGGGGTCTTATAACCTTCTCTCCTTATGAAATTTCGTCCCCAAAATTTGCGTACTTGGTATTTCGAAAAGTTGAGAATACCCTGCTTTCATTTCAGATTCTATCTCCCGGGTTATCATGATTTCTCCATTGCTCATTTCCTGTATTTCAGATATCATTCTAGAAAACTGCTTTAAAATAAAGGTTAATTGACATATCACAATTTGTCAACTCAAGTAAGAAAATTCATATTAGGTAGGACACACACTAGCGAAGGGTATTACTCGTCTCTCCCCTCCTAGTTCTATTCCCTGATCTCCAACAGAGACCATATCCCTAAGCTCTGATACCAAATGTAACGACCCCGAAATAGGTCCAATCCACACAACCTATTCTGAGTCGCCACGAAATACACTCAATATAATTTTCAAATACAAACTTCATTATTACAATTGTCGTGCAAAATACGACAACACATATACTGTGAATACCAAATGTGACTCTCATCCCTTTACTTAGATAGCATCTCACACTGATACCTTACAATGGTATCTTACATAAAGGTACAGTCAATAACTGTTTTAGAAATTAAAATCTTCGGGAAATACTCAAGTAAACCTTCGTACATGGGAGGCCATGCATTTAAGTTATAATAGATATCATAAGACTAGAGAATTATCATTGGTTGACCCAATAGACCCCAAAGAAAAATGAGAAGATTGCTATCATATTTTCTCTAATGGTGAGTCTTCTCTTGACATATAATTATCTCCATTATCTCCAATTATGAATAATATTACAACCAAACTCCAAGATTATATAGGTAGTGCTCGTAGATATACTCTGTAAGTGGATGTTCACAACCCTGTCTTATGATGAAACGAGGTTGTATGTCATTAGACATCTTGTAGGATAGTGGCAAATCACCCTTCCAAAGTTGGGTTCGCCTCACCCTATATGATTCACCAAATATAACTACTAAATGATGTACAAAATACAACACACTATTCCAAAGTTCTCAATAAAATTATTTCCATACTGTTTAGGGAGAACCTTCACAGCTAGAGACCACCGTTCTATTCCCCTGTTACCCTCGCTCGACCCAGCTACACTCTTATTACCTGAAAGTAATTGTGAAGCAAAAAGGTGAGTACAAATAGCCTAGTAAAGAATATCATGACTAAAGATAATTAAACTATCAATAGCCTTCATCATTAATAAATCAGAGATTTAGAATATATGATAGATGATAAAACTTTTCAACCATAGTTGCAGCGGAACAAGCAATCCATTAGAAGAGTCAAATAGACCATAAAGTCTATTATCTTCTCCATATTAAAAATCCACCAACAATGTTTTATCCTTGTAACATCAATCAACAATTCTGGTCCACAATCATATGAATCACTCATAATCATAATTGTGGTTCTAAATTCCTCTTCTCATCCAGGACGAAGATAATTTTCATCACATGTCTTTACCTGAAACATCAAAGATCATGGTTATACCAAGTCACAGTTCCCGTTCATAATCATACTGATAAATTCATCTTTGCATTACGGCCAAAAATTTTCGTCAACATTTCATCTTTGCACTACTGGCCAAAGATATTCAACAACAGATCATCTTTGCACTATAGGCCAAAGAAATTCAACAACAGATCATCTTTGCACTACAAGCCAAAGATATTCAACAACAGATCATCTTTGCACTACAAGCCAAAGATATTCAACAACAGATCATCTTTGCACTACAGGCCAAAGATATTAATATCTCAAAGAAATATATAATCATCTCAGAATTTATATAAACAATAATTATAACCATGTTGATCAATTCACCTTTGCACTTAAGCTAAAGATATTCAATTATAAATTCAATGGTCATGATCATACCAGTCAACAATTCAACTTTGCACTATTGGCCAAAGAGAACCCATAGTCACGATCATACCAATAATTTATCCATCTGTACACTCAAGTCAAAGAGAAATTTCATCACCAGGATTATAAAAATGTTATATATGATAATAAAAATAATATAATCAACAACTGCATTTAATTTCAAGAGTAAGATTCAAAAATCAACGATAATTTCGGCAGAAAAAGAAACTAATTTTGTCGTGAATAGTACCCATGAATAGTAACTCGTGAATAGTAGCTAGTGAATAGTAACTTATGAATAGTAACTCATGAATAGTAACTCGTGAATAGTACTCCGTATTCGTACATAGTATTGTATACGTAAATAATGTCATATACGTAAATAGTATCATATACATAAATAGTGTTGTATACGTGAATAGTGTCGTATACGTGAATAGTATCATATACGTGAATAGTAACCACGACATGAAAAAGATAAAAATTCCACAATAAAATTCATACCAATATTTCAGTATAATGATATTGAAAGAATAACATCATTATGAAAAAAATAACATCCCTTACTATCCCTTACAATCTCTTACTATCCCTTACAATCCCTTACCTCAAAAGAACCGTACTTCCGGCTGAAATATCAGGTATAAGGCTGAAGGAAACTTGCACTGTTGAATAGCAACTCACAAAGTATCTAAATATTCACAAAATACGCTCGATAATATAGAGAGAGAAAGAGAGAAAACTTGTTTTTGGTGTGATTTTCAATTCTAACTCAGCACCCTATTTATAGGAAAATGTTAGAACGCCAAAGCAGAATTTACCTGCAACCTGATAGTTTTACCTGCTACTATTCCCACCCACCAAAAATCAGTCATCTTCCCTAACAACCAAAAGTGGGGCCCACTCATATTATTAAAAATATTTTAATTTCTAAAACTTCAATAATTCATAATAAATAGCCCTTTTATCAGAAAAATATGAATTTTATGTCCATTCCACACGAAATCTAATTCTCTACAACTTTGCAGCTTTAAATTTTTCTAAATTCCAAACGAAAAATGACCGAAATCCACATACGGACAATTTTCAACATTTCTTAAAATTCATGACAAATCATACGTTAATTTTTAACGGTTCAAAATTTGTGGACATAAACTCAACTTATATATGTATAACATATTCAAAAATCACAATAATCTAACGGTCGGATTAAAATTATAACTCACGCAATAGAGCTTTAAGAACACTGATTTGATTTTCGAACTATAAGTCCCTCGTACCAGTTTCACTCAAACAGTCACCACGAAAAATCCATAAAGAAAAATTGGGTGATTCAAATTTATGCGTTTAGCTTACTTCCAAGGCTTTCTTTTGATATATGGCTCATCTCCTAACTCATTATACACAAAGAATTATGAATTTTACAAAATCAAGTAATAAACTAATTTTTCTGAAAATCTCATATTTGGTTCTTCTTTTGATTTCTAGATTTCTCTCATTTGATTCACGCACCGTGAATTTAGTGTGAAAATATCACCATTATTATCTAATTATATAACCACATTATACATTTATAATGTAAAGGTAAAATATCAATTTTCAACAATTGACATTTTTTTAAGAATTCCTCCATTCCGATAAAATACTGATAAAATACCTCAGCATTAATTCTTTCATTTATATCCACACAAAATAAATATTTCTCTATCCATCATTTATATCCACATAAAATAAATATTTCCTTATCATATAAATCAATAACTAATTATTCACAAATAATATTGCAGAATCACAATTATGACAATCAGACCGTTCCCAGAAAAGAGGGGGCTTTCCGATAAGGATTTCTCCTTACTGGCGCGCAATTAGGTGACCAAACCTCTCCTTGATAGAACTTTCTAGACATTGCCAATAATGATATCTAATAATATTATTCAAATAATATGAATTATTGATCTGATAATGGAAAATACTGTGCAATGACAATTATTGAAACAACAATAATATAAAATATCAACGCAGTAATTATTGACTCAATAAAATAAAATATTGAACAGTAATTACTGTAACAATTATTGAGTAGTGCCTTCTTACGTAAGAATCAATAATTCAATAATGTGCAATACCGTGTGCTACTGTGCAACCACGCATATTACTATTTTTTAACCAACGGGCATTCCAACAGTGTTAACGGTAACAACTACGCCGTTATTTGTAAAAACTCAAATTTTGTCGTTTTCTTTATCCGACAGTTATTCTGTTATGGGGCCCACAAGTGGCTGCGCTGTCGTACGAATATTCCCCGACAGCAAGAATATTCCAAGACCAAACGAATATTCCCCGACAAAATGAATATTTTATAACCACTTGCTTATTTTAAAAAATTTGCACATTTCACCCATAACCAAAGTATTATATCAATTTAACACCTTATTATTCATAATAATAAATAGACAAAATTCGATTTTATTCATTAAAAAGTTGGGATCTTACAACTTGGTGCTTTTTATTAAACAATTCCTCGTGGGAACGATACTCTACTTACACTTTATTACATGTTGACCACGTATACTTGCGTGTTGTGCGTAATTAAATTTTACCCAACAATACACACACCTTTAATCTTTTAATACAACATACACAGATGAAGAGGACCCTTTTAGGTAGTTAGAATTGAATGAGGTGGTGGTTGTTGGAGCAGCTGCTGCTACTTTATTAAGCCAAAACAAAAAAATACAGCTTACAAGCCGAAAATACCCAAAATCCCCCACCCCCAAACCCTAAAACTCTCCTCCCCCACCAAATTCCTCCCTCTCTCCTCCACCGCCGCAACCTCCCTCGCCGCCATCGCCGTCGCTTCGCTCTCCTCCCCGCCCCCACTCTTCGCCAAGGAATTTGAAAAGGCCCAACTATTCGACTTTGATCTCACCCTTCCAATCATGATAGCCGAGTTTTTGTTCCTCATGTTCGCCCTAGGTTAGGTCTATTACTCTCCACTAGGCAAATTCATGGACGATCGGGATATCGAGATCAAGTAGAAGCTCGGCGGCGTGAAGGAAACCTAAGCGAATGTGAAGCAGTTGGACGAGCAGGCGACGACGGTGATGAGGGCAGCCAGGGCAGAGATATCGGCAGCACTGAACCAGATGAAGAAGCAGACACAGACGGAGGTGAAGCAGAAGCTGGCAGAGGGGAGGAAGAAAGTGAAGGCGGAGATGAGTAATTTGGCTTGTTGGATCCCACAAATTTTTAAGTACTAGAAATTTGGTTGATTGGCTTACCACGTAGGAAATAACTTTTTTTTTTTTCAAAAGTCACGTAGGAAAATTGATCCAATTTCTTAACGTCCGTGAGCAAAATTGGACGGAATGGCTTGATTAACAATTTTTAGAAAATGCAGTGGGCTAATTGAATTTTTTAAAGTACAGTTGTTCAATGCTTAAAATACGACGGCACACAGTGGGGTAAATGGCATATTGGCGGGACGGGGAATGGTTCCTAGAACCATACCTGTCTCGTTTGCATAAAATTATCCTTCCTATATCATTTTATCAATATAAATAGCCCAATTATATGCCACTTTTTGGGCCTGTCCTATCAGGCCTCATTTGCTCAGTTAAAACCTAGGCATGAAGCCTAGTCCAATAAGGATGGTCAATACCAGACTTTGTTTAAAAAAGGAGGGACTGATTTGGACTACATGCTTCGGGCTATGCTTCAATTCATGCTTTTCAAGCGAGTTAAATGCTTATGTAGTCACTGTACTATATGTCAACTTACAAGTGAGTCACTAAACCAATTTTTCTTACAGTCAACTCACTGAATTACATTTTACTAACAAAACATTTGTAATTCCGTTAACTATTTTGACTTCAGATAGAATTGGCCAAATAAGCTGCTGAGTTGTTCAAAAAAAGCTGATGTAGCGTCCTTGTGTGACGTGGCGGTGATTATGTGAATTTGGAAGAAATTTTTTATGAAGAAAATGAAAAAAATATTTTAAAGTATAATATAAATTTAAAAAGTGTTCCAAACAAACAAGAAAATAAATAAAAAATATATTTAATTATTTTTGTAATTAATATCAAATAAAATTTTATTTATAATTAAGCCATTTATAAAATAAAAAATCCAAAAATATACTAATTAAAATTAAGGGGAATGTGAAATATATTTAGGGGGAAATGAAAGAAAATTATAATAAAATCAAAAAATTTAGCAAAAAATACATTGTAGAAATTAAAAAATAAAAAGAGTTATTTAGTTATTTTTGTAATTAATAAAAAATGTTTTTTTATATAATTAATAACAAATATAATTGAGAAAATTATAAAAATTTTAAAATTAAAAATCTTTTCAAATTCGGACATTAAATTTATAATTGAGTCAATTTGGTGATAATTTTTTTTTCTTTTCTAACTAGGATAAATAAATTTGTACTTTTACAATCAAATAATTTTATCAAATATTTTATCAAATAATTTTCATTGTAATTTTAATTTTATCAAATAATTTTTATTTTAAAATTATACAAAATTTAAAATTTATAATTTAATTTAATCAAATTTAAGAAATAATCATTTTTATTAAAAAGAGAAGGAAAAAAACATCCAATAACCTCCCATTTTCCCTCCCTGTTTTAATATATAGAAAATTAATTTTTTTAGGAAATTAATAATATATATAATTATTTAAGAAATTATATAATTAATTTTCTGTTCATCTTCTTCTACCCAATTTGTTTGCCACCCCGAAGTACTGGTTGGTTGCCTCTTGCACGCATTCAACAAATTAGCTATGGAAGAAAGATTGGTAATCTGATTCATGTGCAAACTCCCAAATCCCAATTACCAAATCTACAGTAGGTACCATTAAAATCCATGTAAGAATTTTATAATTTTTAGATCTAGAACTACTTGCATCAACGAAGAAGAAGAAGAATAACACTCTGTTTCTGAGTTTTGAACAGAAAAGAAAAGAATAGAAAACTTAAATTAGAACAGAAAAGAAAAGAATAGAAAACTTGAAGTTTTCCTTTGTGCTGTTTCTGAGTTTTTAATAGAAAATAATAGAAAATTTAAAATTGAGGACATGAGTTGTAATTTAAAATTTATTATATTAAAAGTTGATGATAATATGAAAATTATAAAAATATTACTTATTTCAATTTCTTTTCCGTCCAAATCATGCCAATTTTGGACGAAAAACTTTCGCAGGAAAAGTGGTTAAGTTTTCTATCTATTTTTTTTCTTTCCCTTTATTAAAAAACTCAGAAACATAAGAATTGGAAAGAAAACTTAAATTTTTCGTCCATTTCTTTTCTTTTATGTCAATTTTAAAACTCAAAAACAGAGCGTAAGAGAGAAAGAGGAGAGAGATTTGACCATGTAGAGATAAAAAGAATCACCACTCCACCCTTGAGTTTTATCTGCGAACATAAAACGTTGTCGTCGTTTTCTCTCTCTTAACGAAGAAGAAGATGAACAGTAAATCAATATTCCTAAAAAAATCAATTTTCTGTATATTAAAACATGGAGGGAAAAGGGAGGTTATTGGATTTTTTTTACTTCTCTTTTTAATAAAAATGATTATTTCTTAAATTTGATTAAATTAAATTATAAAATTTAAATTTTGTATAATTTTAAAATTTTATTTGATATTATTTACAAAAATAATTAAATATATTTTTTATTTATTTTCTTATTTTTTGGCACACTTTTTAAATTTATATTATACTTTAAAATATTTTTTTCATTTTCTTCATAAAAATTTTCTTTCACCGCCACGTCATACAAGGACGCCACATCAGCTTTTTTTGGACAAATTAACAGCTTATTTGGCCAATTCTGTCTAAAGTCAAAATAGTTAACGGAATTACAAACGTTTTGTTAGTAAAATGTAGTTCAGTGAGTTGACTGTAAGAAAAATCGATTTAGTGACTCACTTGTAAGTTGACCTATAGTACAGTAACTAAATAAGCATTTAACCCCTTTTCAAGCCTTCGCCCTTTTCCACCCACTTTTAATTTTTTTAATAATAAATTTATACTCCTATTTTACTTCAAAATTATACAAGTAAAGTCTAAATAAATTTCATTCTTAATTATTTTAAAATTTTAAAATATTTATTACATAGATTGATAGAATTAAAAATAAATGTGTAACACATGAATGTGTAATAAAAAAAATGGTATAAATATAAATACAAATAAATAAAAAAATTTAAATTTGGTGGACCAAAATATCCTTGAGCTTAGCCTTTATGTAACTACTAACTAGAAAGGGATAAAGTGAAACAAAACAAAAAAAAAATCTGAAAAATCCTTATATTCAAACTTTTAGGCCTGATTTTTAACTAGGTGTGAGCTTTAACATTAAATGTGCTTTAACTTAAAAGAGAAGAGTGTGCCATTGTATATAGCTCAATTCAACAACAAAAGAAAAAAAGTAAAAAAGTGTAAAAATTATAACAAAATGAATAACAGAGGTTTCAAGTATGTTTTAAATACACATGTTATTATTATATTAATAAGATGTACTACAATATGAAACAATTATTATAATACTTCCTCCATTTTATAACAATAATCGTTCTAGTTGCATACACGCAAAAGTTATTTAATACGATAATTTAAATTTGTGCAAAATTTAATCACTAACTTTTTATGAAAAAGTTAGAATCTACTAACATAAGAGATACAACTTCTTGAAAAATGAGAGAATAAAATAAATAATTTATTCTCTTACAAAAAATACAAAGAGAAGTAAATTGGAACATTTTTTTCTCTCTAAAAAATCATTATGAAATGGATTGGGTAATATATATATATATATATATACGGGAAGCTTCAAGAGCATAATTCTTAAATAGCATAATGCCTTAAGTAGTATAATTTTATTAAAACGACGCCGTTTTATAGGGACGCGGTGACATTTTTGTAAATACCATGCCACCGCGTATTTACAAAAATGCCACCGCGTCCCTATAAAACGGCGTCGTTTTAATAAAATTATGCTACTTAAGGCATTATGCTATTTAAGAATTATGCTCGTGAAGCTTTCCGTATATATATATATATATATATATATATATATATATATATATATATATATATATATATATATATACGATCCGGATTTTAAACTCACTCCTTATCCAACTCACCCGAGCTCATCCCTCTTTAGCGACGGACCCGGCGATAGTTCGGTCATACAATCGTTGTCTATACTTTTAGCGACGCTATATGTTGTCCGTCGCTAAAAGTATAAACGACGGTTGTATAACCGAACTGTCGTCGGGTCTGTCGCTAAAGGGGGTGAGCTCGGGTGAGTTGGATAAGGGGTGAGCTTAATATCTGGACTATATATATATATATATATATATATATATATATATATAATATTTTAACATAAATTTTTTAGATAATATTACCATACAATCGGGGTCCTGGCTCGCCTATCTATTTAATTTTGGGGTTAACAATTGAATTTCAAAAGTAAGGTCTAATAAATTCGAATGTTAGTAGTTGAGTTGATTTGCGCCTCTTCATAATAAAACTCTCAAAGGTAATCAATCGTCTTGCCCCTGAACCGTCCCGAAGGACTCTACGCGACTCTGTTTCGGTCATTGCAGTCATATCAATGAGAAGCAATGCCTTGCTCTCGCGCCTGAAAACTCTACTAACTTCAAAGGTTTTTCTCTCTCCATCGTCGTTCTGGCATTTCGTCGAACAGTTTCATGACAATTTATTTGTGCGCATACAATATATACTTTTTCAGAGATTTAACCATACCTTTGCCGAAGCTGGAGCTCAAGAACGATCGAGTGCTGAATTATCAATTAAAAGTAAAAGGAGAAATGCACAATCTTTTCCTGATGTTGCTTCTGATTCCGATTTTGGGCTAGGTACAAATATATACAAGTTGCTTGGGTGTTGGAAAACTTGAAATACTGATGCATTGATTGTTTTCACTCTTGGTTTCTGTTATTTAGTGCATTATACTCCATATTTATATGTTTTTCTATTTAATAATTCTTTCATTTATGTTCAATAGTTAAATTCTTATTGTTGTAGGTCACATTGATACTTCACAATGGAAAAAGTTGGATTCTAGGACACTGGGGATAAGGGTATCGATGATATCTGAGCCCTCATGGATAGTTCTGAAGGTTCTTCAAAGCAAAGGTGATATTTTTATTCATTTTCTGCATACCTCGCTGAAGGAAAAATATGATCCAAGTTATGACTTATTTACACAAAAACAAAATTTAAATTAGTACCTTTGAAGCGTGATCGAACTTTTGTGCTGATAGTTTTCTACAATTGATTGTCCTTTGCAACCCAACGACGTCTTCAATGGAGCTCAAATCCACCATTCGTAACAGTTAGGGTTTGGTCTGTATTGGGAGAGGTTACTCATAAAAGCTTCTAGGGTTTTGGGCCAACTGAAGTAATCATCTTCAACTGAGGAGAGGAGACTTGAGGCTTATAGGCAGAAGTAGTTGAACCACTTCCTTACAATTTCTCCAACTTTGCAACTCTCAGTTACGTAATTGAATTAGTCAGTATCACAATCTTACTAATAAACCAAATTGGGTCATACCCTCCGATGAAGGAAGAATATGATTCATGTTATGCCATATTTACACAAAAACAAAAATTAAATTCGTACATCTGAACATCATCGAACTTTTGGTGCGGATATCTTTTTACAAATGATTGTCCTCTGCAACCCAACGACGTCTCCAAACTACGATACGAGAATGGAGCTCAAATTCACGATTCGTAACAGTTAGGGTATGGTCTGTATTGGGAGAGGTTACTAATAAAAGTTTCTTAGGGTTTTGGGCCAATTGAAGTAATCACCTTCAACTAAGCAAAGGAGACGCGAGTCTTATAGGCAGAAGTTGTTGAACCACTTCCCTACAATCTCTCAAACTCTCCAACTCTCAGTTACGTAATTGAATTAGTCAATATCACAAACTGACTAATAAACCAAATGGGTCGGACCCTCCATGAGCGCCCTATTTGGATACCCAAAATTCAACACTCGCTATCAGAAATGATTGACTGCTTCAGTTTAGCTTCAAGCACACAGTTTACAAACATAAGGGAAGTATTATTTTCTCTAACAAAGCTACGAATTACGTTATTCTTTTTTACTTTGAAGATTTATTGGAAGTTTGGGGAAAGTTTTGGTCACCACTCTACTTACTGTTGAACCTGCAATTTATCACCTTTGGATATTAATTTTCTACACATTTGCAACCTATTCATTAGGAACTTAAAAACGTCACTATATTAAAAAAAGGATTCTTGCTCCAATTGTCTATCTTGTTAGATGAAGAAAACCAAAACTGATTTTATTTATGCTCTATTTGGATGAAGTGAGGGAAAAGGGAAGAAAAAGAAAATTAAACTTGATTTTATTAATGCTTAGTTTGGCTTCAATGCTTTTTTTACCATTAGTCAGCTGCAAGCCTACAACTTGGGGAATGTGAATCTCACTTGCTTTTTCGCAAAACCTTAATTTGGGGATGTTCATCTTGCCTTTTAGAACTAGGAGTATGTTTATCTTGGATTTCTCACTCTTTTTTCGAAACCTTAATGAGAGGGTATCTAATGATGTTTATCTATCCATACTTTTCTTGGTTCATGTTCTCTTTCTTCTACCGCAGACAGGAGGATTTGGTCTTTGGATCCCTCTCCAATTATTCTTTTTTTAACTTTCTTATTCCTCATTGATCCATTATTCAGTTCTGTCTTAATACTTGTATTTGCAAGTAGATTGTGGAGTTTGTTATTTGTGGTGTTTGATGAGGTTTGGGTTTGCCTCTTCCTATTGACAGTTTTTCCCATATTAGATCTAGAGGTTTCAGGAGTAAGGATGATAACTTTTACTGCGAATTGCAGTGTTTGTATTCTTTGAGGTATTTGTACGGAGAAGAATGCAAGTAGACATGCAC
The DNA here is from genome assembly GCA_016801055.1 of Panax notoginseng. Taxonomy (NCBI): domain Eukaryota; kingdom Viridiplantae; phylum Streptophyta; class Magnoliopsida; order Apiales; family Araliaceae; genus Panax; species Panax notoginseng. The sequence continues at coordinate 237,179,829 of CM029013.1, read as the reverse complement.
AACAGGCCGGCCCGGCAGGTTGGTCTGGTCTGTCCTGGCTTGGGCCTGCCAGGGGCTTTGACCAAGCCATGCCGTTGACTTTTGCTTGCCAGGCTAGGCCTTGGCCACTGGGCTGTGGTCTGGTTAGGCTAGGCCTAGGCCTAGGCCGGTCTGGTTCTTCCTTTTTTTTATATTTTTTTAATGTTAAATATTAAAAATATAAATTATAAAATGTAAATTAATAAAATTTTGTAAAAATAATGCAAATTTTTTGAGATTTATTTTATTTTAACATTCTACTAAACACTAATATAAGGTGGATGATTAGAACAAAAATAAATATATTCATCTTAAAGTAAAGAAAAATGTAATTTAAATGTAACTAGAATATAAAGTAAATTGATTTCCTAAATGTGCGTGTACTACGCACAGTTTATCTTCATAGAAAATATAATTTGAATACAATCTACTGCGATACATATGACTATAGGTGCAAGATAAAATTAACTTACCGTATATTACACTTTTATATTTTGAATATAAAGTTAGTTTCTATTTCATTTTTTCAGTACTAGGATTAGTTGGATATATATTTGTAAAGTTGAAATACACATATATCTTTTCCTTTATGGTCATTAAACACTTACATAGTTATATCTCAAGTATTATTTCCAATTAGTTTTTGTTAGAAGATATGCCATGATTGTAATTTTCATAATCAGTGTGTACACATTACTTAATTTAGGGATTACCATAACTGTAATTAGGATACTTGTGTATATATATATATAAACCTATGTAATAGAGAGAAATTAATTCAAGGAATATAACATATTCTCAGTTTCAACATGGTATCAAAGCTTGTACCTTATTATGAGCCTACACAGTTCCGTTTTGCTGCTATTCTTATTTATTCTTAGAAAACTAGTTGAACCAATCTATATGAAGAAATTCAGTTCGTAATTGGGCTACCCAGTGCCAGTCGATCATCACAAAGGTGTCGTATTAAGACCTACCGTCGAACACGCCTCCTCACTCGCGCATCGTCGACGCCACGCGCCACCTTTGGCCAGCGTGTGAAATTTTTTTGGCGAACCTTTGCCGGCACAACCTCTTCCAGGGTGATCGTCTCTCTTCCTTCTTGCCATCTATAGTGGTCTTGTAAGGTTTAATTGAGGTTTATTAAGCTTTTCTTTGATAGTAGCATCGGTGGCTAGTGTACTGCTCTTCCTTTGCTAGGGTTCTGCATTACCTTGCTGGTGCGCTGCTCTGCTTTCTGGAATAATTTACTGCCATTTTTTTTGAGCCTTTAAATTATCGTTGTTGATATTTCCTTAGATATTCTTGTTGCTCCTATTACCTTAGCATGGCAGAATCTAGTTCCATTAATAGTGGTGGTATTACTGAAATAAATAAAGGGCAGTTGATTAGAAATCATCAACTCAACTCTGCTTTGGTTCTTAGCCCATTTAAGTTGGATGGAAACAATTATATAGCTTGGTCTCAAGCATGTCGTATGTTAATTGAAGCTAACTGTATGCAACACTTCATCAATAGTACAACAACCATGCCTACACAAGCAGGTGTAACCCAAGAAGAATGTAAATCTGATAACTCCATGGTAAAAACATGGTTTTTTAATTCAATAGAACCTAGTATGAGGAGTAGTTACATGTTGTTAGACTTGACATATGAGCTTTGGGAGACTATCTCTCAAGCTTTCTTTGTTTCTGGTGATATGTCTAAGGCATATGACATCTGTAAAAGAATCCGTGAGCTGGGTCAAAGGAAGAAGTCCGTGACACAATATTTTGCAGAAATTAATGCACTTTGGTAGGAGCTTAATCATTACTGGGGTTTTTCAGCCAAATGTCTAGAAGATGCAGCCGCTTATCAAAAGTTTGTTGGTGAATATAGAGTTGTGGATTTCTTAGCCGGTTTGTTTCTAGAATTTGATCAAGTTCGAGTGCAGTTGATTGGTCAGACACCTTTTTCATCACTATGAGAGGCTCATGCTAGAGTCCAACAAGAGGAAAGTAGGTGTCGGGTGATTATTCTAAATTTTGTTGACCTATCAGCCATGGTTGCTTCGTATCCTAAGTCTGGCTCCACCATTCAATCTCCTGTTGAGAAGGAATCCTGCAAATGTGATTACTGTGGGAGAAAGAACCATACTATGGATCGTTGTTTTAAGCTTCATGGGCGTCCTAAAGGACAGGGAGGTCAGTTTGGTAGTGGTCGTGGACGTGGATCTCAGGCTTAAGTGACTATTACAACACTTCCTGTTGTTGCATCCAGTACTTCAGGCACTACTACTGCACTTACTCCTGAGGAAATTTCAGCTTTTCAGAAATTCTATTCCAAATCTACTTTTCATTATGCCCAGTCAGGTATACATTCTTGTGCTTTTAATGTTTCATCAACTTGCCCTAGTTGGATCATTGACATAGGTGCTTCCGAGCATATGACCGAGTCTTCCACCCTCTTTACTTCATACACGTCTTGTTCTGAAAAAGACAAGGTTCGAGTAGCTGATGGTTCCCTTTCTTCCATCTCTGGGAGTGGTTCTGTAGTTTGTACTCCTTTATTGACATTATCTTATGTTCTTCATTTTCCTTCACTTATTGCAAATTTATTTTCTGTCCAACGTCTTTCTGAATCCTTACACTATTCAGTAACTTTCTTCCCAACTCATTGTGTTTTTTAGGACCTGGTGACGGGGCAGAAGATTGGTAGTGATAGTGCAGTTGGTAGTCTTTATTATTTAGATGTTCCCTCGTCTAACATGTTCTCTACTCAGACTCTTCACTCTACTTCTGACTCCAGCCTGACTTCTCTCAATTAATGGCATCGACGTTTGGGACATCCTCTTTTTCCATATTAGAGTCTTTATTTCCATCTTTAGTTAAACAATGTAATAAAACTCAGTTTTTGTTTGAACCATGTGAATTGGGTAAACACAAACGTTCTATTTATTCTTCTATTAACAGTCGACACTCTGAATCTTTTGCTATTATATATACTGATGTGTTGGGGACCCTCTTGGGTTGTTTTCCGTTCGGTTATAAATGCTTTGTTAGCTTTATTGATTGTCATTCTCGTGTCACTTGGATTTATCTTATTCGTTCCAAAAATGAGGTGTTTGATTGTTTTCAGGAATTTCATAAAATGATTCAAACCCAATTTGAAGCTAAAGTCAAAATTCTCCATAGTAATAATGGTCGTCAATATAGTAATAATAATGCTTTTGCATCTTATCTCTCTCAGCGTGACATGATTCTTCAAACCTCCTGTGTCAAAACTCCAGAACAAAATGGAGTAGCGGAAAAGAAAAATAGACACTTACTAGAGGTAGCCCACACTCTTATGTTCACTATGAACACCCCTAAATTTTTATGGGGAGATGCTGATTTGACTGCTGCATTTCTTATAAACCGTCTTCCTTCTAGAATTCTTGGGAACAAAAATCCCATCTATTTTCTCCAACACACGACAAGTCCTTCACATACGCCTCGAGTTTTTGGTTGTGTGCTATGTTCATGATAAATCTCTCACTTGAGGAAAATTAGATTCCAAGGCTCTTAGGTGTGTTTTTCATTGGTTATTCTCCAACCCAAAAAGGTTATAAATGTTATCATTCTCCTTCAAACAAAGTATTTGTCACTCGAGATGTAACGTTTTTAGAATTGGAACCATCTTATCCTATAAATTCTTCTCCTGTACCTGTTGTTGTTTCTGATAATTCTACATAGGGGGAGTTACAGTTACAAGAGTCGTATGCTAGACAGAATGAGCCTGAGTTGATGACCTATGTTCGAAGAGGCATGAATAAGGTCATCGTTTCTGCACCATTACACCAACCCTGCTCAGAACCTTGTCTTGATAATGCTAATGGTGAGAATTCTAATCCTACTTGTTCTTCTGATGATACGGACATTCCAATTACTCTTAGAAAAGGGATTAGATCTTGTACTCAACATCTTATCTCTAATTTCTTAGCTTATAATAAATTATTTGTATCCTACCACTTCTTTGTTTCTTCTTTGTCTTCAATATCTGTTCCTCAAGGGTGGAGAGAAGCAATTAGTGAAGAGAATTGGAAACAGGCCATGATAGAGGAGATGAATGCCTGAAAAAGAATGATACATGGGAACTAGTGATTCTTCCTTACCCAAAAAAACCAGTTGGTTGTTAATGGGTATATATAGTCAAACAAAAGTCAGATGAGACAATTGAGAGGCTCAAAGTCAGACTAGTTGTAAAAGGGTATACTCAAACCCATGAAATTTATTACTAGGAGACATTTGCTCCTGTGGCGTAGATGAACTCTGTTCGTATTATAATCTCACGTGCAACAAACTTCGGTTGGGATATTCAGCAATTGGATGTGAAAAATGCGTTCCTTCATGGTGACTTAGAGGAGGAAGTATACATGAAAATACCCTCTGGTTTTGCTTCATCTGTCACCAAGGGTAAGGTTTGTAAGCTGTGAAAGACTTTATACGATTTGAAGCAATCTCCCAGAGTCTGGTTTGGTAGATTCCACAAAGCAATGATAAGATTTGGGTACAAGCAGAATCGAGCAGATCATCCACTATTTGTCGAACAGATAAAGGATAAGACTACCATTCTTATTGTTTATGTTGATGACATTGTGGTGACAGGGGATAATAGAGAAGAAATAGTTAATCTCAAAGCAAGTCTGACCAAAGAGTTTGATATCAAAGATCTTGGTCCTTTGAAATACTTCATTGGTGTTGGAGTTGCAAGATGTTGCAGTGGGATTTTTCTATCTCAAAGGAAGTATATACTTGATCTTTTAACAGAAACTGACATGTTGAGATGTAAGCTTGCTGATTCTCCTATTAAAGTTAATCATCATCTAGTATGTGACACATGACCTATGTTTGATAAAGAAAGATATCAACGTTTAGTGGGACGATTGATATAACTTTCTCATACTAGACCTGTTATATCTTATGCTGTGGGAATAATGAGTCAGCATATGCATGATCATCGACATTGTCACATGGAAACTGTTTACAGAATTCTGAGGTATCTCAAGTCTGCTCCTGAAAAAGGTTTATTGTTCACACCACATGGACATATGAGAGTTAAGTTTCTTCCGACTCAGATTGGGTTGGCTCTATAGAGGATCGCTGTTCTACATTCGGTTATTGTTCATTTGTTGGAGGTAATCTTGTTACTTGGTGCAGTAAGAAACAGTCCGTGGTGGCAATATCCAGTGTTGAGGCCAAATCTCGAGCTATCGCCTTGGGTATATGTGAACTAATGTGACTTCAAACCTTGCTAGAAGATTTGAGTGTTACAACTAAAAAGCCTATGCAATTATTTTGTGCTAATAAAGCAACCATTAGTATTGTAAACAACCCAGTACAACACGAAAGAACGAGGCACATTAAGATTAACAGACACTTCATCAAAGAAAAGTTAACTAGTGGTCTTATTTGCTTACCTTTCGTCAAAACAGAATATCAGCTTGCTGATATTTTGACTAAGGATCTTAGTAGTAAGATGTTTCATCCATTATGTGTTAAGTTGGGTATGCGAGACATCTATACTCCAACTTGAGGGGGAGTGTTACAAGATATGCCATGATTGTAGCCATGATTGTAGTTTGCATAATCAGTGTGTACATATTACTGTAATTTAGGGATTATCATAACTGTAATTAGGATACTTGTGTATATATATAAACCTATGTAATAGAGAAAAATTAATTCAAGGAATATAACCTATTCTTAGTTTCAACAGTTTTCTAATTGCTTCATGAAATTATTCTTTAAATTGCTACAACAGAATACCGGAATAAAAATCAAAATCATAAATCCCCCTAAGAATTTAGTATATCCAAATTAATGAAGAATTTGAGTATTTACAAGAAACTAACTTATTATTAATATTTAATATTAAAATTTAGTTTATTGATGTATTAATTAATGTTAATATTTAACATTAAAAGTAGCAAGGAATATTAATAAAATTTTAATGTTAAATATTAGTAATTTAGTATTTACAATAAACTAACTTATTATTAATATTTAATCAACTAAGTAACCAACTTATTATTAATATTAAATTTACTAACTTGTTCTATTCATTGAAGATGTATATTAATTAAATATATTTACAAGAAATTAAGAATGAATAATTAAAACTTTAAACTTTATTGATGCATTAATTAAAACTAATGTATTAAATTTATAAATTACAATAATCATTGATGAATAATTATAACTTTAAAGTTCAAAAATTATAAATAATTGGATAAAAAATCAGGTTTCAGGCTTCAGGCCAGGCCTAAGGCCAAACCAAGCCCAAGGCCAGGCTTTTTAGCAGACTAAACCAAACTAGATTTCTGTTTGAAAAGAGCGGTCTTTTCGAGCCTTCCAGGCAGGGCCTGACTGGTCCAGGTCTTGACTAGGTCGGGCTTTGACTAGGCCGGACGCAAGCTAGACCAAGGCCAGGTTGCGGGACTTTTGTGCATCCCTAAATGCAAGTTCTTCTCAAATACATCTCTGTCTGATGTCTTTTTTGGTCCTTTTGGGCGTTGGGGATAGGAGTTTCTCAGCCCTCAGGGAGTAGCTATTTCGGATGTCCAATAGGGATTGGGGGCTGTCATTCAACAAGGGCATGCATTTTCTACTTCTTTTGTTTCTTGTGGTAAACTGCTTGCCCACCTTTGATTTTTATTTCTTCTTCCTAACAATATTCTTTTATCTCCAAAATAAAAAGTCTAATATATAGCAATTTATAACCCCTTAACAATTATATATGTAAGAATAACTTCTTTGTAACCCGTAATTAAGTACAAACGTACAATGCTATAACAAAGTTTTAGTAAATTCTTACTTTTGTTTGTTGTTTTTTCTTTTCCTTTTTTTCTCCTTTCCTTTTCCAAGTTCTAGACATAGCCTTAGTATTTTGGAAAAAAAGCAAGCAAAGTATATGTATTCCATGCTTATTTAATATGAATTTGACCTAGTCATCAAAATCTAGGACTAATTGTTGCATCAAGTCAAAATCTTCAACCCTTTTAGAACCATGGTAGACTACCACAATCCACCACTGTCCTTGTGCTTTGGTTCGGCAGTTGGCACCGGGTAGCTATTTTTTATTTGGGATGTATAAAACAATTCTTTAAGTAGTGACATAGGCTATAGGATAAAGGAATGAGAACCTTGCATGAAAATTTGGCCCAATTCGCTGACATACTTGACTCAAAAGTATTTTTTATATTCTAGTGATACACAGCTGTCTATTTGTGTGAATTTTTAATATTAATCTTGTGCAGAATTCTTTTTAAGTATTCCTCCCTTTGAAAGTTGCTCTGTTAAATAAATCTCTATTATGCAGGGTTTGAAGCTTATTTGGTTGGTGGATGTGTGAGGGATTTAATCCTAAACAGAACACCAAAAGATTTTGACGTGATTACCTCAGCTGCACTTGCACAGGTTATTTGTTTCCGTCTTTTTTATTTTGAAACTCATGCAAGTGGTGATATGTGAGTTTATGGTGTGAATTCAAGCTTTTTGGGGGTGATTATTGGCTATATTGTGATAGGTCCAAAAGCAGTTTAATCATTCTGAAATTGTCGGACAACGATTTCCCATATGTATAATACCCATTAAAGGCTCTGTTATTGAGGTTGGTTGTGCATTTACTTCTAGAGTCAGCATACTTTGTGAATAATCTAATGTTTTTTTTTTGGCAAAGTGGTATCTTGGTTTTGTTAATATACCATCTTTGTTATTTTTATACCAGGTATCCAGTTTTCAAACTGTAGCACAACACACGGTTGAGAGGGAAACATTTCTCGATTCTCAAATGTCAAGGAGCTGTGATAAAATAGACCTTGTCCTTTGGAGGGACTGTATGCGTCGAGACTTCACAATTAACAGGTTTGTGCATGTCTTTGTGGTTTGTGGGGTGTGTCATGTGTGTGGTTCTGTATTCCTCTGTAGGAGTTGTTTTGGGTGTTCTGATGTTTTTGTCAACATGCAGTGAAAAAATACTCGCTTAATTTTGTAATCTGAACTTTGCCGAGTTCATTTAGCTTATTTTGGACGGAGGAATTCTAGAATCTTTAGCGATAGCTTTCTCTCCCTAGTCCCTTCCCTTGTTATGGGACAAGAGGCCTTTTATTGGCTTGCTTTGGGCTTCAGCTTTTGGGCCTTTTAAGGGAATATCTGTTTTTGATTTTCATAGGATCAGGGGGCTGCCCAATAGGACATTGTACTTTATTTTCTCCTCTTCTATCTTGCTGGAGGACTTCTTATCCTCCAAGTTTGTTTCTCGCCTTTCTAATAAAATATTATTTTATCATTTTCTTTTTAATGCTGCCTGACACATTGGTATTGTGTTCATGAAATTGTTGAATCAGCTTATTCTTCAACCCTTTTGCGAATAAAATCTATGATTATGCTAATGGATTGGTGGATTTAAGGTCCTTAAAGGTGACCGTTAAATACCTTTTGCTGTGCATTCTATTCAATTTCTTTTTCTTGTCCCTCGAACTTTGATAAAGTTTTTAATTTTTTTAATTTTTAATTTTTTTTTATAATATGCATTCAGCTACGAACTCTGATGCCTGCTCATTTGTCATTCACAGAGGATAGTGGTAAGCTTAACTAATTTCATGTCAATGTTTGTTTAGCACTATGGTTTTTGAGGTGAATATTATATTTGATGAAACTATTTTCTTTTCATTCAGCTAGAATCTTACGGGGTGTGAGAGTTGCTGCTCGTCTTGGTTTGTCATTGTCAAAGGAAACTGAATCTGCAATGCGTGAACTCTCTTTATCAGTGATGGAAATATCCAAGGTATTTTAGGAAAATGTTTTAACAACGCTTCTACGCCACCTATTTAATCACATAACGTTGTTCAGCATTTGGGCCCTTTGTTGTACAATATCATTCTTTCTAGCTTTCAGATTTTTTTTGTTATCATTTAATGGGACCCATGGACAGGGACCTGCTAGCTGCTTTCTCAATTGACTTTATATTCTAATAAACTCTTTTACACAATTACCAACCAATATTTTCAGTCTAGGATAATGATGGAGTTGAACTACATGTTGTCATATGGTGCTGCTGAGCCTTCTCTCTATTTACTTCAGAGAATTGGGCTGCTTGAAATTCTTTTACCATTTCATGTAAGTCAATTTTTCATTGCCAGTTCACTGCTTTAAGATACACCTCGTTAATTGCAAGACTAGCTTATGTTATCACTTCTTCGATACAGGCGGCATATCTTACTCGTCATGCCAGTAAATCTGGTCAAAGTGCCATGATGTTGATGGTAAACTCTGTTTTTCAGATAAATATATTTTGCAAAAGTTCATGTGGTCTTAACTAACTCTTGTTTGTTCCAATTTTAACCTGGATGAATATTTACAGCACATATCAGTTTATATTTGTTTAATGGGGTTATATCTTCCACTAGTTAACCCCTTTTATAAGTATTCTCGTTTTGGTCTTTTCTAATTTATTGACTGTTGTTATTTTCAGAAATTATTTTTCAATTTAGACCGTTTGGTTTCTTGTGATCGACCTTCTGCTTCCGATTTGTGGTGAGTTGAGATTTTTTAGTTTAACTGAAGATTGATTATTTTCGTTACATTGTTTATTCTAGAAGAATCTGCCTAGCTTTGCAGTTCCTACCACTTTAGAACAAAAATTTGGTTCAAGATGGTAATAATTGCTGTGAGTTATAGAGGTTGTCTATGCATACATGATTTGTTTCTTTGAATTTCAACAGGAAGCAATTTGCTGACTGTTTAGCCAAGAGCTTCCTCTATGTTTTAAATTTTATGATACCTCATGAGGCTTTAGTATTCTATCTTCCTTCTTTTTTCTGTTTTGTGACGCGATCTTTACTTGCACCAAAGAGATTCCTTCATCTTTTTGTTAGAATCTTCTTTTAATTTTCTCTGGTTTTTGATAGCCCCTAGTGAAGCTAGATTGTGTCTATTTTGATGTGGACACAGTCTTACTATTTCAGAAATGTGGCAATTTCTTAGTTTTGGAATTAAAGTTACATCATCTAGACAATAAAAGAAGAATATATACATATATATATATATATATATATATATATATGTTTGTATATATATTGCAGAATCTGTTTATTCTTGAATTACATCCTCTCCATTGTATGTACTGCTACATCAATAACTACAATTGAGTAAACAACATTTTGATTTATAAGAGTATCTGCTAAATAAATAATTTTCTTGAACCAATATGTTGCACGGTATTTGCTATTTATCATACTGAGTGATTGCTCATGACCTTCATTTCAGTGAATGTAGACTGGAACATTCTCTGGCTTGTTGCTCCATTCAAAAGATCTCTGTTTTTTGTACTTTTCTGGAGATCATGTTCTTTTGCTATGTTTTTGATCAAGTTGATTGATGGACAACACACATCATTGTTTTTAAACAGGGTTGGCCTTTTGGCATTTCATATGGCATTAGTGGAAAAGCCTCAGCATCCCCTTGTAATTTGGACTTTAGCTTCTCTTCTTTACTATGGAAAGTGGAAGGACGCTGTTCATTTTGCAAGACAACATGCTCAAACCACAATTCGTTATGAACCTGAGATTTTAGAGGCCAATGACTTAATATCAGATGATGAACTTGCTGAAAGAGTTGCTCAGTTACAGTTGCTAATACAAGATTCTGCAAATGTTTTAACTAAAACAGACAGTCTGCATGAAAGAATGGCCAGCTTCCCAGGTTTCCCTTGCTCTGGTTTGGTAGGTACATCAAATTTGAAACTTTCAACTTTATTGGGATTAATGAAGTCTGTTTTAGTGCTATAAAACCAAAGATTAATTGGCTGGATATGTGTTGTTATGTTCATGTACTTTCTTGTATATACATATACAGTCCGGATTTTAAGCTCACCCCTTATCTAGCTCACCTTGTATATCCCCTTTAGCGACGGATCGGGCGACGATTCGGTCCGTCGCTATATATAGAACCGTCGTCGTAGCTTTTAGCGACGGACCGAACTTATAGCGACTGACCGAATCGTTGCCCGATCCGTCGCTAATGGGGGGTATGTAAGGTGAGCTAAATAAGGGGTGAGCTTAAGATCCGGACCGTATACATATATATATATATATATATTTTTAACAAAATCTTATCATTTATATTCTTATTAACATAATTATTTTCTTACCATCATTTCCTATTTCCATATATTTTTTTGATTTAGTCAATGTTCTATTACAATTCATATTCTTACTGTCAATAATATCTAATTATGAAATTATTTTATTATTATTAAAATATACAAGTATACCTATTTGAGTTTAAATAAGATTTTATTGTTACATAAATGAATAATCAATTTTGAAAATGAATATTTAATTCTTTTAATTATATGAATAGATGAATTATTACGGTATAATTTTTAATTTTTTTCATTATTAATTATTTATGTATTATTAGTTGAATAATATATTTTAGAAAGAACGAATTTTCTTATAAAAGTCATCGTACACAATATTAATTTATTATTATAATATACAATCGCCAAGCATATGATTTAAATATTAAATCTAAAACTAAAAATTGAATATTTTATCTAATAGTTATTTTTTCTAGATATAAGTATTAACAATATGATAATTCTACAACAAGATGGGGTAATCTGGTCTTTCAGCTTGAAAACCTGAAAATATTTTGTTTTAGTTGGAGAAAGATTCATTCGACTACTTTTCTATCACATTTGATTTTGAAAGTCTTTCCATCTATATTATTACTATCATAATTGTAGAAACTAATAATAGGTTATTTCATTGAAGTAATTTCTCTCTATTACATAGGTTGATATATATATATACACAAGTATCCTAATTACAGTTATGGTAATTCCTAAATTACAGTAATGTATACACACTGATTATGGAAACTACAATTATGGCATATTTATGACATATCTTCTAACACTCCTTTCAAGTTGGTGTATAGATGTCTCACATACCCAACTTGACACATAATAGATGAAACATCTTACTACTAAGACCCTTAGTCAAAATATCAGCAATTGATGTTCTGTTTTGACAAAAATAAGCAAATAAGACCACTAGTTAACTTTTCTTTGATGAAGTGTCTGTCAATCTCAATGTGATTCGTTCTATCATGATGTATTAGGTCGTTTGCAATACTAATGGCTACCTTATTATCACAAAATAACTACATAGTCCTTTTAGTTGTAACACCCCAATCTTCTAGCAAGGTTTGAAGCCACATTAGTTCACATATACCCAAGGCGATAACTCGATATTCAACCTCAACACTGTATCTTGCCACCACAGACTGTTTCTTACTATGCCAAGTAACAAGATTACCTCCAACAAATGAACAGTAACCTGATGTAGAACAACGATCCTCTATAGAGAGAGTCAGCCTAATCTGAGTCGGAAAAACTTCAACTCTCATATGATCATGTGGTGCGAATAATAAACCTTTTTTAGGAGTAGACTTGAGATACTTCAGAATTCTGTAAACAGTTTCCATGTGTCAATGTCGAGAATCATGCATATACTGACTCACTATTCCCACAACATAAGATATATCATGTCTAGTATGAGAAAGGTATATCAATCATCCCACCAAACGTTGATATCTTTCTCTATCAATCGTAGGTCCTGTGCCACCTACTAGATGATGGTTAACTTTAATAGGAGAATCAACAGACTTACATCCCAACATGCCAGTTTCTATTAAAAGATTAAGGACATACTTCCATTGAGATAGAAAAATCCCACTAGAAGATCTTGCAACTTCAATACCAAGGAAATATTTCAAAGGACTATAATCTTTGATCTCAAAATCTTTGGCTACTCACTTTGATATTAACTATCTCTTCTCTATTTATCCCCTGTCACCACAATGTTATCAACATAAACAATAAGAATGGTAGTCTTACCTTTTATCTGTTTGACAAATAGAGTATGATCTGCTCGACTCTGCTTGTAGCCAAATCTTATCATTGATTTGTGGAATCTACCAAACCAAGATCTGGGAGAATGCTTCAAACCGTATAAAGCCTTTCGCAACTTATAAGCCTTACCCTTGGTGACAGATGAAGCAAAGCCAGAGAGTATTTCCATGTATACTTCCTCCTGCAAGTCACCATGAAGAGTTGAATTATGTGGTGTGGTTAGTAAGCTAGATATATGAATGGGGGAAGGAGACTCTACTATGGGAATGAGAGAATGAACAGGGGAGCTAGTTTGTTCAATATCGATTGTAGGGAGTGAGAGCTCTACGATTGGAGAGTGACACTCTTGTATAGAAACAGTAGAAGGTTGAAACTCTACGATATGAAGACATGTATTATTTACATCGCCCATAGAGTGATGAGACTCTTTGTGCGGAGGAGTATAATATTCTTCAAAACAGATAGAAGTTGAAGAGTGTGATATGTAGGGTTGGTCAGAGATCTTAGAAGAGGATTCTATGATCTCGTCATTGCAAGCAGACAATGGAAGTAGAAATGTGAACATGAAAAGAATAGGAGGGAATGTACGAGGTTCTGAATTGAATGGTATTGAACAGAGCAGTTTGGTAGCATACCTTAGAACTCTAGGAAAGTTCTGTGATACAAGCGATAGACTGGGGTACGTTGTATACGCCCAGCGAACAAAGCTGTAATCACGTTGCATTATTGCTCGGAGTAGAGGCAGTTGTGACATAAAGTGAAACAACTGATCACCTTTTGGCTCATACACAACTTTACTTTGGTTTATCTCTAAATCATAAAAAAGAGTAAACAAGGGATCTGTAGAATGTACTACTCTCATTCGGCCTGCCCCTGTGCCTTCAAATTCATTCAGAAGAATATGAGCAGTTTCTTGAATTTCTCGCCTAGTAAGATTGATTCTGCACATGCCCGGTTGATATGCTCTTTGTGGAGGTAACCAGGGTTCTTCTGGCACTTGGTGAGAAGTGGATGGAAGAGATGAGGCAGGGACATAAGATTCTCCTGGTTGCTCCCCCTCGGAGGTAGGATCCTCAGGCTTTACGATTAGGGTCAACACCCTTGGTAGCATCCTCTACGATATTTGTGATGACATGAGTCAATTGTAGAGAGGCAGGCATATGAAGAATGAGTCGATCGTTGAAATGAATATTCTTTGTTTTTGGTTCTCAGTTCATTTATTTTCTTTTCCTCTTCTCTTCTCTTCTTTTCTGCTTAGCTTCTGCCTTCCTTTTCTGTCCTGCTTCCAACTTTGCAGCTTTCTTCTGTCTTCTACCTTCTTTCTCAGTCATCTTACTTAATTTGCTTTTCTTCTTCTTTTCCTTGGGCACAGAGCTTGCACCTTCCAAAGTTTGAACAGTAGCATCATTTAGTAGTTCTGTCTCATTTATCTTCATGGACACTTCTGCAGTTTGTAGCTCAGGTGTGGGAACCTTTTCATCCAAATCTTTTTCATTCTGTGGCTCATGCATAGAGACTGTCTCTGCCATCAAGTCATCATGATGTTGAGATTCATGTGTAGAACCTTGATTAGTGATAACTTTTTCCTCTGCCCTTGGACCAGAGGAATTTGATTTACTTTTTTCTTGATTCTTTCTGATCAACACACGTTCATCTTCGGCTTCCTTTTCTTCATCCTCTTGGATCGGAGGAGGCATGGATTCTCCTTCTTGTTCTTCTTGTTGGACAGGAGCCTTTCTTCGTCAATTTTGCCTTTTTCTCCTTGGAATCATCTTGGATAAAGGGGTGTTTATATCTTCTGCATCCTTAATTTGTTCAGAGGTTTGCACCTCTTTCTGAGTATCCTTGGGAAACTTTTGGACTACTTTCTCCTACCTCTTCATCTTCTTCTGTTGATCGACAGTAGAGTCAGGAGCTCTATGAACTAGAGGAGCAACTATCCTTTGAGAAACTTCTTCTTCCTTAATTACATACACCTTTCTCTTTCCCTTGGTTTTCACTGGCAGCCACTTCACTGATCGTTCTTTCACTTCCACCTTCAGACTGTTTGGTCATATTTTCCTAAGGATTTCTTTTCCAGTTATCAAACATCTTGGGGGTGATCTTTTTGTTGGCATTTAGAGGGAACCCTTCACTATCTGCAATTTTGTTATGCAGACTCTTCTTCAAAATTATGCTTATTAACATCCCATGAAACATTTTGGGAGCAACTTTTCCTGTCGCCTTTGATTTTCCAAAATCTTCAACCCATTTGGCCAGCCAATTGATGAATATGGCGCCAAAGTTGATTTTCTTCGCTTGAAAAATTACAGTCATGAACTTTAGCTGTAACTCACTTGCCGAATCATGAGCAGTGTCTTTGCAGATTATACACTTGCCCACAATTTCAGCAAGGAGCTCATACTCGAGGAAATTCCTTTTTCTTCAATCCTTTCAGCTGTGGGTTCTTCTTATGACCCATCGATTTTAGCCCTTTCTTGAAATCTACTTCATCCAGCGAGGTAAGTCCTTTGTTCTGAAAACCCAGACATGCATTGATTTCGGCAACTCCCATCTGAAGTGTAACTCCTTTGACCTTGGTAGCAGCCAAGACACCACTTCCAAACACAACATTGAGATAGAATTCCTTGATGAAGTCTGTGTAGATCTTAGTGTTGTAGTTCAAACACTCAGAATCCAGCTTGTTCAACTAGTGTGAGAATGTCTCTGATTTCTTTTCTAGCAACGAACTGATTAGAGCATAGTTGAATACCGGTCACGATTTGGAAGTTTGCCATAAAAAATTTGCTCAAGTGTTTTTTGATGATTTTGGGAGCTAGGGTTTGAAAGCTTTTGAAACTTTGAGAACTCTAAGACTCAGATTTCAAAATGAAAGCGTAAAGGTCAGAAATTGAATTTGAAAAGATTTTGTACAACTTCCCTCTTATTTCTGTGAAGTGGGATACGTGTCAAGATATGATAGGTTGCATGTCGTTTCAATTATGCGATTTTACAGCTGTGAAGCAGTAACTTTATTCTTCACTTGCTCTCTAAACGTGCGCAATAAGCGCCTTTTTATTTTGACTGCCTTTAAGATTACCCTTCATAGAGTACCTCTTTTCATTCTACGATAAGCTTTTTGCTTTGGGAACTACTTCCTCTTTAAGGTCATTGAACGATTCTGCGATCGTTTCACTTTATGAGCAGTTCTACGATTCTCTTCCCTGCACTAAGAATCAACATCTAGAAGCATTGTATTATGGATGCAAATTTAACATTCATAACTCACTTAATAATTTGTTAAATCTAGATTCATCCAATGGCTTAGTAAATACATCTGCTAATTGATCTTCAGTTGAAATAAAATGCAACGAGTTATCTCCATTCTGAACATGATCTCTAATAAAATGATATCGGATGTTTGCATGTTTAGTTTTGGAATTCATGACATGATTATGAGTAATTGAGATGACACTAGTATTATCACAAAATATAGGAATAGACTTGAAATCAAACCCATAATCAGCAAACTGGTTCTTCATCCATAGGATTTGAGCACAACAGCTACCAGCTGCAATATACTCAGCTTTTGCAGTAGAAGTTGACACAGAGTTCTGCTTCTTGTTGAACCATGAGACAAGTCTATTCACTAGTAGTTGACAAGTCCCACTAGTGCTTTTCGTGTCAATCTTGCATCATGCAAAATCTGCATCTGAATATCCTAATAGATCAAAGGGAGACCCTTTGGGATACCACAAGCCCAAATATGAAGTGCCCTTGAGATATCTGAAAATCCTTTTTACAGCTATTAGGTGAGATTCCTTAGGGTTAGCCTGAAATCTAGCACAAATACAGGTAGAGAACATAATATCTGGTCTACTATCAGTCAAATACAAGAGAGATCCAATTATACCTCTGTATTGAGTAATATTAATACTTTTACGTTTTTTATCTTTGTCAAGTTTGGTTGCAGATGTCATTGGAGTCTTCATGGGGGTTGCCGACTCTTAAGCCATACTTCTTAAGAAGATCCTTTGTATATTTGGCTTGATTGATAAAATTTTTTTCATTGGTTTGCTCGACTTGAAGTCCAAGAAAGAAATTTAGCTCACCCATCATACTCATTTCAAATTTATTCTGCATTAACTTGGTCAATCTCTCACAATATTTTTCATTAGTAGAGCCAAATATAATATCATCTTCATAGATTTGAACTAATAGAATTTTATCTTTATGCTTTCTAAAGAATAGAGTTGTATTAACTCTCCATCTAGTGAATCCATTTTCAATAAGATAATTAGTGAGTGTTTCATACCATGCTCTAGGTGCTTGTTTTAAACCGTAGAGTGCAAAGGTTTCATCATAATCAATTCCTTCTTCCTGAGAATAACCTTTAGCTACTAGCCTTGTCCTTCATCCATCTTGTTCCTAAAGACCCATTTTGTAACACCCCCTTCCCGAAAAGGAAAGTGAGGTCACGTGCAAAGCACAACAAACCTCAAAATAAGTAAACAGAGCACTAATAACTTCAAAATATTAATAGTGGTGATCCATTAATAAAGTACTAAATACAATTCTCCAAACAGAGTCAAAATAATCAAAACTTAAAATCGAATCAAATTAGATGGTCAAAGGCAACTCTCTCATCGCACTAATCCTAAATCACCGCTGCAAACCTGCCGGAAGAATAACACAGCATGAGCTAATTACTCAGTACGGATATAGATAATACAAAGATGTATAGCTGAAATACGAAATCAACTGAAGCAACATACTTAACAAAGCTTCAAGCTTAAAGACCGACGAAAATATGATATCCAAAGTCTGAATAGAATATATCCGAATCAACGGATTTAATGAAACAAACAGAAAAGTAAAGAATGAACTGAAGTAACTAACTCAATTAATTAAACTGAATAGAAACAAACAAAACTAATACAATGAAATAATAGGCCGAATCAAATGGCTGGGTGTTATTTCATACCGAGTGAGCTCAGAAATATACATTGCCACACAGGCAAGTCAAAACAATGCCACATGGCAAGTCAAAATAATGCCACACATGCAACCAAAATAATGCCACACAGGCAAATCACACATTGGACCGTGAATCCAAATGTATGCAAATCGGATAGGTGTGTTTGACACAACATCACAAATTCGCAGAACAGAAAACTAGGGTTAACCCATACGCCTCCCATAACAAAACACTAAATAGCCTACTTCCTCCGGAGCCCAAAACAGAGACGCCGTGGACTAATCACACCGCTACGGAAAATGTCATGTTTCTCGTGCCAAGACGACATACCTGTGGTACCCCCACAGGTGGTTATAGCTTCGGTATATCCTACGGTACATTCTAACAAAAATATCATATCACAACACATGCGACATAATACCATCAAAATAGGTATCGTGTCACAACACATGCGACATAATACTAATAAAAATAGATACCGTGTCACAACACATGCGACACAATATCCACAAAAATGGAGTTCTAATGTATATGTTGAACCAGATCAAATCATAATGTCTCCAAAAGAAGGTAACAACATATATCGCTCTACAAATATCAAAATAAATACTAGACATGATAACCTAATTCAAAGAGTACAAGTACAAGTCCAATGTGTCAACTCCAAAACGAAACAAATATATGAATTTCACAAGAAACTATTATGTGAAATAATAACAGAATTCGAAATGAGTAACAAAATGAACAAATCGAACAAATCAAATTTAACAAAAATATCGTTGAAAATTTTCCCGTTGTTGGATGCCCGTTGGTGCATTTAATACTCAGATATTCTAGGTTCTTTGTTGTTGACGTTTTAAATCTTGGTTTCAGCTCCTTTTTGAGCCTGCCTGTCACATCAGTCTGCTTTCTCACCTAACACCGTTGACATATCACTTACACCAACTAGCTGGTAGACACATATTTTGATCTTAGATTTCTTCCAAGGATGTTTGGTGAATACATCGGGACCTTCAATTTGCAACGCTTCGATGTCAGCCAATTTGTCAGACTTGACTACTCTACGATCAGGTTCTTTTCAACGAGCTTTGTTTGGCTAGGCAATTCACTTTATGAACTGAAGTATACTTTATGATTTGTAGTGTACTTTAAGATAGCTCCAAGCAGCTTTGCGATCCATCTGATGTATTGCGATCATTGCGCTTACTCTGCTATCCATCTTTTTGTTTTGAAATGCAGAGTTTCTTTATGAATATTGAAAAACCTATCAACTATACATCAAATCAGCTTCTACAAGATCAACCCAACATATGATCATCATTATAAGGACTGCACAAATCTTACTAGTACAAATATACATTAAGCACATTCATCATCAAATTTAATTTAAGTATGCAAACTCTAACACATCTAACTTCACCTCATTAAGCAAGACTAAAATGTATACTGTGGAAGAGAGATTGTGAGGGAAAAAAAGTCGGATGGAGATTTTTAAAAAAATAAAAATAAAACTTCAAGAAAGCTAAAAATAGGATGAAAGAAATGCTGACGATGGAAGTCAGAAAGAGAGTTGAAGTCAATGGTGTAGTTTATTTGAAGCTTCATCCCTACAAGCAAGGATCAGTGTCTATTAAAAAGTTTATGGCATTAGCCCCTAAATTCTATGTACCCCTCAAGATTTGGCACAGTTGCATAGAATCTTGATCTTCCCAGCTGCTCAAAATTACTCCCCACCTTTCATTATCAGAACTAAAGTAAACATATTGGAACAGCAAAGCTCAGCACTCAACTCCCATCCATTACTCAAGAAAGCACCTTTGATATGGGACTTCTCAGTGCACTAAGGCAAACAAAGGTTTAGAGTAACAGCAGGGTGGTTTATGAATTAATCAACACTTACTTCAGTGGAAACATTGTAGCATTGATGAAGGTACTGGAGAGGATGAGAACTTGCTCAATATCAATTACCCTAATTTTCCATTAAATCCTCGAGGACATGGATACTTTGAAGGAAGGGGAAATGTCAAGCTAAGGGCATGTAGGTAAATAAGTTAGTATTCTCTAGAAGACATGTAGGTAAATAAGTTAGTATTCTCTAGAAGAGGAGTAACCAATTTGATAGAAATTATTTTAAAATAGGCTAATGTTATGGTGAGCATTTGTTGTTTTCAAATAGCTAACTAAGCTAAGTATTAGAAGGAAAGAGGAATGAAAAAGTCAGCAAATGAGCTCACGTTTGTGTGTCCCAAACCTCTCTTTATCATCTCCAGGCAACAAGTTGTATCAATAGACACGTGATCATTTGTTATTTGGTGATACAAATACCTTCTTAGCTTGTTTAACTACGTTGATTGTTTGGGTGATACACTCCTAGATATCTTATGTTACGCAGAAAATGAATTTCACTTGCACATTTTTGCTGCAAGTGGTTAAAAGTTGCATGCTGAAATGTCTATTGCTATTTTATACGCGTTTAATATAATACAAAATTACAAATATTTGGCACTATGATATAGTATGAAATACAAACATTACTGGCTACAATTTTTCTGTCGAAACTTATACTTCTTCCGTTCCAATTTATAAGATCATTGTTGACATTTGAAGTCAATTTTAGAAAATTTCTAACTCATAAATGATTAAAATAATTAAATATTAGGAAATAATAAATTTTATAATTAGTAGTACTTTTTAGGTAGTTGACAAAATTTTAGATATTTTCAAACTCATAATTGATAAAATAATTAAATATTAGGAAATAATAAATTTTATTATTAGTAGTACTTTTTAGATAGTTGGCAATATTCATCAATGTATTGGTTTAAAGTTAAATGAATTTATGTCAATTTGGAGTTTGAAAATATTTCAAATTGACTTAAAAAAGTCAATAATAATCCATATTTTGAGACGGAGGGAGTATATTGTTTCTATAATTCTTTTATTTATTTTGAAAGAAAGTCTCTTGCACTACATAACGAACGCTGATGAGATAGGGTAAAGCTGGAATTATAATGTTAACACCTGTTGCTCATCATGCCTAGACCTTCCCTCGTTTTACTAGAGATATCAAGTATGTAGTGTATGAAGAAGTGGTTCCCGTAAATTTTGTGAAATATAATTTGTATCAGGTAGCTTCAACTCAAGTCTAAGAACCTAGGTGTGTCATGAAGGTTTATTGGCTTACCTTGACCCCTTCCTGGATTATCCTTTGATTTGGCTTTTAAGGCTGATCACAGGTGTTACCTATTTGCTCTATTTATATTCGCCACCTTCTGAAGTTTGACTGTTAGAGTTATTTTCATGATATGTTAGGAGAATTTGGGGTATTCACTTCCGCACTAGTAGTTATTGTGCAATGACTGTTCGTGTACTTTTATATAATCTCTAAACTTTTGGTTTTCCAGGTATTTATATCCAATATTACAAAGAGCAACATTGTCTGTTTTTTCAAGGGGACTGCAGATTTTATTAAATCTAATACAAAGGGAAGGACTAGTTTCGAGATAAACTATAATTTACTTCGAAAAAGAAATGTGCAGGAGACGAGGTTTGTTATTGGAAAAATTATAATGGATACAATGAGCTGGGATGTTAAAACACAAACCATGTCCTCATCTAATTCTGAACTACAACCAAAAATGGCCAAGCAGCAACAGTTGATTGTAAAGCACAGCAATCTTTCGGAGCACAAAATAACTAAGAAACATTTGGCAAATGTCAAAGAACAGTCTGAGAAGATTGCTCAGAGACAGAGAGGCTTGGTTAAGAAGAAAGAATGCCAAAAAGCTGCTAAAAACCATCACAAAATGATTAGTAAAGAAAACCTTGCTATTTCACAAGATTATATAGCTAAGAACGAGGAAAAGTTGACCGTGTGTCGATCACCATCGACAAACAACAAAGATATGTTGAAGAGGGAAAAGAGAGAACAGAAACAAGTTTGGAAGTCCAAAAAACAAAAGGTTGAAATTAAGGAGAATAATGGGATGAAGGTTGTTGAAATTAAGGAGAATAAGGGGATGGCTGTGCATTTAGATGAAATAGAAAAGGTAAGATGTCTTGCATCACAGAACGAGGAAAAGTTGACCGTGTGTCGATCACCGTCGACAAACAACAAAGATATGTTGAAGAGGGAAAAGAGAGAACAGCAACAAGTTTCGAATTCCAAAAAACAGAAGGTTGTTGAAATTAAGGAGAGTAAGGGGATGGCTGTGCATTTAGATGAAATAGAAAAGGTAAGATGTCTTGCATCACAGAACGAGGTGACTAAAGAGCAGAAGCCAGTAGAGAATTGTCACTTGCATCCAAGCAATGTGTCCGGAGAGCAGATTGGGAAACATAAATTAAATATGACCATGGGAAAAGGCGGCCAGCTTCCACTGTCTGATCTCTTCAAGTGAATGTCAATAGATTGTTGCAAATTGTGCACTTTATGGGGATAACCACAACTAACAGGTATGTTTTGTTTATTTTAATCGTCATTATATTTTTCTCAGCCAAAAGATCGACTAAATGTCGTTTTTTTACAACAGGTATAGCATAAACCGTGAGGCACTTGGCAACTTCCCTGTTTATTGTAGTTTCTCATCTGACGTAATATTTACCTTTTTCTGATTTCCAAATTTTTTTTAGGTATATGAAGCAACAATCTTAGATGGATTAGTTCAATCGTTTATTAGTTGGTTGGTTAAATTTACATAAGTTGTATTTTTTCCCTTACTTTTTTAGGGGTGTTTGGTATGTGGGATATAAATAAATGGAAGGACAGATTGATATATCAAGGGAAATAATACCATATTTTTCTCTTTGATTGGCAAGTATGAGGGCAAGGAGAGGGAGAAGGAAACGCTATTGACAGTTTTACCATGAGTTTATACATAAAAGTGTAATTTTGCAGAGGCAATAAAACCAGAAGTGGTTACTATTTTTCCTGCGCCCTAAATTTACCATATAAATTTTGTATTCCTTGCTTCCGTTTTGTCATCTTTTTTTTTTCCTTTCAGATTTACACTTTTCCCTCTTAGCAGAGATATCCTTAATCTACTACTGTTTCTGGAATGAATGATTCTAGTATTAAATTATCATGCTATGCAAAATTAGTTTACCTAGAAAATTAGTGGAAACTGAATGTTCTCAGATTAAATTACTTATTTGTGTGTTGTTTAACTATAGTATGCATGAACTTTATTGTTATTGCCAAATTCAGAAGAAGTCTTTTGTCGTTTCTGACTAGGATTTGGCGGGGTGATTTACCTGACGAATGGTTTTATAATTAGGTCACTAACAAACTGTGGGTACCCAGAAATGGTCACCGCCATGAAAGCTTTGGGTACATGGCCAATTAGGTAGTCTGAATATTTGACCCGTTGATTATGAGTTTCACATTCACATTTACACGTGGAAAGGGCTAGATAAATCAATGAATTACCCCTTAGCGGGTATGGTCAACTCCTATAAAAAAAGATTAAACAAATGGGTTGAGCTAAAGAATAATGGATGGATATCATTACAAATTAATTACATATTTAGTATATTTTTAAAAATAATTACAATAATAGTGCATCCATAAAATAATTATAAAAATAATACACTTTCTCATATTTATTTACAATATTAGTGAAATTATGATTCCTTAATTTAGGGATTAGTATTAGTGCAATTAGGATTCTTTAATTTAGGGGATTAGTATTATCATTTGTCTGGGTTGTTTACTATAGGACTCTTCAGTTAGAAACCCTTATTACTTTCTTCTGTCCGTGCTTTCTTCTTCTCCATTGACCATTACTGGTGATTTGTTCTTCATTTTCGTGATCGTTATTGGTTCAGTTGTTCGTCATTCTCGTACTTACTCGGTATCGCTGCTTCACAGTGGGTTATTTTCTTCTGTTTATTCTCGTTTCTGGTTGCAGTAAATTGGGTTGGATATACAGGTTGTACCAGATTTTGATTAGTACCTCTACATGCATGCTAGGAACAAACAGCTAGAGGGATATGAGACTGATTGAGAATTTTCAGAAAGATTTGTATCAGATTTATATTAGTTCGGTTGTCGTTGTATTGTTCTTTTGAATTGTGTTTTGTACCTTGATTTTTGTTGGATATCCATAACCATTTGTTATGGTTAGTGAGTCTGTAATGTTTATTGGAGCTTGTGTAAATGGGATTACATATTTGATTATATTACCAGTGATTTGACATTGTTTGTTGGTTCGTATTTGTTACTTCTAAGTTGTGTTTGATACATTGTTTAAGACGTGCAGTTGGTAACCAAACATGCGTAGAAGGGTAACCATTTTATTTTTTGATAGTAACCAGATAGTTACAAGTTTGTATCAGGACATATATCAAGTGTTAAAAATGTACATGTGAGAGTATATATGGGTTGTCTAAACTGGGTTGGATATACAGGTTTCTGTTTTGGTTACCATTAAAACCTGTTCTGATTACTTTCATATAACTATTTGGTTACTTCTTTATTATGTTTTGGTTACTGTTATCTTATGGTTTGATTACTATTTTTGCCTAAACTGAGTTTTATTACATGATGTTTCTATTTTGGTTACCATTAAAATCTGTTCTGGTTACTATCATATAATTATGTGGTTACTGTTTTATTATGTTACATTATGGTTACTGTTATTAGTAACAAGATAGTTATAAACTTGTATCAGGACAAACATCAAGTGTTAAATGTACATGTGAGAGTGTCTTATTTATCTAGCTGATGTATACTTATAAATTACATACTCATAAAAATTATCTGAAAATTGTACAGTTGATATTTAAATATGCATATAGAGGTAACCATTTTATTTTTTGTGAGTAACCAATTTACATAAAATTGGTTCAGAACAGTATACATAAGCTATTTCAGTTGAAATGTTAGGTTGGTACCTCCCAACCTAACATTTGTTTTGAATTTTGTTTTCAGATCCGTGCTTGTACCTCCCTATCTTTGGTCTTCCCGATGGTCTTCTTGTGTTCGGTGGTAACTTCAAATTTGTTGTATTGGTTACTGTCAGTCCACGTTCTGTTGAAATAAAGTACAACTGGAATCATCTCCATTGTCTGATAACTGAATAAACATTGTAAAGTAACCAAATCAATATTAGACAGTAATCAAACTATATAATCTTAGTAACCAGAACATAAACCACATTTTTACATGCATCTTACAATGAAAACAATCAGTATAATGATTTTGTTACCAATAAAATTATAACAGTTGTATGAAGGTAATCAATGTAGTTAATAAGTAACCATCTATATAAAATAAATCAATATAAAAACACTAATAGTATACAGTAACCAAATCATCAGTATACAATAATTAAATCCATATTAGGCAGTAACCAACATATATCTACTTAGTAACCAGAACATAAAACACATTTTTCATTGCATTTTACAGTAAAAAATAACCAGTATAATGTGTTTGTTACCAACTAAAGACTAAGAGTTGTATGAAGGTAACCAATGTAGTCAATAAGTAACCATCAATATAAAATAAACCAGTATAAAACACACTAATATTATACAGCAATCATAACAACATTATATAATAACCAATTTTAGATTAGATAGTAATCAACATATATCTATTTAGTAACCAGAACATAAACACATTTTTCTTTGCATTTTACAGTAAAAAACAACCAGTATAATGTGTTTGTTACCAACTAAAGACTAACAGTTGTATGAAGGTAACCAATGTAGCTAATAAGTAATCATGAATATAAAAAAACATCAGTACAAGTGTACATTAATATTATTTAGCAACCAAATAAACATCATGCAGTAACCAATTAAATAGTACACAACAACCAAATAAACACCTTATAATATTTAATACATAATAGACAGTTACTAAGATATATGTAATTAGTAGCCAAGATTATAAAAAATATTTTTACATTCATTTTACAACCAAAACAATCAGTAATGACTTTGTTACAAATTAAAGACTAATGGATGTATGAAGGTAACCAATGTAGTTAATTAGTAACCATCAATATAAAAAAAATCAGTATAAAACACAGTAATATTATGCAGTAACCATGGTAATATTACCCAGTAACCAAATAAGCATTATATACTAACCAAATCCAGATTAGACAGTAACCAACATATATTTACTTAGTATCCATAACATAAAATATATTTTTCTATGCATTTTATAGCAAAAATAATCAATATAAAAAATATCAATATGTACTTAAAGATCTAACAGTTACTGGAAGGTAACCAATATATCTAATAAGTAACCATCAATATAAAAATCATCAGTAGAATATACATTAAAAGTATACAGCAACCAAATAAACATTATACAGTAACCAAATCAATAATAAACAGTAACAAATTTAAATGTACTTAGAAACCAGAATATAAAACATATTTTTACATGCATTTTGTAATTAAAACAGTCAGTATACCGACTTTGTGACCAATTAAAGAGCGAAAAACTTAAGAAAGGTAACCAATATACGAGTATGTAGTAACCACGGGGTAACTATATGCATATAAATTTTAAACTCAAATACCTCAGTATACAAATCTGTAAAGAATCAATCAACAATCAACAATCAGTATAGTACGCAAGTTTCTGGTTACTGATTGTAAATCGAAAGCATAAACACAATGTATAATTACATATGAAAGTTCGTAATGCTGTTTGACGATCTCGAAGTTGCTGTTGATCTTCTCCGATTTTTTTCGATCTCAAAGTTGCATTGCCGTCAGAGAATTCTTCTTCTCCGATCTGTTGTTGATCTGTCGTTGTTCTGTTTTTCTTCATTAGTTTGAATTTAGGATCGGTTGGTTGTAAATATGAAAGTCGGTAACTGACGTGTAGGGAGTTAGTGTTCTGTAATTTTAGTAACTTATTATTGTGTTGCGTTATTTTTGTAATTATTTTGTGGATGTATTGTTTTTGTAAATACTTTCTAATTGTTGTATATTAGTATTAAGGACCTTATCATTACAAGATAAATGATATTTGAGGCTGGAGCTCATTCCCCAAAACACGGGCCTATGGGACACTTCCATAGGTGATGTAATGGTTGAGCTTAAGGCCAAGATACGGGCCTATGGGACACTAAAATGATTGAGCTTAAACTCAAGACACGACCCTGTGGGACACTCTTATAGGTGATAGAATGGTTGGGTTTAAACTCAAGACACACATCTATGCGCAGAAAATGTTCCCATCAGTGATGGAATCCAGGAGAGTAGCTTGTCCTTGGGGAAACGTTAAACCTTGAGCAATATTGCTTGACTAAGAATATATGGACCAACATATGAATGCGGGAAAGCCCATATTAGGGAAAGGGACAAGATCAAATGAAATATTGTCATCTCTCATGTATCTGGTTAAAGACTCATTCATGAAGGAGTTGGTTCTATAATGGTTCTTGAGGATGTAGGGGTATATCTTGGATATATCCCAAGTGGCAAGTCATTCAACCACTTTGAGGCTAAGGGTTGATAGTAATGGCCTAGCTTGGTGACTAGGAAGGGAAGGGTGGCTTTGGGCTTGGTTCTGGATTCTCTGGGGGATACCTATTTTTCTCAAGGCAGAGGGTAGGAAGCATCCCCAGGGAAACCTAAGCGGCTCAATCTCATCTTAAGGAATCATAAATGGAGTGTAAGTTCCAAGCATGGAGGATGCAAGGGCACTCATGGAGAGCACCAAGAGAAGCAGGGTAGAGGGATTGATGCTTACGTGTGAAATGATGGACATTACCTTTTCCTCAAACAATGTAGTACCTCCAAGCTTGTCCCCACAACTCATATATCTTGCGGCTGATTGGGAAGAAAAGATCCTAAAGAAAAATATCCATAGATATTGTGACAACCCCAAAATAGGTTCATTCCATCCAACCTATTCTGAGTCGCCAAATACATGGTACAGAAAACAACTACAACTTTATTACAATAATTGTCGTGCAAAATACAACAACACATATGCTGTGAGTTTGGATACAAATATATACCAAAAGTGACTCATGTTCCAACCGTGGACATCACCTCACAATAACACCTTACATAAAGGTATAGTCAAAAACTGTTTTAGAAATTTACAAACACCAAGATTATATAGGTAGTGCCCATAGATATACTCAGCAAGTGGATGAGCACAACCCTGTCTTATGATGACACGAGGTTGTATGTCATTAGACATCTTGTATGATAGTGACAAAACACCCTTCCAACGTTGGGTTCACCTCACCCTATTCTCTTCACCAAATATAACTACTAAATGATGACCACCGTTCTATTCCCTTATTACCCCCGCTCGACCCAGCTACACTCTTATTACCTGAAAGGAATTGTGAAGCAAAAGGGTGAGCACAACTAGCTCAGTAAAGAATATCATGACTAAAGATAAATAAATTATCAATAGTCTTCATCAATAATAAATCAGAGATTTAGAACATATGGTAGATGATAAAAAAATTTCAACCATAGTTGCAGCGGAACATGCAATCCATTAGAAGAGTCAAATAGACTATACAGTCTATTATCTTCTCCATGTTAAAAATCCATCAACAATGTTTTATCCCTGTAACATCAATCAACAATTCTGGTCCACAATCATATGAATAACTCATAATCATAACTGTAGTTCTAAATTCCTCTTCTCATCCAGGACGAAGATAATTTTCATCACCTATCTTTACCTGAAACATCAAAGATCATGGTTATACCAAATCACATTTCATGTTCATAATCATACTAATAAATCTATCTTTGCACTACGGCCAAAGATATTCATTTGTATCACCAGTTTGTCATGTTTATCTCAACATCTGTTCATCTTTGCACTACTGGCCAAAGATATTCAACAACATGTCATCTTTGCACTACGGGCCAAAGATATTCATCAACAATTCATCTTTGCACTACAGGCCAAAGATATTCCTCAACAGTTTATATTTGCACTACGGCCAAATATATTCATCAACAGTTCATATTTGCACTACAGGCCAAATATATTAATATCTCAAAGAAATATATAATCATTTCAGAATTTATATAAACAATAATTATAACCATGTTAATCAATTCACCTTTGCACTTAAGCTAAAGATATTCACTTATAAATTCAATGGTCATGATCATACCAGTCAACAATTCAACTTTGCACTACTGGCCAAAGAGAACCCATAGTCATGATCATACCAATAATTTACCCATCTTTACACTCAAGCGAAAGAGAATTTCAACATCAAGGTTATAAAAATGTTATATATGATAATAAAAACAATATGATCAACATGATCATAGATTTAATCTCAAGAGTAATATTCATAAATCAACTATAATTTGGTTAGAAAAAGAAACCAATTTTGTCGTGAATAGTAACTCGTGAATAGTAACCCTGACATAAAAAGGTAGAAATTCCACAATAATATACATACCAATATTTCGGTATAATGATATTGAAAGAATAATATTCTTAAGCTTATAAACAATTTATTTAAATTGTTTACACTTTACTAATTAATGCATTTAATCATCATAAAATGCCAACTCTTAAGATTTTATCATCAATAACCAAAACCCTCATAAAAAATCTGCATATACCTCATATATAGGATTCTCAAGCCATAAAATCCTATTTTTCAATTTTCTTACTTCACATAACATATTTAATTCATTTTCTCATAACTAGACTATTTTCATGAAAAATACCAAATCCGTTCCAAAAATATTTTTTTTCTGGAATTTAGCATAATATAGTCCCATAGTGAACATATATTTTTCTCAGAATTTTTAAAAGTCATTTACCATTTTTCATATGGCCAAAATAGCCGAATATTTAGACATTTATCAAAAATTGTACTTTTGTCTAAAAATTCTGAAATTTACAGAGTATACTTCTATCATATACATGTACTCCCAATAAAAATTTCATCAATTTTGGAGTTAACCACAAGGAATTATAAGCTGTTACTTCTAAAATAGTCTTTTCTCATAAAATTCATAACTCTCAATCTATACATCCAAAAATCACCATTTTTGGACACAATCAAGAAAACTCATCAAAATATCATTTTAAATTTTTCCAGAATTTTTGAAGATCAGAAAGATTACGAAACTGAAAATCATAACAACCCTTAAAATCCCTTAATATCCCTTACCTCAAAAGAGCAGTACTTCTGACTGGATATCGGATATGATGCTGAAGGAAACTTGCACTGATGAATAGTAACTCACCAAGTATCTAAAAACTCACAAAATATGCTTCATAATATAGAGAGAGAAAGAGAGAAAGCTTATGTTTCTGGTGTGATTTTCAATTCTAACTTAGCCCTCTATTTATAGGAAAATTTTGGTAGGTTTGACCTGCAACCTGATGGCTTTACCTGTTACTATTCCCACCCACCACATTTGAAATATAATTCAGCATATTTCTTCACCAACCACAAGTGGGGCCCACCAATTCTAGAATTTTCTACCAAAATGATAAACTCCGAAAATTCAATAATTTCTGAACCAGTCATCTCGTAAAATTCATAACAAATTATACGTTCATTTTTAACGGTTCAAAATTTGTGGACATATACTCAACTTATATATGTATAACATATCCAAAAATTATCACGATCCAACGGTCGGATTAAAAATTATAACCCCCGCAAAATATCTCAAAAACCCTAATTTTTAATACCTCCATTCCGACAAAAATACTGATAAAAACCTCAACATTAACTCCTTCATTTTTAACCACAAAAATATATCCCTCATTTATATCCACATAATATAAATATTTTCTTATCATATGAATCAATAATTAATTATTCACAAATAATATTACATAATCACATTTATGACAACCAGGCCGTTCCCAGGAAAGAGGGAGCTTTCCAATAAGAATTTCTCCTTACTGGCGCGCAATTAGATAACCAAACCTCTCCTTAGACAGAACTTTCTAGACATTGCCAATAATGCTATCTAATAATACTATTCAAATAATATGAATTATTGATCTGATAATGGGAAATACTGTGCAGCAACAATTATTGAACAACAATAATACAAAATTTCAACGTAGCAATTATTGAATCAATAAAATAAAATATTGAACAGTAATTACTGTAACAATTATTGAGTATTGCTTTCTTACGTAAGAATCAATTATTTCAAAAATACTATGCAATACCGTGTGCTACTGTGCAATAACGCGTATTATTGTATTTTAACCACCGGGTATTCCAACAGTGTTAACGGTAACAACTACGCCGTTATTTGTAAAAACTCAAATTTGTCGTTTTCCTTCATCCGACAGTTATTCGTTATGGGGCCCACAAATAGCTGCGCCGTCGTACGAATATTCTCCGACAGAAAAAATATTCCACGACCAAACGAATATTCCCCGACAACAATGATTATTTTATAACCACTTGTTTATTTTGAATAATTTTTACATTTCACCCATAACTTTAATTTTTTATCAATTTAACCATTTACTGAATAGCAATTATAAGAAAAATTGAATACTTTTATTTCATAAAATTCGGGGTCTTACAGATATCTCTATGAATAATAAAAGATTGTGTTGCCTTATGTGAGACAAGTTCTAAGAGGGACCCACCCTATTAGAAAGATAGGAACCATGGGGGAGAGAACACGTATCTTAGTAACATGCGGGAATTAGACTAAGATGACTGGACAAGATAGAGACAAGGATAGCATAACAAAGAGACACAACAACACATAAGAGAGAAAAAGTAAGAAACCAGGAAGAGAGAGAACACACCATTCATTCACGACAAACCTATGACCCATGGAAAGATAGAGATCTAGAGAGATAGGGAGAAGAACCCTAAGAAAGTCAACCAAGATTAACCATTGCAACTTTCCAACCCTCGGAGCTTTTCTTCCCTAAGATCCTTGTTGCTATTTCAGGTGTTGTCATGCTCTCATTCATGCTCATGGGATGAACTACTTCCTAGTCAAGCAACAAACCAGCAAGTCCAACTGATTGATGGCTACTATCTGTGGGCATACACCCTCTTGATAATCGTTCCTTTTCTTCTTAATTATTGTCTTTCAATATTGTTATATATATATTGTATATATATATATATATATATATATATATATATATGATGAGTGGGTAATATACTCATGAATTGAGTATATTTAGGCTTAATATATTGTATGTTTTTGAGTATTTTAGGATATTTTTTACTTGTTTAGTTGTTATTTTGCAGGTTAGGGCAAAGCAGAGGCAAAACATGAATGTTTGGGCTTAAAAGGAAATTTTTGGAAATTTCTAGCACTACAGCTCCGCGGCGCTGCTTATATAATAAATCCTAGCGCCAGGGAGCTGGGAGGCAGAGTCTGTTGGTCGAGAATTGCAAGGCTGGGAATTAAAAGGCAAAAGTCTAATCTAAATAGGATTATATGTGAAGCTGACGTGGAGGAGACTAATAACTATAAAAGGGAGGATACTATTCATCTACATGGAGATAGAGATTGAAGGTTTGTAGAGCGTTACAAGGAATTTAGGCTAATGACTTGAAGAATAAAGAACATCTATTGAATTTTTCTTTTCTTCCTTATTCAGATTTGTAATTTATTTGTTATGGCTTGTTTGGGATTTTTGGTTTTAATTTTCAGCATGAACTAAATTTATAATTAAGACTGTAATTGAACCTTTTATGCTTATGAATTACTTATTTATTGAAGTCTAATTATTTATTCAAATTGAGTTGTCTATTATATTTTGTGTTTATTGATTAATTGTCTGGCCAACAATTAGTGTGATACACTAGATAAATTCGGAAGATGAAATCTAGGATTAGATATGAATATGATAGCATGTATTCTTAGTTATTTTCTTGCGCGATGAATAATTAGGGTTGTGAATTGAATATGGATATCTCTTTTCACTGCATGTAACTTTTGGGAATTGATACTTAATGAATTTGATTCTTTTATCTTGCATAGGGATATAACAATATTAATTGAACTAAATATTTTTATTTGTTCCTTGGGAAAGGGATTATAAATAATTACGAATTCCTATTAACAACTCAAGTGAATTCAATAATTGGATAAATTAGATAATTGATTTATACTGCATAATTGGGGATATTGTAGTCATAAGATTTTATATCTGAATTCAAACTTTGTGCTAAATTTACTCTTAGTTTAATTTAAGTTATTTTTAATTAATATTCACAAATTTCGATTGTTTAAATAAATTTGGATTGATAAAAAACTAGTAGTTAAAAAGTATTAGATATAGATTCTTGTGGGCTCGACACTCCATTATCACTTCATTACTTGTTGATCGTGTATACTTTCACGTAATTGTTACTATTGGAAATTGGACAACAAGTTTTTGATGTCGTTGTCAGGGAATCTGTATTTAGTATTTAATTCAATATTAGTTACAATCAATTCAGTCTTAATTTAAACGCGTTTATTTTCTTTGTTTATTTTATCCTTACTGGTCTTTCTTCCTTGTATGCATACTAGGTCAAAGGGTAAGGAGTAACTTTTGCCATACTGTTGGTTGATTTCGCAATCAATGAATACGTACGTGCAAGTATACACGGTCAATAAATAATAAAGTGATAAGAATAGTATCGTTCTCACGAGGAATTAATTAATAAAAATTATCAAGTACTAACTCTTAACCAAATTAATTTTATTTAAACAAGTGATTAGAGTGTTGAAATAAAATAATTATTTGAACTAATACTAATTACCACAAGTTTAAATTCAGATACTAAAGGCTTAAGACTACAATTTCCCTTAATGTTTCACTGAATTAATACACTTCCTGTTAAGTTATGTAATTATTCTGTATTGTTAATTAAGAACTCATAAATATTTATAACCATCTCCCGATGCATCATAAATGAAACAACTTAAATCCATAAAAAATAGAATTAAGATGAACACCCTAATTAATTAATTCACTATATCCCTATGTGAATTACAATTAAAAAAGATTTAAAATCACATGTTCTCTTACAGATTACATGCGGCGTGTAGTTATATTCCTATCCTATACACAAATCATGAATTCCATCTCATACAGAAATCACAATCACATGTTATTATGATTAGGTCTAAATTTATACTTCATCTTCTGAATTCATATAGATTACTACGATAATTTTTGATCAGCCAATTAAGTAATTAATCACAAATCATAATAGACATTGCAATAATAATAAACAATAACTAACATAGGAGTATATCAATAAAAGATACGCATTAAGTTCCATTGTAATCTTAAAAAGGAATTAGTACATAATTGAATTAAAATTCATAATCCACAAGAAAACCATCATCCAAGAATTACAAAATAAAAAGATAAAAGAAGGAAGGAAAAACTCTTTTTAAGCAATCCTTGAACTTCTTCTTAACCTTGTAAGTTGATCTTCCTTCGTGACAGTCTCCTTGCTTCAAGCCCTTACTCCTTCTTCAAAACTAAGGTTAGTAAAAAGTATCCAAGATCCCCTATTTTATGGTTCACATAATGTATTTATAGGTTACAAGTCAAATCCCTAGCTTAGAAGGAAACCTAATCAAATCTTGATCTGGCTGCGACTCGGGCGCTGCCGCACCTGTTTCTGGCGCTGCCCTGCTAAATCCCTGGTGTTCTGGCACTGACGCGCCGAAATAGTACTAGAAATGGGCGTTGTCGCGCCAAAGTGATTCTATGGATTTTTTTTGCTTTGACGTCTGTTGGTAAAAATGCCATAACTTTTGATTCGGCAGGAGTTACGGGGCCTGATACCTATTAAATCGAAGCTCTCGATGAGATATACAACCTTCATTCTTTTAAAATTGAGAGATAATGGTTTAATTAAGGTCGAAATGGGCTTCAAGTGGTTATTATGTACATTGCAAGCATGACAAATCTGAGTTTTGATCGTTGTTAATAAAAAAGCCATAACTCTCACATCCGAACTCCGATTGGGATGATTCAAGATGTTCCAAAAAGTTAAGAAGTATATCTACAATAAAATTTAAGTTCCAAGCCAAGAACATACATCAAACTTGGCATTGAAAGCCCTTTAACCTTCCCTTCTTGCATTAGCTTGCATATTGTACTCTAAAAGATGTCCGGATTGCTTTTCCTTGCTTCCTCATGCCAACTTTATAAAAAATTTTCAAAATCAAATCTAAAAACCTTCTGATCACATCAATCTCCGATAATAAAGGCAAAACATAAAATTTAGAGGATCAAAAGGATATTTCATACATTTAAGCACACTTGAACCCCTCCCAAGTAATTCAAAAACACAAAATTTTTCATTTTTTTTCTTTTTAGTGAGTGCGTTTCACGCTCTCTCTCACTTTCTTTTGAACGAGTGCATTTTACACTCCATCTCGTTTTCTCTCACACGAGTGTGTTTTACGCTCCATCTCGACCCACCACATGATTCAATTATTCAACTTGGGAAGGTTCCAATTTTTCAAAACACTCCAAGATTTCCCCCAAGCTTATGTGAGTGCCTAATTTTTACTTTGAATGATGCTCAAATAAGATTTCTCGAGTTACAATGATATCTTTCACAAACATTTAGCTAATTGTTTTAAAACCCCAACTAGCTAAACAGATGGATATGTGCATAGAAGTTTAAAGATTCGCAAGTAGTGCAAAATCCAACTAATAAGTTGAAATATAGACTAAGCATGCTCATAAATTCTCCAAGAGTTAAAAGACTCATTAACCACCCACTTATCATAGGCCAAAATCAATTTCCATCAAAACATTGCCCAATTAATAACCAAACATGATAAATACCCCCAAACTTAAAACAGACATTGTCCTCAGTGGCTCAGATAGGAAAAAGCAAAACAGAGGACTTCCTTGAAAATATAGAAATCTCCCTCTTTGTCCACTAAGTTTTAAAAATAGGCTAGGCACATTGGGATAAATCGGGCACAAAACTTGAATTTGACTTGAATAACCTGGAAAGCTACTAGAAGCAATTTTATTAAATCCTACATAAATTCAAATTCACTAATATAAAACCTAATAAAATAAATAAAAACAAAACCTAAAAATTATACTTGGATTGCCTCTCAATAAGCACTTGTTTTATAGTCTCAGCCTGACTACTTCCTCTTCTCTTAATCTGGTTCAATATCAAAAATTGTCATTTCATGCCTTCTCTTAGTTTTTTCTTTGAATTACATGGCATTCTTGCATGAATTGAAACCCCCAAACTTATCTTCATTTATTCGCAGAAAATAACTTTCCTCATCTGCTTTATCCTTTATTGCACCTTTAACAAGATCAACCCGAAAACATTCTTGAAGATCCTTTAGGTACTCGATGGCTTTGTAATCCTTGAATGCAACCTCTTGATCTTCATCTTCCTTATCATCAAACCCCTTCTTTCTCCTCTTATTTTCAACCTTAGAATCATCTTCCACATCAGGATATACCCTCTTTAAATTTACTCTAACAACCTCGTGTAACTCCTCGCCACTTCCTTGTATATCCACCTTGCACTACTCTTCATCGTCCTCTTTAGGATTAATCTTTGTATTGCTAGGTAAAGTGATTTGCCGATGATTAAGGATAACATCGTCAAGTTGTCCCACTTGGTTCTCGAGGTTATGTATTGAAGCTTCTTGATTACTCAATTGGACCACAGTTTGTTCTATCAATTTAGTAAGAAGTTCCTCAAAATTAGATGTATCGTTTTGCTGCAGTGGATGTTGATACGAAAATTCAAATGGGTATTATTGACTTGGAGTATAGAATTGATCTTGATTGTCATAGCTCCATGAAAAGTCTTGATAATCTTCCCAATACGGATGATAGTAATTTGGGTTGGTACTAGGCTGCTGTTGATAATAAGCATTCTGAATGGACTGACTCCCAAGAGCATCAATTTTCTTTGAAAGTGTTATTATTTGGACTTATAATGTTGTAACGACATCAACCTCACTTATCCCTGCCACCCTTGGTTGCGTCATCCTCTCAAACGACCATTAATAATTAAATTTAACCATGGTACCTGAAAAGGAAGTAAAATAGAAAGAGAAAAAAATAAAAATAAAAAACGTTTAAATTAATACTAATTTGATTGAAATTAATATTGGAAAATATTAATAAATTAATTCTCCGGCAACGACACCAATTTTTTTTTGATTTCACAATCAATGAATACGTGGTCAACAAGTAACAAAGTGATAAGAAAAGTATTGTTCCCACGAGGAATTAATTAATAAAAATTACCAAGAACTAACTCTTAACTAAATTAATTTTATTTAAACAAGTGATTAGAGTTTTGAAAATAAAATAATTATTTGAACTAATACTAATTAACACAGGTTTAAATTCAGATACTAAAGGCTTAAGATTACAATTTCTCTTAATGTTTCACTGAATTAATACACTTCCTATTAAGTTATATCATTATTACGTATTGTTAATTAAGAACCCATAAATATTTATAACCATCTCTCGATGCATCATAAACGAATCAACTTAAATCCACAAAAGATAGAATTAAGATGAACACTCTAATTAACTAATTCACTATATCACTATGTGAATTACAATTAAAAAGGATTTAAAGCACATATTCTCTTTCAGATTACATGCGTCTCGTAGGTATATTCCTATCCTATAAACAAATCATGAATTCCATCTCATGCAGAAATCACAATGACATGCTATTATGAGTAGGTTTAAATTTATACTTCATCTTCCGAATTCATATAGATTACCACGGTAATTGTTGATCAGACAATTAAGCAATTAATCACAAATCATAATAGACAATCCAATAATAATAAATAATAAGTAACATGAAAGTATATCAATAAAAGATACGCATTAAGTTACATTATAATCTTAAAAAGGAATTAGTTCATAATTGAATTAAAATCCATAATTCACAAGAAAACCATCATCCAAGAATTACAAAATAAAAAGATAAAAGAAGAAAGGAAAAACTCTTTTTAAGCAATCCTTAAACTTCTTCTTAGCCTTGTAAGTTGATTTTCCTTCGTGATAAGTCTCCTTGCTTTAGCCTCCAACCCTTCTTCAAAACTAGGGTTAGTAAAAAGTATCCAAGATCCCCTATTTTATGCCTCACATAATGTATTTATAGGTTACAAGTCAAATCCCAAGCTTAGAAGGAAACCCAATCTAATTTGGAGTCAAAAATATGCCAAAAACGCGTCAAATCTTGATTTTGTCACGACCCGAGCGCTACTGCGCCTATTTCTGACGCTGTCGCACTGAATCCTTGGTGTTCTGGAGTTGTTGCGCCGAAATAGTACTAGAAATGGGCGTTGCCGTGCCAAGTGATTCTCTAAAATTTTCTACTTCGACGTCTATTAGTAAAATGGCCATAACTTTTGATCTGGGAGGAGTTGCGGGGTCTGCTACCTATCAAATCGAAGCTCTTGACGAGATCTACAACTTTAATTCTTCGAGAATTGAGAGATAATAGTTTGATCAAGGTTCAAATTGGGCTTCAAGTGGTTTTTATGTACATTACAACCATGACAACTTTGACCTTTAATATTTGTTGATAAAAAAACCATAACTCTCGCATCCAAACTTTGATTGGGATGATTCATGATGTTCCAGAAAAGCTAAGAAGTATATCTGCAATAAAATCCAATTTCCAAGCCAAGAACATGCATCCAACTTGGCATTGAAAGCCCTTCAACCTTCTCTTCTTGCATTAGCTTGCATACTGTACTTTAAAAGATGTCCGGATTGCTTTTCCTTACTTCCTCATGCCAATATTGTGTCATAGCCTACTTATGCCTTGCTTCGTTAAGCCTAGATCGAACCACTTAGCTCCCTTTGAATTATTTTTCATATCTTTGTTCTATTTTCCCTTTTCCTACACAAGATTAATTAAACACATAAAAAGATATAAAACTCACTCATCACATACGTCGACGATATCGAAAGAAAGTTTCAAAAATTAAAGTTAACTAGTGAAGAAATATAGATGGAAGAAAAACTGTTAGAGGAAATTGACATTAAAGTAAATATGGCTACAGAAGAGCAAAAATCACTTAGGGATTACGGTATACCATTAGTGACAGACATTCAATCCAACATTCAAAGACCTGCCATCAATACGAACAGTTTCAAGATTAAAGCAGGAACTATTCATATGTTGTAGAATTCAGTGTAGTTTGGGGGTGGTTCGAATGATGATCCGAATTAACACATTATCAGTATTTTGGAAATATGTGACACTTTTAAGTTTAATGGGGTTATAGAGGAGGCAATAAGATTGAGACTTTTCTTATTTCCACTACGTGATAAGGCAAAAAGTTTGTTGCACTCATTGTTGCCGGGCTCAATTACCACATAGAACGATATAGCTCAAAATTTTTTCGATAAGTTTTTCCACCAGCGAAAGCGGCAAAAATGAGGATCGACATTACTTCATTCAACCAGCTTGATTCAGAGACTTTGTACGAGGCATGGGAAAGGTTTAAGGACTTACTCCGCAAGTGTCCACATCATGGGATCCCAAAATGGTTGTAGGTACAAACTTTTTATAATGGATTGCATGGTCTCACAAGGACAAGTATTGATGTAAGACCCCAACTTTTTTATAAATAAAATTGAATTTTTTCTAATTATTATTTTAAATAATAAGGTGTTAATTTGATATAATACTTTGGTTATGGGTGAAATGTGTAAATTTTGTAAAATAAACAAGTGGTTATAAAATATTCATTGTTGTCAGGGAATATTCGTTTGGTCGTAAAATATTCTTACTGTCGGAGAATATTCGCACGATGGTGCAGCCATTTGTGGGCCCCATAACAGAAAATAGCCGGATGAAGAAAACGACAAGTTTGAGTTTTTACAAATAACGGCGTAGTTGTTACCGTTAATACTGTTGGAATACCCGGTGGTTAAAGTATAGTAATACGCGTGGTTGCATAGTAGCACACGGTATTGCACAATATTGTTGAATTATTGATCCTTACGTAAGAAGGCACTACTCAATAATTGTTACAGTAATTACTATTTGATATTTTATGTTATTGATTCAATAATTGCTACGTTGATATTTTATATTATTATTTTTTCAATAATTGTCACTGCATAGTATTTTCTATTATCAGATCAATAATTCATATTATTTGAATAATATTATTAGATAACATTATTGACAATGTCTAAGGAAGTTCTGGCTAGGAAAGGGGTTTGGTCACCTAATTACGAGCCAATAAGGAGAAATCTTTATCGAAAAGCCCCCTCTTTCCTGGAAACGACCTGGTTGTCATAATTGTGATTCTATAATATTATTTGTGAATAATTAATTATTGATTTATATGATAAGAAAATATTTATTCTATGTGGATGGATAGGGAAATATTTATTTTTTGTGGATATAAATGAAGGAATTAATGCTGAGGTGTTTTATCAGTATTTTTGTCGGAATAGAGGTGTAAAAAATCGTCCGTATGTGGATATCAGTCATTTTTCATTTGGAATTTAGAAAAAACTTAAATCTACAAAGTTGTAGAGAATTTAATTTCATATGGAATGAACATAAAATTCATATTTTGCAGATAAAAGGGCTATTTATTATGAATTATTGAAGTTTCAGAAATAAATATTTTTAAAAACATGGGTGGGCCCCACTTTTGGTTGGTGTGAAAATTCTTATTTTTGGTGGGCCCCACTTGTGGTGGCTGATATTTTGGTCAAGAATGTGTGCGTAGAATTTTTTTTTTGATAAATTAATATTTTATTAATTTAGTCTGCTTTGGTGTTCTAGCATTTTTTTATAAATAAGGTGCTTAGTTAGAATTAAAAATCACACCAGAAATAAGTTTTTTTTTCTCTCTCTCTATATTATCGGACGTATTTTGTGAGTATTTATATACTTTGAGAGTTGCTATTTAGTGCAAGTTTTCTTCGACATTACATCCGATATTCCAGTCAGAAGTACTGTTCTTTTGAGGTAAGAGAGATTATTTTCTTCGTAAATGATATTATTTCTTTCAATATCATTATGCTGAAATATTGGCAAGAATATTATTGTACAATTTTTACCTTTTTGTGTCGGAGTTACTAGTCACATATATGGCATTATTCACCGAAAAATAAAATTTTCTCTTTTTGTCCCAGATGTCTATTTTTGTTACTATCTTTGATTGTATCTATGTTTTGATCTTCATTCTTAAATTTTGCTCCACTATGGTTTATTATGGAGTGTTTTTGAATATGGATAAATCGAATCACGAATCCCTAATCTTTGTTCTTTTGTCTCACTAGATTTATTTCTTAAAAATATTTTTTCATCATCCTCAGTCCTAAATGATGATATAACTGAATATCTTTGGCCTGTAGTGCAAAGTTGAATGATTACCTGATGAATATCTTTGGCCCGTAGTGCAAAAATGAACAGGTGTTGAGATCAACATGACCAACTAGTGATACAAATGAATATCTTTAGCCCGTATTGCAAAGATGAATATTTTATTCAAGATGTATATTGATTGATGTTACAGGGATAAAATATTGATGATGAACTTTTAAATTCATAGATGATAGTAGATTTCATTCTCTACTTAACTCTTCTAATAAATTATTATTTCCGCTGCAGTTGTTGATCTAAAACTTGTTATCTATTATATTCTATCAGATTTTTTCTTGTTGAAGACTAATGATAATTTTTTGTATAATATCTTAGTCATAATATTCTTTACTGGGCTAGTTGAGCTCACCCTTTTCCTTTTTGTTCCATTTTTCTTCTCAGGAGGTGAGAATATAGCAAGAACTAGCCGGGGTATGGAGTGATGGTTCTAGAAAGTTATTTTAGCAGTCCTTACTATTTTTATAAAATAATGTATCAATAATTATAATGAGAACTTATTTGAGTGTGGATATTATCTAGAAGACAATATTTGTATTTAAACTCACAGTATATGTGTTGTCGTATTTTGCACGACAATTGTATTAATGAAGTTGTATTTGTTTCTGTACCATATATTTGGCGACTCAGAATGGGTGATGTATACCTATTTTGGGGGCGTCACAGTTGGTATCAGAGCTTAGGGATATAGTATCTGGCGGAGATCGGGGAATAGAACTTGGAGGGGAGAGACGAGTAAATTCTTCGCTAGTGTATCCTACCTAAGCTTATTTGTTGGTCGGTCATATTATAGGGGTATTATGTAGTATGTTAATTTCTTTAATTAACCCTTATTTTATGGAAGTATTTGAGAATGGCAGCTGAGAATGTTAACAATGGAGTGAATGAGACCGTGGAGACACCTTTAATCACCAACCAGGTGAACATGCAACAGGAAGGCAATAGTCCTCCTATAAACAACACTACTGAACAAACGATGAATGATGGAATGTTTAAAAGCATTTTGGAGTTCACACAAAATTAGACGAGGGAGACTCGTGTACAAAATATGGGTGAAAATGATAGCAACGCGTGACTTGTCACAGCCAAGCAGTTCAAAGAGTTTGGACCACTAGAATTTGTGGGAAAACTGGATCCGATCAAGGCGAAAACGCGGGTTAAACAAATTATCAAGATATTTGATGTCTTGGGATGCACGGAGGAACAGAAGGTTCCATTCGCCACCTTTATGTTCCGTGGTGAGGCAGACTACTGGTGGGAGTCTGTGAAGCGTACCCAGCCAGTCGCACTTAATATGTCTTGGGAAACGTTTCAAAAACTGTTTAATGACAAGTACTTTCCTGAAAGTATTCGTCATAGAAGGAGGTAGAGTTTATTAGACTGGAATAGAACAACATGACTGTGTCCCAGTACGAGGCTAAGTTCGTAGAGCTATCCAGGTTTGCATCTCATTTGGTAGAGAATGAGGAACGTATGTCGCGGATGTTTCTGAGAGGTCTGAAACCTGAAATTCGACAATATCTTATCTCTCATAAATTTTCTCTATATTCAGATGTTGTAAACA
This sequence comes from Panax notoginseng, assembly GCA_016801055.1. Classification (NCBI taxonomy): domain Eukaryota; kingdom Viridiplantae; phylum Streptophyta; class Magnoliopsida; order Apiales; family Araliaceae; genus Panax; species Panax notoginseng. The sequence continues at coordinate 237,136,988 of CM029013.1, read as the reverse complement.
GGGCTTAATTATTAGAGCGAGAGAATGAGTATGTTCAACCGAGGGACCACATCCAGGGTCATACCAGTGGCAACAGTCATCGGACCAATGACAACCAGCAGGGAGGAAAATATTCAGACAAAAGCGGTAACCACTCTGGTGGTAATCGTGGCCATGATAGTAGAAGAAGTGAGTGGGGAGATTTCAAAAAGAGAAGGTACAACAATGATAACGTGAAGACGTTAGCACCAGCATCAACTATTTTTAGGGGAGGAGAACGATCACCGGTCGCTTATTATAAATGCGAGAAAGAGGGATACATCAGCCCAAACTGCCCACGACAATTCAAGGTGTGTTATAACTATGGAAAGGAAGGTCATATAGTTAGAGATTGTCTTGTAGTGAAACCAAGTCCAATGGGGATGGTGACTCCAAAGGCTGTCCTGGACAAGTCAAAGTCGGTGGATCCTGGAAGGGTGTTTGTCATGACTGCCCAAAATGCGAGGAACCCAAATGAGGTGATCACGGGTAAGCTAATCATAAACTCTTGCGAAGTTTATACCTTATTAGTTACCGGTTCTACCCATTCTTTTATCTCTCCTGCTTGTGCTCAACGTTTGAACTTGACTCCGGAGAAATTAGACTTTGACTTATCTGTTGAGACTCCGTTAGGAGAAACTTTCATTACATCTACTGTTTATAAATCTTGCTTAATCCAAGTTGGTACCATCACATTACCTGTCAATCTTATTTCTTTGAAAATACTTGTATTTGATGTGATTTTAGGGATTGATTGGTTAACTATTCATCATGCCAAAATTGATTATTTTTGTAAGGTTGTTAGTTTTCATATTCCTAACCAACCTGTTATGCGAATTCAAGCAACCAAACCACTAAAGTCAATCACTGTCATATCAAGCCATAAAGCTATTCGTTTATTAAAAAACGGATGTCAAGCTTTCTTAGCCCATGTCACGGACTTGAATAAAAACACGTCAGAGTTGAATAATATTTCTGTTGTTCGTAAATTTTCTGACGTATTTCTTGAAGAACTTCCCGGTCTACCCACAAAACGTGAAGTTAAATTCTTTATTAACCTTGAACCTGGTACAAAGCCCATTTCTAAAACCCCATATCGAATAGTTCCTATTGAACTTCAGGAGTTAAAGGTCCAACTATAAGAGTTGTTAGACATCGGTTTCATTCGTCCTAGTACATCTCCTTGGAGTGCTCCTATTTTATTCGTAAAGAAGAAAGATTCTATGCGACTTTGTATTAACTACCAGGAATTGAATCATATCACCATCAAGAATAGGTATCCACTACCTCGTATTGATGACCTGTTTGACCAGTTACAAGGAGCACAATTCTTTTCAAAGATCGATCTTCGTTCTGGATATCATCAGCTGAAGATTAAAATTGAGGATATTCCGAAGATTGCTTTTAGAACTAGGTACGGGCATTATGAATTCTTAGTCATGTATTTTGGATTGACTAATGCTCCTGCTGCTTTCATGGATATGATGAACCGTGTGTTCAAGGAATATTTGGATCAGTTCGCTGTTGTCTTTATTGATGACATTCTCATCTATTCCAAAAGCCGTGAAGATCATGAGCGCCGTGAAGATTATGAGCGCCATTTGAAGCTGGTACTTCAAAGGCTTCGTGATAACAAGCTATATGCCAAGCTAAAGAAATGTGAGTTCTGGCTTGAGGAAGTAGCATTCCTTGGGCACGTGGTGTCAAAATATGGAGTATCTATTGACCCGGCGAAGATTGAAGTCATACAAAGTTGGGAGCAACCGAAGTCGGTGACCGAAGTACATAGCTTTCTGGGCTTAGTTGGTTATTATTGAAGATTCATGGAAGGATTTTCTCGAATCACTACTCAGCTGACTCGGAAAGATACAAAATTCGTATGGAGCGAGGAATGCAAGAAGATTTTCCAAGAGCTCAAGAGGAGACTCATTTCGGCACCTGTTTTGACAATACCATCTGGTTCGGATGGATTTGTTATTTATAGCGATGCTTCAGGCAAAGGGTTAGGGTGTGTTCTCATGTAACATAGGAAAGTCATAGCCTATGCCTCGCGACAACTCAAAGAATATGAGAGGAATTATCCTACTCATGATCTGGAGTTGGCAGCTGTCATTTTTACGTTGAAGATCTGGAGACACTACCTGTATGGGGAGAAAGTAGAGATTTATACAGATCATAAAAGCCTCAAATAATTCTTCACCCAAAAGGAACTTAACATGCGGCAACGACGTTGGCTTGAGCTGTTGAAAGATTACGATCATACCATTCAATACCATCTTGGAAAAGCGAATGTAGTAGATGACGCATTGAGTAAAAGATCATATACGGGTACGAGTGCGATATTGTCAACGCAAAGGCCCATTTGGTATGACTTGTAAAGGATGGAGATAGAGTTAAAGACTCCAAGGACCCACATGATGATGTCAAATATACGAGTAGAACCGACTTTAATCGATAAAGTTAAAGCTGCTCAAACTACGGACCTGGAACTGATGCGTATAAAGAAGAAAGTGTAAGAAGGTGCTGTTCAAGAAGCAAGAATCAATGAAGATGGAATACTTCGAGTCAACTCCAGACTTTGTGTTCCTAACGATTCTGACTTGAATCATAGAATCATGATGGAGGCACACAACACACCGTTTGCAATCCATTCTGGGAGTACCAAAATGTATCATGATCTTCGATATACATTTTGGTGGAGCAATATGAAGAGAGATATCACGGAGTTTATCTCGAGGTGTTTAACTTGTCAACGTGTAAAGGCGGAGCATCAAGTGCCAAAGGGTCCATTGCAACCACTTGAGATTCAAAAATGGAAGTGGGAACACATTGCTATGAATTTCGTTACGGGTCTTCCTAAGGTTTTTCAAGGCATAGATGCGATTTGGGTTATTGTTGATAGATTAACCAAGTCTACTCATTTCTTGCCGATACGGGAGACTTATTCCCTTGAAAGTCTTGCTCGTATATACGTGAATGAGATTGTGAGATTACATGGCTTGCTAGTATCCATAGTTTTGGATCGTGACCCAAGATTCACTTCACAATTTTGGGTTAGCTTGTAGAAAGCTATGGGCACGGATTTACGATTTAGTTTGGCATACCATCCTCAAACGGACGGGCAATCAGAAAGGACTATTCAAACTCTTGAAGATCTATTAAGACTCTGTGTCCTAGATTTCAAAGGAAGTTGGGATAAGCACTTACCATTGGTGAAATTCTCCTACAATAACAGTTATCAAGCAAGTATAGGCATGGCTCTATTCGAGGTGTTGTATGGAAGAAAATGTCATTCTTGAGTATGCTGGGACGAGGTGGGTGAAGCAACATTGTTGGGACCAGAATTGGTATGCATAACTACAGAAAAGATCCAAACGATTCGACAACAAATACAAATGACACAGGATCGACAAAAGAGTTATGCGGATCTTCATCGAAAGGACGTGGAATTTAATATTGGGGATCATGTATTGTTACGTATTGCTCCATGGAAGGGAGTTACAAGATTTGAGAAGAGAGGAAAGCTCAATCCAAGATTTGTTTGTCCATTTGAGATTCTTGACCGAATAGGAAATGTGGCCTATAGACTCGCATGATCTCCAAGCATGTCTCGTGTTCATAATATTTTTCACATATGTATGCTTCGTATATATGTGAAAGACCCGAATCACATTATTGAGTTAGAACCAGATGAGATAACTGAAGATTTAACGTACGAGGAGGTACCTGTTAAGATCTCGGATAGGAAAAAGCATGTCCTACGCACCAAGGTTATACCACAGGTTAAGGTTTTGTGGAGAAACCATGCTATTAAAGAAATGACCTGGGAGTTGGAATCAAAAATGAAAGCAAGGTATCCTCACTTTTTTGAAATACCAGGTACGTACGTCAATTTCGAGGACGAAATTTCATAAGGAGGGGAGGTTGTAAGACCCCAACTTTTTTATAAATAAAATTGAATTTCCTCTAATTATTATTTTAAATAATAAGGTGTTAATTTGATATAATGCTTTGGTTATGGGTGAAATGTGTAAATTTTGTAAAATAAGCAAGTGGTTATAAAATATTCATTATTGTTAGGAAATATTCGTTTGGTCGTGAAATATTCTTACTGTCGGGGAATATTCGTACGATGGTGCAGCCATTTGTGGGCCCCATAACGGAAAACGGTCGGATGAAAAAAACGACAAGTTTGAGTTTTTACAAATAACGGTGTAGTTGTTACCGTTAATACTGTTGGAATACATGGTGGTTAAAGTATAGCAATACGTGTGGTTGCATAATAGCACGCGGTATTGCACAGTATTGTTGAAATATTGATCCTTACGTAAGAAGGCACTACTCAATAATTGTTACAGTAATTACTATTTAATATTTTATGTTATTGATTCAATAATTACTACGTTGATATTTTATATTATTATTGTTTCAATAATTGTCACTGCACAGTATTTTCTATTATTAGATCAATAATTCATATTATTTGAATAATATTATTAGATAGTATTATTGGAAATGCCAAAGGAAGTTCTGTCTAAGAAAGGGGTTTTGGCACCTAATTGCACGTCAGTAAGGAGAAATCCTTATCGAAAAGCCTTCTCTTTCCTGGGAACGACCTGGTTGTCATAATTGTGATTCTGTAATATTATTTGTTAATAATTAATTATTGATTTATCTGATAAGGAAATATTTATTCTATGTGGATGGATAGGAAAATATTTATTTTATGTGGATATAAATGCATGAATTATTGTTGAGGTGTTTTATTAGTATTTTTGTCAGAATAGAGGTATTGAAAATCGTCCGTATGTGAATTTCGTTCTTTTTTCGTTTGGAATTTGGAAAAAACTTAAATCTACAAAGTTGTAGAGAATTTAATTTCCTATGGAATGGGCATAAAATTCATATTTTACTGATAAAAGGCTATTTATTATGAATTATTGAAGTTTTGGAAATAAATGTTTTTTTAAAAATATGGCTGGGCCCCACTGTTGGTTGGTGTGGAAATTCTAATTTTTGGTGGGCCCCACTTGTGGTGACTAATATTTTGGCTAAGAATGTGTGCGTAGAATTTTTTTATGATAAATTAATATTTTATTAATTTAGTCTGCTTTGGTGTTCTAGTATTTTCCTATAAATAGGGTGCTTAGTTAGAATTGAAAATCACACCAGAAATAAGTTTTCTCTCTCTATATTATCAAGTGTATTTTGTGAGTATTTAGATACTTTGAGAGTTGCTATTTAGTGCAAGTTTCCTTCGACATTACATCCGATATTCCAGTCAGAAGTACTGTTCTTTTGAGATAAGGGAGGTTATTTTCTTCGTAAATGATATTATTTCTTTCAATATCATTATGCTGAAATATTGGTATGAATATTATTGTAGAATTTTTACCTTTTTGTGTCGGGGTTACTATTCACGTATACGACACTATTCACGTATACGACACTATTCACGAATACGACACTATTCACCAAAAAATGAAATTTTATCTTTTTGTCCCAGATGTCTATTTTTGTTACTATCTTTGATTGTATTCATGTTTTGAATTTTACTCCACTATGGTTTATTATGGAGTGTTTTTGAACATAGATAAACCGAAGCACGAATCCCTAATCTTTGTTCTTTTGTCTCACTAGATTTGTTTCTTAAAAATATTTTTTCATCATCCTCAGTCCTAAATGATGATATAACTGAATATCTTTAGCCTGTAGTGCAAAGATGAATGATTACCTGATAAATATCTTTGGCTCGTAGTGCAAAGATGAACATGACCCTGGTGATACAAATGAATATCTTTGGCCCGTAGTGAAAAGATGAATATTTGATTCAGGATGTATATTGATTGATGTTACTGGGATAAAATATTAATGAAGGACTTTTAAATTCATAGATGATAGTAGATTTCATTCTCTACTTAACTTTTCTAATGAATTATTGTTTCCGCTGCAGTTGTTGATCTGAAATTTGTCGTCTATTATATTCTATAAAATTTTTTCTGTTGAAGACTAATGATAATTTATTGTATAATATCTTAGTCATAATATTCTTTACTGGGCTAGTTGAGCTCACCCTTTTCCTTTTTGTTCCATTTTTCTTCTCAGGAGGTGAGAATATAACAGGAACTAGTCGGGGTATGGAGTGATGGTTCTAGAAATTTATTTTAGCAGTCCTCATTATTTTTGTAAAATAGTGTATCAATAATTGTAATGAGGACTTATTTGAGTGTGGATATTATCTAGATAACAATATTTGTATTTAAACTCACAGTATATGTGTTGTCATATTTTGCATGACAATTGTATTAATGAAGTTATATTTATTTCTGTACCATGTATTTGGCTACTTATAATGGGTGATGATGTATACCTATTTTGGGGGCGTCACAATTGATGTAGCGACTGGGGGTGCTACTATGGGAATTAACTTCGATGACGCCTACCAGTTATTAAAAATAATGGAAGCTAACAATTATTAGTGGCCTACGGCAAGGGCCAATCTGCCAAAAATAGTTGGGAAGTTGGAATTGGATGTAGTTATAACTTTATCTGCACAGGTAGCATCATTGACTAGAAAGATTGAATTATGGGAATTGCAAAAAACTTCACAGGTGGCGATGGTTTGTGACTTATGTGCGGGAAATCATGTTATGGATCAGTATGCATCAGTGTGGAGTCAGTATAGTTTTTAGGAAGCCAGAATTGATCACAACATCCATATCAGAATGCTTATAATCTGGGGTGGACTAATCATCAAGGTTTCTCCTGGAGTAATTATCAGGTTCAAAACCAAGCTCCATGGCAACAATATTCACCTATTTTTCAAAATCAAGTAACTCAACAGGCAAAAAGGAAACCGATTTTAGAGGAGGCTATAGACACTCAAAATTTTGCATTCCTGTTACTAACCATGTAGGAGGACAAAATCGTCTTTTATCTTCTAGAGATAAACAAGACCCCCGATAATAGCACCGGGAAATCATCAAACCAGACCCCCGATAATAGCACCGGGAAATCATCAAACCAGACCCCTGAAGATATCACCAGGAAATCATCAAACTAACCCTAGAGACAACCTCGGGATAACAAATCAACCTTCGGAGACAACCCTATAGCATCAAACCAACCCTAGAGATAACCCTGAGGAAAAAACAGGATCAATTATGATCAAACCTCGAAGACAGCCCCGAAGGACATCTAAAAGTCCGTCAACCCTAGAGATAACCCCCGAAAAGACAAAACGGTCATTTTGACAAGTCAATTTCAACAAACATAAAACAGCTGCAAATAGGGTCCCAAAGAGCTATTACAGCATTTTCGAAAGCAAACTACGCAAAATAGCTTAAAGGACTGCCTGTGAAGACCCGAAGATGCTATTTTGGTTATGGACCAATCTTCTTGGATTTGAAAAAGGGAAAGCCCTATGTCATTGAGTACCTCTCGGAGAAAGCTTTCCGGAAGGGTATAGCACATCTCCATCGGATTCTCGGATTGCAAGTTACAACCGTTTCAGCGAACTGCATATAGATCGAGATTGCACGTATTTTGAGGTGGTAGGACCCACTTGGCCCTTCCGCAAGTCTAACTATGGAAGGCGTGGCTTTAAATATAAGTTGCCTAGCAGCTTGTAGAAGAAGAAGAAGAAGAAGAAGAAGAAGAAGAAGAAGAAGAAGAAAGAAGAGAAAGAGAGATATTTCGCCAGAAATCAATCAAATCCTGCTTTCAAACCTGTAAATCTCACTTGTAAACCTTCATCTACATATCTATTGCAACATATCAAGTTTTAACCGGTGGAAATCGAGTCTAAGGGAGCCAAAAGCCGTTTGATAGCCCTTTTCGTGCAAGGCTATAAGACTTCTTCAAGTTTTCATTTTTTCCTCTTTTATGCATATATATAACTATATATATATATTAGTTAGTTTTACCGGTTGAAATATCGATCTTTTGCTTTTTCTTGAGTATATATATATATATATATATATATATATATATATATATATATATATATATATATAGTTAATCATTGTGATTAAATATCAATTTTAACCGTTCATTTGATGTAAATCTGTAATATTTAGAGTTTGCTGACTAGATTTATCTAAATCTAGTCATATCTAGCTTCTAATCAGTTCAAAAGTTATCAAACTAGAACCGTTGAGCTAGAATGACTAAGATTTATTTAAATCTAGTTTTCTTTCTAGCTTTTAAATAATATTCTGTGAGCTTAGGAATTACAAATGATTGATGATTCAATCAATGGATCTAGATCCGGTTCCGAAAATGGACTTGTTTCAGTTGTACAACTAACTTGCAAATTTTGTACTTGTAAATATAGGACCTTAAAACGGTTATTCGGATTTAAGGTCCCCGTAATAGTATGTATATATATATATATATATATATATATATATATATATATATATATATATATATATATATATATATATATATATTATTTCGTCGAAGATGCTTCGCATCTCGATGATAAAATCAGAATAAGTCGAATACGAAATAAAATGGAAGTATCAAATGCCTCAATTACTATGTGAGCATAAGGGTTTGAAAAATTGTTTTGAAAACATCAATTTTATATATTTTGCTTAAAATTAAACTTTTCAATAAGTCAAACCCTTTGTATATAGGTGCAAAAGAGGCATAACACTACTTCCAAATAAAGCATTTAGGCCCAATTAACTGCAATGCACACACACACACACATACACACATTAGAAAATCAAAAAGCACGGTAACAGTGTTTCATGGAAGTCGGGGGGTGCCTAACACCTTCCCCTCGCTTAATCAAGCCCCCGAACTCTATGAAATCTCAGTTTAGAAGACCAATAAAATAGAGTCCAATAATTAGGCCTATTCCAAAAATCTTTCAAAACTCGGTTGGATTGGTACACGCATTTAAACTCATACCAACTGGCAGCTCTGTCTAATTTGGACCAATAAAATCAAATCTTTTCAAATCGTCGACATTATATGTCGACCTTTTCTCGAAAATATCACCCTTCAGATCAAACAAAATCATATAGAAAACATAAAGGGTAAGAAACACTTAGGAAGAGGGAGGTCAAAATCTTTCCAGCGTCGACAAGTGGCGACTCGGCTGGGGACATTAGAGGGCTTAAGACACATTTTAATCTTTTTAATTCTCTTCTATGTACATATGTGTCTCAAATGACGTCTTTACATTGAGTGGATGTGAATGCCTCTTTTACCGCACTTTATATTAGTGCTTCACACAATGTCATCATTTTGCATGCGGTGAGACACGTTGAATATATGTTGTATGTGTAGACACTCGAAATTTTCTGTACACCTGTCACTAACATTGCAGGAGAGCAGATTTGTCTTTTAAGAGGGAACCCTGAAAGAAAATCCATATCCATGCCGGATACTACCTAAAGTTCAGCATCAACCCTGGATCGCAATCTGGGAGTAACAATTCCAATCTCGGAGATAACCCCGAGGCATGCAGATCAATACCGGAACACACACCGAAGAAGACCGATTAATCTCGGAGATAACCCCGAGGTATCCAGTCTCAGTCCCAACCATGGGAATAGCTACCAACCTTGGTGATAACCCCAAGGAATGTAATTTCAGCAATAACCCCGGAAATGCTTGTTACAAATGCAACCAGCTTCAATCTCGGTGCTCACAACGAGATCCACTGTACCAGCCCGACGATAACATCGGGAAGACAGACACACCTCAAGGATGACAATGAGGACCTTCAACAAATTGCAGCAGTCCAATCTCAGCGAAGCTGAGCAACGTTTGCTTTATCAGCCCAATCATGCGATAACACCGGTGAGGGGCAACATCGTCATCTGACCAACACGATGTCACGCCACGTCGCCTCAACATATCTACGCAACAATGTCCCACAAGACTAATCAATCCCGAGTGAATATTGTGCGGGGTAACGGATGAAAGTTGAGGCTTGAAGACCGGAGGGCACCGTCCCATCTTCAATGACTTCGCACAAACTCTAATCCCATGCCATCGTACAACTCTTGACTACGGCGGTCTGAAAGAGGTCCTGTATACCTCAAACGGATGTTCGAATTACACTTCTGAAAGTTCGAGTGGACATTACAGTGCCTGAGTGCACGTACTTCGAGATGACCTGAGCCGAAATACCCGGGCCCACCCGGGTTGCCTCTGGTACACCTGCGGCTTAGCCGCAGGTACACCTGCCGCTCCACCCTCTATAAATAGAGGGCTTGGGGTGGCCATTTTGTAAGAGAAAACGGCGAGGAAGCCCTGCCCAATTTGCTCTGTACTCACCCCAGACTGAGTACTTTCTCATTTTAAACACTTGTGAGCTCATATATAGCTTATTTTGTACCTACAAAAGACAGTGTTTACCCACTTTAAAGATATTAAAGTCTTCTTTGGCAGCCCACTGCAAGCCTTCTTTCACACTTTAAAGTTTTTCTCTTTATCTTTGCACACACCCTTCTACACGTTGAGAGTCGTGTTGCACACTTTTGCCTGGACTTCGGTCCGTGGTTTATTTTTAGTTTGTATACACACACACACACACACACACACATATATATATATATATATTTATTTATATATATGGACTAACATTATTGAGTTATGCCTCGATTGAGCCTAGACTTCGGTCTGGAGCGTTTAATTGCTTTTGTATATATGAACGTGTCGAACTCTGTTCGATGAGCCTAGACTTATGTCTGGTGCGTTTAATGGCTTTCTTATATATATAATTATATATATGAACTGCTATCGAACTTTGTTCGGTGAGTCTGGATTTCACATCCGGTGCGTTTACTGCTTTAATATATATATACTTATATATATTAACTGTTGTTGGACTTTGTCCGATGAGCCTGAATTTTATATCCGGTGCGTTTACATGCTTATATATATATATATATATATTTCGTCCCATATGGAGTTTACTTCGTGGTGGTTGACCGTTTTTACAGCTTTCTGTACATTTCGTCCCGCCTGGAGTTTCCTCCGTGGCAGTTGATAGCATTTACAGCTTTATTTATATTTTTGATCCCCCATGGAGGTGCTTCGTAGTTGGTGATCATGTCTGTATATATATATTTACAGCTTTTATATATATGTACCTGCTTACTGCGTTTATATCAATTGCTGCATCATGTGAGCCTAGGAATCATGTGATCACAGATTCAGTCCCTTGAATCTAGATTCGGTTCCCGTGAAGGACATTTTTAGCTGTGAGCAGCTTGTAAATTATTCTACGGTGTCTGAATTTCCTCAGATGGTTTACATACCCACGAGGAATTCAGCACCTTTTTGTACATTATTTTCGTACGGATGCCTCGCATCTGTCAAATAAAATGAATCCAGCCGAATACGGAATAAAATGGGAGTGTAAAAGGTCTCAATTACTATTGAGCATCAGGGTTTGAAAAACCTCTTTTATAAAACATCACTGCCATATCTTGCTTAAAATTGAATTTTTACATAAAATTCAAACGAGGCCTCACACTACTTCCAAATAATAGCTCATTGACCCACATACGCACACACATTCAGATAACAGTTTCTTGAAAAAAGGCGGTCACCGTGGTAACACTGATGTCGGGGGTTGCCTAACACCTTCCCTCCGCATAACCAAGTCCCCGGAACCTAATGAATCTCGGTTTCACCGACCCGTTTAGCAGTGTCACATCACTGGGGCAATGTGCAAACCTTTTCTCGATTGCGTTGGTACAACCATTTAAAAAACCAACGGGCGACTCTTAACAGTCCATCGTCGACATTACACATGTCGGACCTTTTTCACTTATTTTTTCAAACAAATCTCACCTAAAATGAGAACACCAAAGAACAAGTAACGGAAAGGGACAATTAAAAAATTCCGACGTCGACATGTGGCAACTCTGCTGGGGACTCCAGTAAGAGGACTTAAGTCACTATTACCATTTTTTCAAAATTATTATCTGCTTGTGTGTGGTTGTTGCATTTACATTTTATGATGAATGTGTACGTATGCATTTCCTTACTTAGTGCTTCACACTATAAACTGTTTGAGATATTATTGCTTCGCACTATAAACTGCTTGTGATATTAGTGCTTCGCACCATAACTGCTTGTGATATTAGTGCTTCGCACATGTCATCATGTCATACGGTGAGATGCGATGTATGTGAATGTATGTTGTGTGGTTGCTCCACCAGGAGGCTATCCCGTCGGTGTTTGATTATTGGACTCGTGAGAAGACTAATTCTCCGAGGCTTAGGAAAGGCACCACCCAAATTCGCTCTAGTTGAAAGACCGGATTAACTTCCTGTCAAGTAGATTGCAATGATTTGGGAACCTTCATGCCAAAAAGCCGCGAGAGTAACCTAAGATAGGTCAGCCTCTGATAAACAGCTGACATCCGTTTTGCAGGATAAAATTCCTAAACTGGACACATCGTATAGCATGTTATTATCTACCCTAAAGACTAAACTATGCAAGTCTTTTGTAGGGAATCAGTCGGGCCTACTACCGTTCAAAGTCCAAAAAGGCAACAGGCCTACAGTCAATCATGTCGTCATCCGACCAGACTGAACTTAATCCAGTTTCTCGCAAAGAATTCGACGGATTAAGCAAACAGATTACAGATTTGGCTGTTCTACTAAAAGAATTACACCAGTCTACACAGGGTCAGAAAATACCCGTACATGCTGAATCCTCCACAAAAGGAGGAACCCAGGTCGTTACAATACCTGAACTACAGTTGGATCCGACTAACAAAACTCATGATGCTGCCCATCCCACTGGAGACCCAGACACTGGTGACATCAAAAAGAAAGTCCTCCAAATGGAAGAGACTCTTCGCACTATCAAAGGTTGGAACACATGAGAGTGTTTCATATGCTGATTTGTGTATTTTCCCTAGTATTCATTATCTAGAAAAGTTTAAGACTCCTGACTTTGAAAAATATGACGGGTTAGGAGATCCTTACACACATCTAAAGGTGTTTATTAGAGAACTGGGATCTTATGCAGAGGATGAAAAACTCAGAATGCAACTGTTCTAAAAAAGTCTAACTGGAGAAGCCCGTTCGTGGTACACAAGATTAGACAATTCAAAGATCCATAGTTGGGAAGAGCTAGGACACGCTTTCCTCACCCAATACAACTTTCAATCTCAAATGGCTCCTGATCGGTATCAAATTACCAAGATCAAGAAACAGTCAAATGAGTCTTTTAGAGAGTATGCTCAGAGGTGGAGACGCCTGACTGCCCAAGTTAGTCCTTCCATGACAGAATCAGAGATGCTCATGACTTTTATAGACATACAAGAAGCACCTTTCTATGAAAGAGTTTTAGCGGGCATCGACAAACCATTTTCTGAAATGGTCAAACATGGGGAGATGGCTGAAATGGGATTGAAATCTGGAAAGATTCAAGACCTAGTTACACTCAAAGCTGTTGCTGATCACATCCAATCTAGAAATTATGGGAACAACCCCCGGAGGGTCCATAAAAAGAAAGAAGAGGATGTTTCCCTGTTACTACAGGGTCAAAAAGGCAGTCAAAACATGCCTATCCAGAGGAGAAATTACACTCCCTTTCAAGCATAGTCTTCAAACCCTCCAGTACCAAAAGGTGGAGAAGTCAAACAACCTCGAGTATTCACACCCTTAGGAGACACCCTCGAGAACATTCTCAATCTTCTAACAACACATAAGAAAATTACACACCTACTTCCACCAGCTAGCCCTAATGGACAGGGTTTTAATACCGCTCGGAAATGTGCTTATCATACCAGGGCACCTGGACATGATACTCAGGATTGTTGGGCCTTGAAACACAAAATCCAAGACCTAATAGACAACGGTGAAATCGTGGTCACCAAACCCGATCAACCTCACGTTCAAGATAACCCTCTTCCTCAACACAAAGAAGAAGAGGTCAATATGATCAATTGGAGCAGTGGACAGAGTTCTAATTTTAGCTATGAATCCTCCTAGACCCCCAAAGATAGTGATGACAGATGGGATTATGCCAAGTTCCAATTCACAATAGAACGAAAGATGAAAGCTCTCTGTAAACAAATTGAGCAATTGTCGGAACTGGTGACTTATCAGCATCAAGTGACTCGTTAGCTAATCAGCCAGGAGCATGCCAGTCTCCTACCTATTGTCATGAATATTCCCTCTTCACTTTCAAAAAATGAAATGCTAGAAGATAAAGTGACGAAGAGAGCGAATGTTAAGGCCCGTCGGGATTTTGCCAACAAAAGGGAATTCATATATTTGGGCCACCCTATGGAGGAAATCCTTTATATGTTAATCAATAAAGGAAGGATTAGTTCCCTTCTACCTCCAATCAACCCCCGTTCAGGACGATACAACTCTGAGGGAGTATGTCAATATCATTCTCAATCTCGCGATCACAGCACAGAAGAATGCTGGGCACTCCGCCACCTTATTCAAAATTTAATCGACAGTGGCGTACTGCGTCTGGCAGATAACGACACTTTGATACGGGCAAGTGAGGATTCGTATCCTACTAAGTGGAAGAGTGTAGTAGCAGTCATATCCACTAAAAATGATGGGGTTAACAAATCATTTGTCATGCCAGTAATTCAACTCAAGGGAATCAACAATCCTTTGAAAGTGGCCGCTACCGAGCCAATCAACTTGCCGTGCAGAGCATAATATCCTATTATTAGCTTGCGCACAGTTTCGTGGAATTATGGAGAAGGTGAAGGATCCACCTCGCATACAACTGCTGCAGTGTCGAAGGAGAATCCACTGTATCTTCCCTAACGGGTAATAAAGCCTGTCATCAAGTCTAAGGGGAAAGTACCCATTGAGAAGATTGAAAATTTCCTCCGCACTAAGGGTCATAACGAAGCTAAGGTGGTTTTAAGCTTGAAAGAAGCTCCACAATAGATATCAATCTTGGACTTGGTCCTGACCTCCGAGAATCACCAGAAGGTCTTGTTAAAGGTTTTAGAAGAAGCCTATCTACCGACATCAGTTGATACGGAAAAGTTTCAACATCTGGTTGATCACATTTTCAACAACAATGTGATATCCTTCACTGATGATGACATATCACCCGAAGGGACCGGTCATTGCAAACTGTTGCACATTGCGGTCTTGTCCTCCGGATATATGGTGGCTGGAGTTTTAATAGATGGAGGTTCCTCTCTAAATATCTGCCCATATGCTACCTTGGTAAAGATGAATATCAATCCCAATCGAATTCGGAGTAGCCATACCATCATCAAAGCTTTTGATGGAGCCCGCCGTAACTCGGTCGGATTAGTTGAGCTGCCAATTGAGATTGGTTCTCATACATTCTGCGTATCCTTCCATGTGCTCAAGATAGATTCGGGATACAACATGCTCTTGGGACGACCATGGATTCACATGGCAGGGGCAGTCCCCTCCACTCTTCACCAACAGTTGAAATACATCATCAACAATAGCCTGGTCACAGTCAACGCTGAACCGGAGATTCCTCAGCATGGGGACATGCCGCTCATCAATGCCAATAAGGATGTTGAGCCAATTAGTTTTTATGCTTTGGAAATAAGCAATACCCAATACCATGCTATTGGAACGCCACTGCCCGAACCCCAGATTTCTGTCGAGGTAATGTCGGCCACACAAGAAATGATGTCGTTGGGTCATAAATCGGGACAAGGGTTGGGTAAAGATTGCCAGGGTGTCAAGTATCCTATTCGCTTAACCAAGCAAAATGGGATAGCTGGACTAGGCTATTCTGCCAGCTCTAGTCACAGGAATCCTCATAAGCATCACCAGATTCCTTCAGCTTCGACCATGCGGCGTTTAGCTTCGCCTTCAAGCTCCGAGTCCGCACAACCTCCGGTAAAGGTGCCAGCCAATATAATGGCGATGTTATTTCCCAAGCCGGTACCGGTGAAGGAGAAAGAAATCTTTGTTCCAGATCCCGCAGTGGAGGAAGAGGAACGAAGAATCAAGCAAGACGTCATCAGGATGATGTCCGGCATACGCATCATCGTTCATGATGAGCATACCAATAGATACACCCCAGACGATGATTGCCCAGACGTAATGGCTATCATTCGGGATAGGGAAGATGATGATAATCCCTCTATCACTGCGGTTCACCCAGAATTTGCTCTTGCCAATTAGAACAACATTCCTTGCATTGGTCGTCAAGGGTAAAGCGGGTAGAAACTCTTTTTGCCATGTAAATATAATAACTGCTTACTTTTCTGTACAGTATTAGCGGTTTATTTTGCCAGTATATGCTAACACTGTGTATGATCAACACATTTCATATATACTAAGTGAAAGCATATTTTGTTTCAGGACTCTGAATTTAGATGTGCCTGTACTTGCTGATATGGTGCCTCTTCTCCACGAGGATTGTACCTTTGATGTAGAGATGAATTCAGCCTTGATGGATATACCGGATGACATTGAGGTGCCTCCAGAAATTCAAGAATGGGTCAAAGACAAACCCAAACCCAACCTTGATCAAACCACTCCTTTCAATCTCGGAACCTTAGAAAACCCTAAGTTAATCCAGATTAGTTCAGACCTTACCCCAAACCAACGGAATGACATGGTTATGCTACTAACCCAATTTTAGGATGTGTTTGCATGGTCTCATAAAGATATGGTCGGTTTGTCCACTGACATTGTCCTTCATCGTATTCCCATCAAAGAGGGATTCAAACCAGTCAAGCAAAGGCTCCGGCGATTGAAACCTGAATGGAGTTTAAAGGTGAAAGAAGAAATTATGAAACAATTTCAAGCTGGCATCATAATGCTGTCTACATATCCTGAGTGGGTATCCAACATCGTGCCCGTACCTAAACCTGGAGGAAAGGTGCGAGTTTGCGTGGACTACCGGGACTTGAACAAAGCTTGCTTAAAAGATAGCTTTCCCGTGCCATTTATCCACATTCTCATTGACAATACTACGCAATACGACATGTACTCCTTTGCAGATTGCTTTACGGGGTATCATCAGATCATGGTTGCCGAGGAAGATCGTGAAAAAATTGCTTTCATCACTCCTTGGGGAACTTTTTGCTATAGACGGTTGTCATTCGGCCTCATCAATGCTGGAGCTACCTATCAACGAGCTATGATGGCTCTTTTCCACGACTTAATGCATAAAGAGATCGAGATCTATGTGGATGACATTATTGTCAAATCCCGGAAGGAGGATGACCATATAAACCATCTCAGGAAATTATTCAACAGGTTGCGTAAGTACAACTTGAAGTTGAATCCAGCTAAGTGCGCCTTTGGCGTTAAATCAGGCAAGTTGCTAGGATTTCTAGTCAGCCATAAAGGGATCGAGCTGGATCCTGCCAAAATCCAAGCCATCACTGAAATGCCCATTCCTCAGATAGAAAAGGAAATACGAGAATTTTTGGGAAGAATTAACTTCATTAGCAGATTTATTTCTCAACTCACAGCAACCTGTGAGCCAATCTTCAAGCTATTAAGGAAGAACTCCTCCATGAAATGGAATGAGGAGTGCCAGACTGCCTTCCTTATAGTTAAGAAACAGCTAATTAAAGCTCCCATTTTGGTACCATCCAGGGATGATGTTCCCCTATTTATGTATCTGTCCGTAAGTGACAATGCCATGGGCTGCCTGCTGGGACAGAAGGACGATAGAGGCCTAGAACGAGCCATCTATTACCTCAGCAAAAGATTCAGCAGCAGTGAACACAAGTACACTCTTATCGAAAAGACGTGTTGTGCTTTAGCATGGGCTGCCATGAGGTTACAACATTACCTCCATGGTCACACAACCCATCTCATATCCCGCGTGGATCCTCTCAAGTACGTATTCAGTAAACCCATACTGAATTGTCGACTGTCTAGTTGGAAGTTGATCCTACAACAATTTGACATCGTATATGTGACTAAAAAGTTCATCAAAGGTCAAGGAATTGCGGATCAACTGGCCGCCGCACCATCAGGGGATTTTAAACCCTTGGAGACATACTTCCCTGATGAAGGAGTAATGACAATTCAGCAACACCATCACTACGATACACGCCAAACGTGGAAGATGTATTTCGATGGAGCTGTTAATATGGAAGGTTCTGGAGCTGGAGCAATTCTAGTATCTGATACGGGGTAGCAGTATCCCGTCGCCGTCAAATTACAGTTTGTCAGCACCAACAATACGTCTGAGTATGAAGGCTGCCTTATGGGGCTAAAACTTTCCCATTCAATGGGCATCAAGCGGTTAACTGTCCTTGGAGATTCGGAGTTGGTAATCAGACAATCCACCGGAATCTATCAAACCAAGGAACTACATTTGCTACCTTACCATCGGCAGTTTTTAAAGATGGCTTTGGGATTCGAAGAAATATCCTTTCTACACATTCCTTGTAATAGGAATTATTTCGCAGACGCGTTAGCAACTTTGGCCTCCTTGATTCGCATATTAGACAAGGAACACTTGCCAAGCGTCACAATTTCCATGCACAAGGCCCCAGCCTACGGGAATTACGTTGGAGAAGTATCGGATGAGCTACCTCCCATCCAACATCCTTGGTATCAACATATCAAGGAATATCTGCGAGATGGATCTACACCCGCTGAGGCGAGCCCGACTGAGAAAAGGCAGATCCATCGATTTGCTATGAAATTCTACCTGAGTGGAGATGCGCTCTACAAAAGAGATGTAGGATTGGGTCTCCTCAGATGTTTAGACAAAGATCAAGCCCAAAGGCTTATGGATGAAATCCATGGTGGAGTCTGTGGCCCCCACATGAGTGGCCCCCTCCTTATTAAGAAAGTCCTCAGGACGGGACATTATTGGCTATCTCTCAAAGCTGATTGCAATGACCACGTCAGGAGATGCTATCAGTGCCAGATTCATGGGAATTCTATACACGCCCCTCCACGGGAACTTCACAATATGAGTTCACCTTGGCCCTTCTCAATGTGGGGAATGGACGTTATCGGGCCCATTGAGCCTAAAGCCAGTAATGGTCATCGATTTATCTTTTCCATGATCGACTACTTCACCAAGTGGGTAGAAGCAGCCTCTTTCCCCAGGGTTACTAAAGAAGTCATCATTGCTTTCATCAGAAACAATGTCATTTGTCGATATGGACAACCAGAGGTGATTGTATCCGACAATGCCAAGAACCTCAACAACAAAATGATGGAGGAATTATGCAGTAAATTCCACATCAAACACCTTAACTCAGTCATCTATCGTCCGAAGATGAATGGTGCTATTAAAGCGGCTAACAAGAACATCAAGAAGATTATGCAAAAGATGTCCGCCAATCACAAAAATTGGCCTGACATATTGCCTCTGACTCTGTTAGCCTACAGAACCTCAATGCGCACTTCCACTGGGGCAACCCCCTACGCATTGACCTATGGGATGGAAGCAGTGCTCCCCATAGAAGTTAAGATGGAATCCCTCAGAGTATTGATAGACGCTCAGTTGGATGAAGACCAATGGGTACAAGATAGGTATCACCAATTGTCTCTAATAGACGAAAGGCGAACCGTGACTATCTTCCAGGGTCAGTTATATCAGCAAAGGATCGCCCGATCCTATAACAAAAAAGTTCGGCTACGACAATTCAGACAACATGACTTGGTTTTAAAGAAAATACTGGACAACCAAGATCAGTCCAAGGGAAAATTCGCTCCTAACTGGGAAGGCCCGTTTATTGTCAAGGAAGTATTGACATGAGGCACTCTCAGATTGCAAGAAATGGACGGCGATGAATTTTCGTAACTCATCAACTCAGACGCCGTAAAACGGTACTATGTCTGAAGAAATTCACAAGCATCCTGGTGGTAGACCATCAGGTCACCAGTCATTCCGGTTCTTTAAACCTTTACCACAAACAACTTTTCTACACTTTGCCCCTTAGGGAAACATACCTTTTAAGCCAGTAGCCTGGCTTTCTCCTTTGCATTACTACAACTTAGGTCATCCCACCGTGGATTGAACCTCTTACGTATACAGTTTGGATACCCATATCTGGGATCAAACTTTTCACCTGCAGTTTATCCTCAACCTAGGATTAAACTTTCTCCTCCCCGCACTCTGACCTGCACATGGGATTACGCTTTTCATCTCGCCCTGAGGGGTGAACTACGTCGACCTGATCTCCTCTTCAATAGGAATACATAGGCAACCATTTCATATGGCCCGGTCGCAATAAAACAAAAATAACAAAAACATTCCTACACCATTCCTGCTATATACAGTGTTGAACCTCTTACACCAGGTTCAAACTACGCAGACCTGATCTCCTCTTCAATAGGAGTACGTAGGTAGCCATTCATGGTGCGGTCTCTCCCCCTACCAAAACATAAACCCTTGTCAGTTGGTACTGGGATCATCCTTCAATCCACTACGTTTCATTCGGCTTCAGACCAAAGGAATGGAATTACCTGAACTCCTCCCAAATAGGAGATTCAGTGACCATCCAAGCGGCGGTTGTACCTCGAAGAGCAACACCAATCCATAAGAGATGGAATTAACTAGGCTTCTCCTGAATAGAAGTGCTGGTGACCATCTGTGGTGCGGTCAATCTCAGAAAGGAAAGCCACACTCCTCTCCTCATTTCCATACAAAAACCAGTCCCAAGACACCAAGAGATGGTAGGGATACATACAGATCGATGATCCATTCTGAACTATCCAGAGATAACTCAATGTCCATCCACCGAGAAGGAATTCAGAATACATCACGATCACAAGCCCTGAAGCAGCAGGCAAAATATCAAGCAAGCAGCAAGGCATATCTAAAAGGGAAGTGATCAAAAATATATTTCCCTGTCATATATATAATGCTATTTGATATACACCATGTAAACTGTACATGACAAAATAGCTAAGCTAGTCTGTGCAGGAAAATACAAGATCATCTACAAGTTAGGGTATATGCGAGCTAACAAGCCCGACATGGTGTCCCTCTCAGAAGATGGAGGTAAAGCTATGGCCTCCTGTATGAGAATATCCATACGACCCAACAGATCTGTAGCCATCTACATGGTGACCATATGATCATCAATATATGCGCTCATCTCTGCGATCATGCCAGTGGTAAGGGACCTCACTGTAGTACTATCTGTGACGGCTACATCCCGGGCAGATATGGCGATATCCCTCTCAACTATCACTGCATCTCTGGCTGATATAGCCTCATCCCGCTCAACGACGGCGACATCTCTACTAGCCAAGGCCTCGTCTCTCTCCAATAGAGCGGTTTTCCTCCCATCAAGAGCAATCAACATCATAAATCAAATCTGATCTCTCTCAAAGGTCATCAGATGAAGACTCTGCTCTAAGTACTGTGCTGAGTGATGAATCACAACAGTACTGGTACTAGGAGAATTCAGAAGAAATGCTGGCAACCCAGCAGTGGACTCCTCTTCGATGTAGGTATCAATGTCCTCCATGGGCACTACATCATCCAACTCGCGCTCCGGTACTGCAAACACTGCTGCAGCCGATAAAATCTCTGTCTCCATCCACGCGGAATACTCTGCAGAATAACCAAGATGACTGACAGAAAAAGCCGCTATCTCATGTCGATCCCAGCAGGCGTATACCCGAGATCGGTCCTCTGCTGAGAGGTACCAAGAAGCTGAACACTGACCTATCGCCCCCTCAAAAGGATGAAAATCCTGGAACTGGTCGAACTGCGACATCACGGCCAATGGGGGATAAGTGGTCACTCCCTTCAAACTAGCCAGAAGGAGATAGTCCATGCCCGGAGCATGAGTAATGAAGCTGTATGGTGAGCTAAGCCCCGAACACAGGAATATGCTGAATGGATCTCTGATATCTGCCAAGAATGTGGACCAGGACAGAGCATCTATACACTCTGATGGCTGAAAAGAGTATGAAATAGCTACATCATGGGTGAAGCAGTACCCATGCCGTCTAAAAGTGCCAATCGGTCTCAAGTGTGACATGAACCACACATATAGCATGATTGAGCTACCTGTGAACACTCCTATAGGATACGTGCAACAATATGATGCCGACCGCATGGTCTCTGCTACAATCATAGATACAATGGTATGACCCTCCCTGAGAGCTCTCACGGCCATGATAACGCCTATATCTATCTCATCCATATACCGCGGCATATACACATATGACAATACACATAGCATCAGTACGTCAACTCTGGCCAAGCGCCAATGAGCCTCCGATGTGGTGAAATCCTCGAAATGTCATGAATAGCTATCGTCCGAGCCAAATCTGTCGTACAGAAAATGCTGGGATATCACGTGGCCAGATGTCAACTCATCCTGTACCACTCTGCGCCTCAATCCTGTGAGAGTCATGAATTATCTATTCATATCTCCCAAAGCCAGATGTACGCAAGGTCTGTCTAGAGGTAGCATCGTCAATCATGCATACTCCTCCAGAGTAGGAGTCAACTCATGGGTGCCGAATCGGAATACCTGCCTATACGGTAGCCAATGCTCTATCATCCCATCCATAAATCCTGCGGGAACCTGAAAAGTTAAAAAGGTCATGGCATGCTGCAATAAATGATCTATAGTCACCCTGTCTGGTGGTGACATGCTATCATACCACGATCTCATACCCGATGCCACCACTAACAGTGGGGTATGATCTATACGGCTAACTGTCGAAGAAGACATCTGTGCGGGCCGTGTCATAAGACCATCCAGGAGTCAATGCCGAATATCTCTGGACATACATATATATGCATAACATGATACATGCATAACAGATAATAGATGGCAATATGATATAGGGAATGAAAAAATAGTGCATACATTCCTAAGTATATCATCATCTAATACAACATCTCTGTACAGCTACAAATACTGGGAAATGGGGCACAGACGCCCTACTACTGACAGAGGCCTATCAAAAGATATAGCGAGAATGGGCCACAACCACCTAATATCTAACAGAGGCCTATCAAAAGATATAACGAGAATATATATCAGAAGAAAACAATGGTGTCGATGTCCACATCATCAATCCTGTCCACCTGATGTAACTCCTCCTGAGTCACTGGATCTCTATCAACAGGGATGTCAGGCCTATATAGAGGAGGATCTACGCCGGCAAAATCAAATAGGTCACCTGAGGGGCCAGCGCCTGAGCTGGAAGGATTAAATGAAGCTGCCTCTGCCGGATCTCTACCCAAATGCCGGATAAATATATATGCCTGGTCCAACTGCCGGGTCAAACTATCAATCTGGGTCATATGAGTTGGATCTCGAACACAAGCTATCCAATCCGTCATCATCAAGGATCCTGGAACCATATCCCCCATAAACTGTGTGGCGTAGGATTGAGCTCCAATAGTGCGAGGAGACCTCCACCGATGGAACGTCTCTTGAGTACATGGACCCTCTGACAATGCAAAACCGTCAACCCCCAACAATGGGATATCAATGGCGGGTGACTGCGATATAGGCCAATAACGCTTGGCAGGAGGCAAGATCGATATACGAATCTCCCCTGTGGTGCTTCTAATAGCACGCTCTCCTAAATAGAGCTCCCATCATCCATCTGTGAAGAGAGGAACTCTCCTGGTAGAAATCACATACTCGACTCCAGCCGGGTATCCATCCTCAAAACCCACGGTCAGGTTTTCCCTGGAATAGGGAAGCCATGTGATGGTGACGGCCGTCAGCAACTCTAGCTGCATACGACAATGAGTGAATCCCTCAGGTACAGCGACCTCTGGCAGAATTGAATGATGCCATCGTCGTCTTCGTGGATAGGTGTCTAAACCTAACACACTCACGGGACGCAAGTATGGAAGCCTCTCATAGGCCCAAAACTACCAACACAAAGGCAAATATCTGCTATCAGTTAACACTCTTAACCTATACATGGTAAATGACAAGAAAAATACTCACCAGCAGAAATGGGAAAAATCCTAGCCAAGCCTCGGTCAAACCCTGTGAGCGCATACGCATGCCCCGGAGGAAATAGGAAAAGGTGTAGGAGCCCCAATCATACTCTCTAATACGGTCCACATCACGTGTAGCACTGATCAAAGCAAAAGATACCGTGGAAGAGTTATCTGCTATGAAGCAGCCTCTAATGATCATCAGGAACAATCGCCGCAGAACGCGATCCCTGATTCTGACATCATCAGGCATAGGCTCACTCAATAGCCCGCTTATAGCATCTACGCTCAAAGGACCTGAACGGACAGTCCTACGTTTGAGCGCCGCCGTCGGAACTCCTAATAAGTATCTAACGGCAGTAGGGGTAATATTTTCTATGTAAGGCACTGGCTCCCCTCCAAACTCCATACCTATGATAAATCGCCAATCCATAGGCGTCATCATCACCTCGCAATCTAGCAGAAGGAGTGACTGAGTCTGATGAAACCATCGCTTAGACAATGTCCTGAGTTAACCCCAGGGACAACGACGGGGAAGGATGGAGAAAAATATCCCAAATCCCCACTCATGCACTACCGCTCTATAGTCAGGATGAAGCGCCTGATACATGGAGTGAATGCTGAACTAGTTCCCTCAAGGCTATGTAAAACCAGGAACCTGCATAAAATGCAGATCAACATCAAAACCCTTTAATCCTCATCAATAGGAAAGAAGGAAGATCAAATTCTAACGCCATACCTCGTTAGCATGCAAATACATCGATGGATGTCTGCCCAAATCACCCAGCAACTCTGGGTTCACCACCTGAATGCTTGGAAGCTCCCTGCGAGGGACATGTGCAGCAGGAGCGGGATCCTCTATCGGAATATCCGTCTCCTCGTCCTCAACGTTTGGAACATCTACCTGGACAGGACGTATCACGGCCTCCACCAACCGATGAGGCTGTTTGACAGAACGGGGATGAGGCACTTCAGAAGCCCTCCGCCGTACACCAGAAGTGGTCCTATAGGAACTGCTCGGATGATCCGGATCCATAGTATCTGGACAACAAGTCTCCAAATCACCTCAGAAAGGGTGTGGTATTTCCTTACCTGGAGCTTTCTAGAATGCATTTTATGACTATATGCATGCATGCATTTACTTTAACGTATAATAGAGTTAAAATGCATGACTATCCAATGCCTACATTTGGAAATTTTTTGCCATAGTCCTCTCTGAAAATAGGACTATCCACATGCATACAGGCATGTCTAGGTGGCCAATCAGTAGCACACCTGCCCCAAAGTCATATACATAATATATGCATTAAAAATTAAAATCATCATGCATCAGGCCAACCTCAATACTAGGAGTATTTTGCCTTGCTACCTTATGCTCATTAGACCTCAAATAGGACAAAAAAATAGCAGAAAAAGGTGCCAATTTGACTGTCTCAAAAATCAAAATTTTTACATCATTATGTTCAGCATAGTTTAATACTAACATTTACTATGTTGAATATTTTTTATCTAGTCATTTGTGTATACATAATCACTACTATGTGTTTAGATGCATTTCATACGATAACTAAAAATCCAACGGACAGAAATGAGAGAAAGTACAGGCATATGTTACCAGGATAGTGTAGAACACTTGTACGGTGATAGAATTTGCAGAAAGCAGCCCAAACTCTGCAGATCTGAGGATGGCTAGCGGTTTTCT
Organism: Panax notoginseng; assembly: GCA_016801055.1. Classification (NCBI taxonomy): domain Eukaryota; kingdom Viridiplantae; phylum Streptophyta; class Magnoliopsida; order Apiales; family Araliaceae; genus Panax; species Panax notoginseng. The sequence continues at coordinate 237,111,397 of CM029013.1, read as the reverse complement.
CTATGCGAAGCAAGTTGAAAGTGACTTGTGAGACCAACCAGCTGGAATTTATCATCCACGGTTGGCCGCAGGCCCATCTGTAGCTGAAGCAGGTGCACCTGCGGCACTCCCATGCGGGTCCCATCCCTCCAGCTCGGTCCAGTTCAAGTTGCAAAGCAGTTCTTACAGATTAGAAAGCTCAAATCGAGAATGAAAACGCCACGCGATTAAGCAAAACAACATACAATCCTGGTTTTCTCAAATGAGGCTTTGAACCAGCACATCATTCATTGGTAGTCACCTGAACATGAGGTATACCTTGCTGATGATCTCAGTTGTTATGAATCACATACGATAATACCTTATGCAGGTCCAATGCCGCTAACTACGAGACGTGAAATCCCCGACGGGGGTTACAACGTGAGATCCCCGGCAGGGGTTACAATGCATGCTCATCCGTTGACACACAAATCAATAAAGGTCAACCAGCCTTGACATTATTACAGCCGATAGCGATTTAAACCTATCAGAGCTCTGAAGCTATTCGAGGTTTTCACACCTGACTTCTCAGATCCCCGGTGGGGGTCACAACACAATGTTCCGTTGATTCACACGTCAGTGAAGGACAAGCAGCCTTGACAGTATATCCTATAGGATTTTTTAGCCGTTGATTCACATGTTGGTGAAGTACACGTCAACGAAGGTCAGACATCCCTGACATCATTTGCTGTTGGCAGTAAACCCAACAGAATCTTGGCATATTCTGGCAATACTAACCAGGAGAGGTCAATGTCATCAAAGAGGATAGATGATGTAATATGTTATACACATCCTCAAACAGATCAAGCTTTATCCCCAGAGATCTCTTACACATAAGAGGTACATCTGCAGGATCAAGTCATTATCCAGGAAGGTGGTGATAACTCCAACATCAACATCCTACCAGATTCAGATTACACATCAAATCTGGTCATCATTGGCAATCCCTAGTTAAAGCAACAGGGAGCCAGCAATCATCCCCAGCATGTCGGGCCACAACCCCATACACATGCATCATACATTTGCATCATATTGCTATCCATAGTATCATGTTTATCTTGTTGCATTTCAAGTGTCTAGGATTCTTTATCCTACCCATGCATCGCGATGCATGAGTATGATAAAAAGGGGCATCTGTAGACACTCGAAATTTTTTGTACACTTTTCACTAACATTGCAGGAGAGCAGATTCGTCTTTCAAGAGGGAACCCTGAAAGATGATCCATATCCATGCTGGATACTACCGGAAGTTCAGCATCAACCCTGGATCGCAATCTGGGAGTAACAATTCCAATCTCGGAGATAACCCCGAGGCATGCAGATCAATACCGAAACACACACCGGAGAAAACCGATTAATCTTGGAGATAACCCCTAGGTATCCAGTCTCAATCCCAACCATGGGAATAGCCACCAACCTTGGTGATAACCCCAAGGAATGCAATTTTAGCAATAACCCCGAAAATGCTTGTTACAAATGCAACCAGTTTCAATCTTGGCGCTCACAACGAGATCCACTATACCAGCCTGACGATAACATCGAGAAGACAGACACACCTCAAGGATGACAATGAGGACCTTCAACAAATTACAGCAGTCCAATCTCAGCGAAGCTGAGCAACGTCTGCTTTATCAGTCTAATTCGATGATAACACCGGCGAGGGGCAACATCGTCATCTTACCAATACGATGTCACGCCACATTGCCTCAACATATCTACGCAACAATGTCCCACAAGACTAATCAATCCCGAGTGACTATTGTGCGGGGTAACGGATGAAAGTTGATGCTTGAAGACCGGAAGGCACCGTCCCATCTTCAATGACTTTGCACAAACTCTAATCCCATGCCATCGTACAACTCTCGACAACGGCGGTCCGAAATAGGTCCTGTATACCTTAAACGGATGCTCGGATTGCACTTCTAAAAGTTCAAATGGACATTACAGTGCCTGAGTGCACGTACTTTGAGACGACCCAAGCTGAAAAACTCGGGCCCACCCGAGTTGCCTCTGGTACACCTGCGGTTCAGCCGCAGTGCGGCTCCACCCTCTATTAATAGAGGGATTGGGGTGGCCATTTTGTAAGAGAAAATGGCGAGGAAGCCCTGCCCAATTTGCTCTGTACTCACCCCAGACTGAGTGCTTTCTTATTTAAAACACTTGTGAGCTCATATATAGCTTATTTTGTACCTACAAAAGACAATGTTTACCCATTTTAAAGATATTGAAGTCTTCTTTGGCAGCCCACTGTAAGCCTTCTTTCACACTTTAAAGTTTTTCTCTTTATCTTTACACACACCCTTCTACACGTTGAGAGTCGTGTTGCACATTTTTGCCCGAACTTCGGTCCGTGGTTTATTTTTAGTTTGTATATACATATATATTTATATATATGGACTAACATTATCGAGTTTTGCCTCGATTGAGCCTAGACTTCGGTTTGGAGCGTTTAATTGCTTTTGTATATATATACATTTATATATATGAACTGCGTGTCGAACTCTGTTCGATGAGCCTAGACTTATGTCTGGTGCGTTTAATGGCTTTCTTATATATATAATTATATATATGAACTGCTATCGAACTTTGTTCGGTGAGCCTGAATTTCACATCTGGTGCGTTTACTGCTTTAATATATATACTTATATATATTAACTGTTGTTGGACTTTGTCCGATGAGCCTGGATTTTATATCCGGTGCGTTTACATGCTTTTACACACACACACACACACACACACACACATATATATATATATATATATATATATATATATATACATTTCATCGCACATGGAGTTTACTTCGTGGTGGTTGACCGTTTTTACAGCTTTCTGTATATTTCGTCCCGCTTGGAGTTTCCTCCGTGGCGGTTGATAGTTTTTACAGTTTTATTTATATTTCTGATCCCCCATGGAGGTGCTACGTGGTTGGTGATCATGTCTGTATATATATATATATATTTACAGCTTTTATATATATATACCTGCTTACTGCGTTTATATCAATTACGGCATCATGTGAGCCTAGGAATCATGTGATCACAGATTCAGTCCCTTGAATCTAGATTCGGATCCCGTGATGGACATTTTCAGCTGTGAGCAGCTTGTAAATTATTCTGCGGTGTCTGAATTTCCTCAGATGGTTTACATACCCACGAGGAATTTAACACCTTTTTGTACATTATTTTCGTACGGATGCCTCGCATCTGTCAAATAAAATCAATCCAGCCGAATACGGAATAAAATGGGAGTTTAAAAGGTCTCAATTACTATTGAGCATCAGGGTTTGAAAAACCTCTTTTATAAAACATCACTGCCATATCTTGCTTAAAATTAAATTTTTACATAAAATTCAAACCCTGTGTGTATAGGTGCGAATGAGGCCTCACACTACTTCCAAATAACAGTACATTAACCCACACACACACACACATATTCAGATAACAGTTTCTTGAAAAAAGGCGATCACCGTGGTAACACGAATGTCGGGGGATGTCTGACACCTTCCCTCCGCATAACCAAGTCCCCGGACCCTAATGAATCTCGGTTTCACCGACCCGTTTAGCAGTGTCATATAACTGGGCCAATGTGCAAACCTTTTCTCGGTTGTGTTGGTACAACCATTTAAAAAACCAACTGGCGACTCTTAACAGTCCATCGTCGACATTATACATGTCGGACCTTTTTCACTTGTTTTTTCAAAGAAATCTCACCTAAAATGAGAACACCAAAGAATAAGTAACGGAAAGGGACAATTAAAAAATCCCGACGTTGACAGTATGGTCCCTCCATTAGGAGGCAATCCCGTCTGTTGCTCATTACTGGAATCAAGAAGAGACTAATTTCGCGAGGCTCATCAAAGGCGCCACTCAGATCCGCTCCAATTAAAAGATCGGACTAACTTCCCATATAGTAGATTGCGATGATCTGGGAACCAATTTCAAAAAACCAGTGAGAGTAACCTAAGATAGGTCAGCCTCTAATAAACCAAACACGAAGGGAAGTCTCTGCATTCCTTCCCTCTTTCAATACATGTCCTATGTAAATCTTGTAAATATTGAATATTATAAATGTTCGTTCTTTCCCAAATTCATTGTCAAATATTAAATTCTGGCATGCTATCTTGTCATCAAAATAACTGGCATCAGTTTTGTAGGAATACATTAAAAAACCCCTAAAACTGACACATTGCATGAGCATGCATACTGGTTGGGTTTATCAAGACTAAAATACCTACTTTTATTATAGGTAAGATTGGTCCCATTACCAGATCCAAGTTTAAGAAGGCAAAAAGCCTATCCATCAACATGAAAGAAAGTACCCAACAGGGGTCAGGTTTTGTGTCTTAGGAAGAATTCGAGGGACTCAGAAATCAGATAGAAGAATTAGTTATCTTTTTAAAAGAATAGAGCGAAAGTGCTCAAGGTAAGAAAATACCTACTCAACCAGAGTCATCTATACAAGGTGGCAGTCAGAGTACTGACAAGAACAAAGATACTCATATACCTGAGCCTCAAAACAAGGATATAACCAACAAAACCCCCGAAATCACTAATCTCAGGAATGATCAGGAAACTGGTGATATCTGGAAGAAAGTCCAGCAAATGGAAGAAACCATCCGGTTAATCAAAGGGACTGGAGCATATGGTAGTGTTAACTACTCAGACCTCTGTATTTTTCCCGGAGCCCAGTATCCAGATAAGTTCAAAACTTTGGATTTTGAGAAATATGATGGATTGGGAGATCCTTACACTCGTTTGAAAGTATTCATTGGAGAACTCGAATCCTATGCAAAGGATGAAAAGCTGAGAATGCAGTTATTTCAGAAGAGTCTGACCAGAGAGGCCAGAGCCTGGTATGCTCGACTGGACAATTCCATAATCCATAGTTGGGACGAGCTAGCCCATGCCTTCCTAAATCAATATAGCTTTCAGTCACAAATAGCTCTAGACAGATATCAAATTACCAAAGTTAAAAAGCAGAATATTGAGTCATTCAGAGAGTATGCCCAAAGATGGAGGCGTCTGGCTGCTCATACTATCCCATCAATGATAGATACTGAGATGGTAATGACCTTCATCGACATACAAGAAGCTCTGTTTTATGAGAGAGTCCTTGCAGGCATAGGAAAACCATTCTCAGAAATGATCAGACATGGAGAGATGGCTGAGATAGGGTTGAAGTCTAGAAAAATTAAAGACCTTACTGCCTTAGAAGCCATGGCTGAGCACATTTAGGTTGGAAATTATGAGAATAATCCTCGAAGAGTTCATAAAATGAAAGAAGAGGATGTATCCTTGGTACTGCAAGGTTAAATTTAGAGAGGCAACCAAAACTTGCCCATTTAAAGGAGAAATTATTCCCCTTTTCAAACCTCTGCACAACCTACAAATCCTCCTTTTCAAAAAGCAGGAGGAGTTAAACGTCGAAGGACATTTTCACCCTTAGGGGACTCACTTGAGAGTATCCTCAAACTTCTGACAGCACAAAAGAAAATCGTTCAGCTTCTTCCACCAGCCAATCTAAGTGGGAAGAATTTTGACCCAAGTAAGAAATGTGCTTATCATTCTGAGGCTCCAGGTCATGATACCTAAAAATGTTGGTCTTTAAAGCACAAGATTCAGGACCAGATAGACAGTGGTGAGATTATGGTAACAAAACCAGACCAACCACATGTTCAAGATAACCCTTTGTCTCAATACAATAAGGAGAGATTTAACATGATCAGTATGGGGAGTGGAGAAAGTTCTAAGTACCTCAAGTATGTAGGGGGGTTCTTCCTAAACAAGCAAGGATAATTATGACAAATGGGATTATTCAGAATTTTGTTTATAATAGAACGAGAAATGAAGTCTATAAGGGAACAAAATGATCAACTGGCAGAACTGATGGTATACCAGCACCAAACAACTCAACAATTAATCTGTCAGGGGCAAACAAATCTCCTCTCTATTATAACAAGGGATTAACAATGATTCCAAGAGAGTAAAACCTAGGAAGAAAAACTTGCAAGGAAAGCTAGATCCCAAGCTCGTTGAGAGTATGCAGATAAAAGAAAATTCACTCCTTTGGGTCGACCGATGGAGGAAATCCTACAAATGTTGATCAATCGAAGGAAGATCATAGAACTGTTACCCCCCAATTAATCCCCGTTCTAAGAGGTTTGATGCTACCATAATATGCCAATACCACTCCAACACTCCTGGTCATGACACAGAAAGTTGTTGGGCACTTTGTCACCTGATCCAGGATATGATTGATAGCGGTGACCTATAAATGGTAGATAGTGGTAATACTTTACCTGAAAAATAGGAAATATTTCTTCCTGGAACACAAAAATAGAGGGAAGTTATAGCAGTTATATCCTCTGAAGGAGACTTCCCTACAACACCTCTAACAATCCAAGGAATGAAGCTCAAAGGAGGAAAGAGTCCTTTGAAAGTGGCTATACCAGAACCCTTGATGTTGCCACACAGGCTGCAATATCCCTTCATCAGCTTGAAAAGAGTCCCATGGAACTATAGGGAAAATGAGGGATCAACATTAAATGACACCGTGGCTCTATCAAAGGAAAACCCGTTGTATCTACCTCAGCGAGTGATAAAGACAATCATTAAAATCAAGGGGAAAGTGCCCGAGGAGAAAATTGAAGAATTCCTCAGCAAAATGGGGCATAATAAAGCCAAGATAGTGCAAAGATTGAGGGAGGCACCTCAATAGATATCCATTATGGATTTGATCTTGTCTTCTGAGGATCCTCGTAAAGTCTTAACACAAGTGTCAGAAGAAGCGCATCTGCCTAAAGCAGTGTATATAGAAAAATTCTGTCACTTGATAGATCACATTTTCAATAGTAATGTGATATCTTTCACTGATGACGATATACCTGTGGAAGGAACTGGTCATTGCAAGTCATTGCACATAGCAGTGTTATCCTCTGGGTATGTGATAGGAGGAGTATTGGTAGATGGAGGATCATCCTGGAACATTTGTCCATATGACACTTTAGAAAGAATAAAGATCAATTCAAGTCGAATCCGAAACAACCACATAGTCATAAGAGCCTTTGACGGGTCTCGACGAAATGCTGTAGGAGAAATTAAATTTTCAGTGGAGATCGGTCCACATACTTTCTACATATCCTTCCAAGTGTTGAGCATTACCACATGATATAATCTGTTATTAGGAAGACCGTTGATTCATATGGTAGGAACAGTCCTATCCACCCTTCACCAATAAGTCAAGTACATCATCAATGGCAATCTGGTCGTTGTTAATGCCAAATAAGAATATCTTGTCTATGTACAAGGTGACATACCTCTGATCAACCTCAACGAAGGAGTCCAGCCAGCCAGTTTTTAAACCTTTGAAGTAAGCAACACTCATTATCAACCTATTGGGGCTCTAGCCGTAAAACCAAGAATTTCTTTCGAAGTAATGTCTGCCGGTAAAGAAATGATATGTTTGGATTTCTGTCCTGGCTAGGGGCTAGGGAAAAATCATCAAGGGATCAAATATCTGATTCCAAATACCTATTCAGACAGGAAATACTGGATTAGGCTATAGATCCAATCACAAGAACCCGCACAAGAATCAGCCGATTCACACATCCACCATTCTACTACTAGATCTCACAGATGTAGGATTCGTGAAACCAACAAAGAGAATCCCTATGACTGTATCAGGAATGTTGATTCCTAAAGTTAATCCGATCAGCGAAAAGGAGACCCAGACTCTTATCACAGAAAACACAGAAAGGAATGAAAGGTTCTTACAAGAAGTGCAAGATCGATTTGCAAAGATGCATTTTTTGGCACATACTGAGGTTTGAACGAGGATACCCCAGATGATGACTATCCAGAAGATCAAACCTTGATCCCTAGCATAAATAGGGCTAAGGAGAGCAGTTCAAAGAAAAGTACCGATATTAGTGTGAATTCAGTCATGGTCATCATCAAAGAAGAGGAGGATGTCAACCACCCCTTCATCACAACCGTCAACAAAGACCTGACCTTGGATAATTGGAGCACTACTCGTATCTGTCGAAAAGGGTAAAAGAGCATAAAGTTTATCTGCCATGAAGTATAGATATTATATGCTGCTTACTTTTGTTAAACTGTACTAGTAGTTACTTTTGTCATGCTTTCATTAATGCTTTGTATTATTAAGCAATTATATAATAAGTGAAAGCATTTTGTTTTTAGGACTCCAAACTTGGATTTGTTTAGCCTTATTGATGAAATGTCAAGTCTCAACAGTGACTACAACTTTGATGTGGGGCTGGACTTCGACTTGATGGGGATCGATCAAGAGGAGATAGATGACTATGAGGTGCCTGAGGAGATCAAAGAATGGGTCGAAGACAGACCCAAACCAAACATTGATCAAACCACCACCGTCAATATCAAAACCTCAGAAAATTGTAAAAAAATCCAAATAGACAATGACCTTGCCCTAAACCAAAGAAAAAACTTGATTGAACTCCTGACTCAGTTCCAGGATATGTTTGCATGGTCACATGTGTAAGATCCTGACTTTTATGAAATAAAAGTCTAATTTAATTTATGATTATTATTCTAAAACTGTAAAATGTTAAATTGATAAATGGTCAAATGAGTAATTAAACTGATAAGTGAGTAAATAAAAGAGGAGGAATTAGATTTATGGAATTGTGGCCATGAGAGGGGTGGCTAATGCTGATAGAGGTGGAATGTGAGGACCCCAAACTCGGATACTTGAAACCCGAACTCGGTTCTTCACGATACCATTTCTATGAGCGAAATAATACTAATAATAATAACAATAATATAAAAGATCAAATTAATTTACATAATTATCAGAGTCTAACTCCCAAGTACGAAACCTTTAAACATTCATTACAACCCATGATAGATAATATATATCATAATTGTCTTAATAACATTAAACTATTACATAACATAGTAATTCGTTCATTCAGCAACCTTCCCTTTTCCTTTGTTCTTAGCAGAGTTCTCTGGTCGTTCGCACTTAGCTGAAAACATTTAAATTTAAGCAAGGATGAGCATTTGAGTGCCCAGCAAGCAATAGCAATTATATATATATAAGCTGAAAGGATTTAACTATTTTCTTTGTACTATTCTTCTACAACAAGTCAATAGTTGTGAAGTATTCTGAACCGATAATAATAACATAACAACTCTCTTTCAAATTTTTGAAACTACATAATGACTATATCTGGGGTTATGGTGACATGCCATGAACATTGTTTTCATTTTCGAAAAGGTTAAACAGAAATTCATCTGTAAACCGTCATAACTTACGGGCACGGGGGGTGATCAGCCCGTTATGCCCTGCATTGATCAATACTACATTGCTAGAACGATATTATCGTTCATCCTTTGTCCGCCGGAGCGCATAAAAATTTTCCCGTGTAGGAATGTTCATACCTGTCTGGGTTCTAAATCAAAGGTTTTATCTTGTTCAACAATAATCTATAATTCAATATATCTGTATACGGGTAATTGACAAAGGTATATCAACATGTGATTAAATACAATGATTATCCAAGTAGGGACACTTGTTTAACCACTTCTAGAAATTAACGAACAGAATATATATGTCCGAATTATCATATACTAACATGTTGATATTCAATGAGCTTATATAATATAAAGTTCATAATCTGTACAATAATAATATAGTTTAGAAACATTCTTACTCACATCCATTGCATAAAGAAAATGCAAAGGTTAGATACTTGCCTGAAGCACTGCTTACAACTTGTAATTAAGATCTATCGCTTATCTCACGACCTATCATTAATAAGATAGTTCGTTCGATTAGAACAACATACTATAACACATAACACTGCTTATTGCAGTCAACACATAACCTAACCACATTAGCACCTATGTTTAATAACCATTGAATCACAAATAATCACTTATACAATCAAAATATCTAAGTCCAGATCAATTTCTGAGACATGTCCGTCTACCGACAATTTTATCGGGTAATTATCGAGTCTAAGACTCTATACTATAACTTAACATCAGTACGTATCAGTCATATTATTTTTAAATGACTCAATAAAATTTTAAAACATTTATTATAATTTATCATAAATTTTTAAACATTGGAATCATATTTAAATGATTTAAATACCAATCAATTCTATTATAATAAATATTTAATTAGTATTAAACTATTAATGAAATCATTTCCAAAATATTAAAGTTATGTATAACAACTCAAAATACTTTTAAAGTATTAATATTACCCTTAAATGATTTTTAAAATATTTAAAATCATTTTTAAATAATTAGCATTAATATTAAAGTATTAATGTTCTATTTATCAAAATATTAAAAGTCATTATTCATAACTTAAAATATTTTTAATTCATTTATATCCTTTTTAAATGATTTTTAAAGTAATAAAACCATTTATAAACTATTTATTTAATATAATTATTAAATAAATTTAATATCATAACTAATAACTTAATAATCATTAATATTTAATTATTAATGAAATTATCCTTTAAATATTAAAAGTTATATTTTATAACTTAAAATATTTTTAAACACTTTATTTTCATTTAATATGATTTTTAATATAATAAAATCATTTTTAATTAATTTATTTAATTCATTTAGTAAATAAATTAATTACCATTAATATCAATTTATTAATGAAATTTATCATAAAATATTAAAAGTCATTAAAAATAACTTAAAATATTTTCTTATATCATAATATAATTTTTAATGATTTTTCTAATATTAAAATCATTTTTAAATAATTTATTTAATATTATAATTAAATAAATTAAATACTTTTAATATTTCAAAAATATTAAATATTTATGAAATATATTAAAAATAATTAAAAACTAATTTTCGAAATTTTTAATAATTTTTAATAATTTATTTTGTATTTTTAATAATTAAAAACTAATTTTTTCTATTTAATAATTAATTTCTGAAAAATATTAAATAATCTGTCGCTAAAGACCACCTATAGCGACAGAACCGTCGCTATAGGTGTTCTTCATGTTCTTGGCAAAAACCCAGAACACCATAGACAGTTTCGAGGGACCATGTTTAACCAAGATTAAAAGCGTGCGTGATGTGTTTCTGAACATGTTGTTGATAAGATAATGTAGTACAAGTACAAGACTACACGATCCAACAAACAACATCATCAAACCATGCATAACTAACGAGATCTGAAGCGTTGAACAAACTGTCAGAGCTGTTCTTCATTTTCTGGGTTACCCAGAAATGAAGAACAGTTTGACTGGCTCGTTTTGGGCTTCCACAACTTGTTAATCTTGTAATATTTTTGTGATTGAAAACCGGTAGTGTGTAGCTAACATGTAGGAGAGTAGATCTATCACATAATATCAACAAAAAACATAACAAAATCGTCAGATCCAGACCGGTCAAACCTCGTCAGAAACTGTGTTCATAGGTTTTCTGGGTTACCCAGAAAACCGAATCCGTGAACAATGTACCTACTTTGACCGGCCACTATGTTAAATCCATTTGATGTTTAAGGGATTTAAAAGCATGGATCTATAGTACAACTAACAGGCTACAAGATCTACTAAATATCAACATCAGAACATCTATAACGTTACAGATATGAGCTTGACAAAAATGTTGTCAGACACTGCAAACTAGTTTCTGGGTTACCCAGAATTGGTATGGTCATGGTCGGTCAACGACCTTTGACCACAAATAACTTGCAATATGTTGAAGCTATGACCTTGATTCAACTTTCAGACTAAAGAACACATACTCGACTACAACTAAAAGCTTTCAAAACACCAAAATCTATACAGATCACATAGATATAAGGACTGACATTCACTGTCAGAAGACAAAATTTTATTTTTCTAGATTTTGTAAATCTTCAAATCCGAGCCTCTAGATGTTATGGATCTAACATCTAGCAACCCAGATCATCCTTAGACACCTTATACAACATATTTTAACAATCAAACATAACATCTAACACAGAATCGTTGGACAGAAATTCTAGGGTTCGTTTATACCTTCTTGAGAAAAATTTCTGATTCTCTGGCTTCTGTTTGTTATGGTTGATCGTGGGGCTGGTCTTGGGAACTGATATGCTAGATAAATTCGTTAGTTCTAGTGAGAGAGGGCCAAGGATGAGAGTTGGACAAAAATTAGTGTGTCAAATGATTTTCTCTCTCCTTAAATCTATTTATACACTTGTTAGATGCATGAATGGCTGATGAAAGAGGCTGGTTGCTGTCATTTAGAGCATGTGGAGTTGGTAAGGTTGTTCAACAACTCAAAATATGGAAAGATTTGCAAGTTATCTCAAGAAAATATCCAATGAGGGGTATTTTAGTAAACTAATAAAATAATTTAAGGGTATTCTTGTCCATGACACTTGAATCTAGATTCTAATCACTAGATTTTAAACATTAAGGTTTCCTAAATAATTTCTAGGGTTTGAACAATTATGTATAGAGTTCAATAAAAATTAAATTATAACTAAATAATTATAATTAGAATTTTTAAATAGAAAATTTGGGTTTTAAAAATATATTTAGGGTTTTCTTGATATTATTAGGTTTCCCCAATTTATGTATTAGGTTTCCTAATTAACATAATTATTTACTAAAATAATAATTAGAGTTATGATTTTAGCAATTAGGCTTTCAAATTAGAAATTAGGGTTTCTAATTTACAATTAGGGTTTCTAGATTATAATTAGGGTTTAACCTAATTAATCACTTAATACACAACATAAAACATATAACATAGTTATATAACAGTCTTAAGCTCACAATTGATTTTCAATTTAGAGTTTTCCTAAGTAAAATTAGGGTTTAACCAATTAATACTAGGGTTTTGAAATTAAACACCATAATTGACCAATTATCATCAATACGTACATGCAGTACATATTCATAGCACTAAAAAATCAAAATATAATTAATATTATATTATTATTCTCATACCTTGGCAATAATCCAAAATTAGGGTTTGAATACCATATTTGATTTATTCTTCCTATTTAACCTTAATAATTAAGGTAAAATAATTAACTTAATAACCTGTACTAAAATTCATATAATAAAATAATTATTATAATTATTCTAAAAAAATCAGTTCATATATTATTTAGATAATATATGATTATATATTTTCATGGAAAATAATTATTAAAATATTTCTACCATAAATTGATTATTATAAGTATATACTTTTTAATAATCAATAATTTTAAAATAAATTCATTTGTAAATAATTATGTAATAAATATATTTTTACTTACCACATAAATACATATACACATAATCTTGTACAAATCCTCATCCTTAATATAAAAAAAAAATTTATTCACAAAATTTCTGATTTATTTATATAGAAAATATCGGGTTATTACATTCACCCTCCCTTATAAAGATTCCGTCCCCGGAATCACCGTTTTAAAGCCTATACATACACGGTCACATAGCGTACACAATAATTGTAAGTAAATCTCGATCAACTTTGATCTAACTGATCTTTAACTATTCACATGAAGCTTGTCTTTCTGTTTACACAGAAAAATTGGTTTCTAACAGAACTCAAATTCCTCCTCAAAATTTCTTTATAAAATAATTTTACTATATATAGGAAAATCATGCATAAGAAAATAAAAAGGCATACGAATAATACCTGGAGTTCCAGTGCCAGCTGCTGCCGTATCCTGAACTGTCATGTTGTAGACCCTTGCCGTAGATTTTGTTGGCTTGCTTGACGAAGTCGGTCCTGTGATTGCTAACGTTCCACTGCCAGTGCCCATGTTCACACTTCCTGTCTCCACCCTCCTCTTTGGACAATCTTTTACCCTGTGCTCTGTCGATCCGCATATAAAACATCCACTATTCATCCTAGGATTGGGGCAGTTGGGAGAAATATGGCCCTCCTGTCCGCACTTATAGCAAACAAATTTTCCTTGCAAACACTCCCCCGAGTGATTCTTTCCACATGTCTTACATGGCACTATCTGTTTCTTAACACCTTCCTGTTTCACTTGTACACTTGTAAAACTGTTCACCTTCCTCTTACTATCACCACTCCTGCTCCCACTATTAATTTCCACCTTCCTAGCTCCTTCTATCTTACCCTTATTCTTTCTCTCCTTATTGTAAAGGCTCATGGCCTCACTTCCCTCCTCAGCTATGATCGCTTTCTCCATGAGTGCTGCAAATGTAGGAATTTGCAACACCGCCACTTTGTTATAGAGCCAGGGTTTCAATCCCAGCTCAAACCTTCTAGCTTTCCTAGCCTCCGTATCAACTTGATGCGGAGCAAACCTAGCTAACTCATTGAATTTGGCGGCGTATTCAGACACCGTCATATTCTCCTGCTTCAACTCTAAAAATTTAACCTCCATCCTCGCCTGCATACTTGGTGAAAAATAATTTTCGAAAAACAAAGTTTTAAATCTATCCCATGTGACTACACCTTCACCTGCCCTAGCCTGATTCGCTTCCCACCAAAAATTTGCTTCCCCCTTCATCATGTAAGTGGCAAAAGCAGTTTTTTGCCCCTCATCTACCCTAGCTACTGTAAACGCTTTTTCAATTTCCTTAACCCAAATTTGAGCTTCTACAGGGTCAGTTGTACCTTTGAATTCTGGTGGTCCTACAGCCTTAAAGTCTTTGAAGTTCGCTAAGCGGTTGCCCGGCTGGTTTCCAGCGACCGGTATTCCCTGTTGCATAGCCTGAGCTAACATGTTCACAAATTGCTGCATCGGATCTGGTTGTTGTTGTCCCTCAACGTTGTTGACAGATTCCTCTGCCCTTTGATTGCGAGTTCGACGTCTTGGCGGCATTATCTGATTGAAAAAAAATCATAATTTAACTTACATTCTAAACCTTATCACATAAGTTTAATATTTTAAACTTATTTCATCATTTCTCAAACATAGATTCATATTCATTTAACGAATATTTTACATAGCACAAAATGCTTTGAACTTCAGCTATCCCTTTATGACCTCAAAAGTCGGAATTTACAGTCTTGACTTAATACAAAAATTGGAAACATTACATTACACAAACATACTTATCATATGTATTATATTAAATACTCCTACACAACAGAACCTATACTACCTATTTATTACACCTTTTCCTTGGACATTCTCTCGCCTGATGACCTTCTATACCACAGACATAACATGCTCTTTTTTTTGTAGTCAGGACAGTACGGAGTGGTATGTCCTTCGTAGCCACAAAGATAACAAATTCCTTTCCATTTCTTCTTATTGGATTTTCCTAAATCATGGTCTTCTATCTTTCTTTTTCCCTTCTTATCCGGAGCTACACACAATGTGTTGCTTGTAGCTCCCATCTGACCAATTTGGATTTTAAGCTTATCTTGTCCTTCCAATATTTCTATTAACGCTTGACGCAACTGACTATTCAACAGCCTTTCTATCTCCCACAGCCTTTCCAGAGAAGAAACCTTGTTCTTCAGATTCTGTACCTCTGTTGATGCTTGATCAGCTCCAACTTTAGTGTCTGAATCGCTATCTGTCAGCTCCACCATCTCCGGATCTTGTACTACGTTTTCTACGATAACCACATCGTCTGAGTTGTTTTCATCGTGAGCCTCTATTTCAGCTATCGGCTTCGATATTGGCTCCTTCTTTACGATCCGAGGGTAATCGAATCCTTTTTCACCTGACATCTACACACATAAATTATCCTAATTAGCATATAGTATATACACACAACAAATAAGAGTTTTATACAAGTTATCTTTTATTTAGTTTGACGATGAATTTAGTCAATTCATCTCTTTTTAAACTCTATATATGAGTTATTTATATTTTCAACGTTTCCCTCTGTTCTAAGGTTGTAGCCTAAGGTCTAGCCCACCTAAGGTTTCTAACCCTATAACTCTGATACCAACCTGTGAGGACCCCAAACTCGGATACTTGAAACCCGAACTCGGTTCTTCACGATACCATTTCTATGAGCGGAATAATACTAATAATAATAAGAATAATATAAAAGATCAAATTAATTTACATAATTATCAGAGTCTAACTCCCAAGTACGAAACCTTTAAACATTCATTACAACCCATGATAGATAATATATATCATAATTGTCTTAATAACATTAAACTATTACATAACATAGTAATTCGTTCATTCAGCAACCTTCCCTTTTCCTTTGTTCTTAGCAGAGTTCTCTGGTCGTTCGCACTTAGCTGAAAATATTTAAATTTAAGCAAGGATGAGCATTTGAGTGCCCAGCAAGCAATAACAATTATATATATATAAGCTGAAAGGATTTAACTGTTTTCTTTGTACTATTCTTCTACAACAAGTCAATAGTTGTGAAGTATTCTGAACCGATAATAATAACATAACAACTCTCTTTCAAATTTTTGAAACTACATAATGACTATATCTGGGGTTATGGTGACATGCCATGAACATTGTTTTCATTTTCGAAAAGGTTAAACAGAAATTCATCTGTAAACCGTCATAACTTACGGGCACGGGGGGTGATCAGCCCGTTATGCCCTGCATTGATCAATATTACATTGCTAGAACGATATTATCGTTCATCCTTTGTCCGCCGGAGCGCATAAAAATTTTCCCGTGTAGGGATGTTCATACCTGTCTGGGTTCTAAATCAAAGGTTTTATCTTGTTCAACAATAATCTATAATTCAATATATCTGTATACGGGTAATTGACAAAGGTATATCAACATGTGATTAAATACAATGATTATCCAAGTGGGGACACTTGTTTAACCACTTCTAGAAATTAACGAACAGAATATATATGTCCGAATTATCATATACTAACATGTTGATATTCAATGAGCTTATATAATATAAAGTTCATAATCTGTACAATAATAATATATTTTAGAAACATTCTTACTCACATCCATTGCATAAAGAAAATGCAAATGTTAGATACTTGCCTGAAGCACTGCTTACAACTTGTAATTAAGATCTATCGCTTATCTCACGACCTATCATTAATAAGATAGTTCGTTCGATTAGAACAACATACTATAACACATAACACTACTTATTGCAGTCAACACATAACCTAATCACATTAGCACCTATGTTTAATAACCATTGAATCACAAATAATCACTTATACAATCAAAATATCTAAGTCCAGATCAATTTCTGAAACATGTCCGTCTACCGACAATTTTATCGGGTAATTATCGAGTCTAAGACTCTATACTATAACTTAACATCAGTACGTATCAGTCATATTATTTTTAAATGACTCAATAAAATTTTAAAACATTTATTATAATTTATCATAAATTTTTAAACATTGGAATCATATTTAAATGATTTAAATACCAATCAATTCTATTATAATAAATATTTAATTAGTATTAAACTATTAATGAAATCATTTCCAAAATATTAAAGTTATGTATAATAACTCAAAATACTTTTAAAGTATTAATATTACCCTTAAATGATTTTTAAAATATTTAAAATCATTTTTAAATAATTAGCATTAATATTAAAGTATTAATGTTCTATTTATCAAAATATTAAAAGTCATTATTCATAACTTAAAATATTTTTAATTCATTTATATCCTTTTTAAATGATTTTTAAAGTAATAAAACCATTTATAAACTATTTATTTAATATAATTATTAAATAAATTTAATATCATAACTAATAACTTAATAATCATTAATATTTAATTATTAATGAAATTATCCTTTAAATATTAAAAGTTATATTTTATAACTTAAAATATTTTTAAACACTTTATTTTCATTTAATATGATTTTTAATATAATAAAATCATTTTTAATTAATTTATTTAATTCATTTAGTAAATAAATTAATTACCATTAATATCAATTTATTAATGAAATTTATCATAAAATATTAAAAGTCATTAAAAATAACTTAAAATATTTTCTTATATCATAATATAATTTTTAATGATTTTTTTAATATTAAAATCATTTTTAAATAATTTATTTAATATTATAATTAAATAAATTAAATACTTTTAATATTTCAAAAATATTAAATATTTATGAAATATATTAAAAATAATTAAAAACTAATTTTCGAAATTTTTAATAATTTTTAATAATTTATTTTGTATTTTTAATAATTAAAAACTAATTTTTTCTATTTAATAATTAATTTCTGAAAAATATTAAATAATCTGTCGCTAAAGACCACCTATAGCGACAGAACCGTCGCTATAGGTGTTCTTCATGTTCTTGGCAAAAACCCAGAACACCATAGACAGTTTCGAGGGACCATGTTTAACCAAGATTAAAAGCGTGCGTGATGTGTTTCTGAACATGTTGTTGATAAGATAATGTAGTACAAGTACAAGACTACACGATCCAACAAACAACATCATCAAACCATGCATAACTAACGAGATCTGAAGCGTTGAACAAACTGTCAGAGCTGTTCTTCATTTTCTGGGTTACCCAGAAATGAAGAACAGTTTGACTGGCTCGTTTTGGGCTTCCACAACTTGTTAATCTTGTAATATTTTTGTGATTGAAAACCGGTAGTGTGTAGCTAACATGTAGGAGAGTAGATCTATCACATAATATCAACAAAAAACATAACAAAATCGTCAGATCCAGACCGGTCAAACCTCGTCAGAAACTGTGTTCATAGGTTTTCTAGGTTACCCAGAAAACCGAATCCGTGAACAATGTACCTACTTTGACCGGCCACTATGTTAAATCCATTTGATGTTTAAGGGATTTAAAAGCATGGATCTATAGTACAACTAACAGGCTACAAGATCTACTAAATATCAACATCAGAACATCTATAACGTTACAGATATGAGCTTGACAAAAATGTTGTCAGACACTGCAAACTAGTTTCTGGGTTACCCAGAATTGGTATGGTCATGGTCGGTCAACGACCTTTGACCACAAATAACTTGCAATATGTTGAAGCTATGACCTTGATTCAACTTTCAGACTAAAGAACACATACTCGACTACAACTAAAAGCTTTCAAAACACCAAAATCTATACAGATCACATAGATATAAGGACTGACATTCACTGTCAGAAGACAAAATTTTATTTTTCTAGATTTTGTAAATCTTCAAATCCGAGCCTCTAGATGTTATGGATCTAACATCTAGCAACCCAGATCATCCTTAGACACCTTATACAACATATTTTAACAATCAAACATAACATCTAACACAGAATCGTTGGACAGAAATTCTAGGGTTCGTTTATACCTTCTTGAGAAAAATTTCTGATTCTCTGGCTTCTGTTTGTTATGGTTGATCGTGGGGCTGGTCTTGGGAACTGATATGCTAGATAAATTCGTTAGTTCTAGTGAGAGAGGGTCAAGGATGAGAGTTGGACAAAAATTAGTGTATCAAATGATTTTCTCTCTCCTTAAATCTATTTATACACTTGTTAGATGCATGAATGGCTGATGAAAGAGGCTGGTTGCTGTCATTTAGAGCATGTGGAGTTGGTAAGGTTGTTCAACAACTCAAAATATGGAAAGATTTGCAAGTTATCTCAAGAAAATATCCAATGAGGGGTATTTTAGTAAACTAATAAAATAATTTAAGGGTATTCTTGTCCATGACACTTGAATCTAGATTCTAATCACTAGATTTTAAACATTAAGGTTTCCTAAATAATTTCTAGGGTTTGAACAATTATGTATAGAGTTCAATAAAAATTAAATTATAACTAAATAATTATAATTAGGATTTTTAAATAGAAAATTAGGGTTTTAAAAATATATTTAGGGTTTTCTTGATATTATTAGGTTTCCCCAATTTATGTATTAGGTTTCCTAATTAACATAATTATTTACTAAAATAATAATTAGAGTTATGATTTTAGCAATTAGGCTTTCAAATTAGAAATTAGGGTTTCTAATTTACAATTAGGGTTTCTAGATTATAATTAGGGTTTAACCTAATTAATCATTTAATACACAACATAAAACATATAACATAGTTATATAACAGTCTTAAGCTCACAATTGATTTTCAATTTAGAGTTTCCCTAAGTAAAATTAGGGTTTAACCAATTAATACTAGGGTTTTGAAATTAAACACCATAATTGACCAATTATCATCAATACGTTCATGCAGTACATATTCATAGCACTAAAAAATCAAAATATAATTAATATTATATTATTATTCTCATACCTTGGCAATAATCCAAAATTAGGGTTTGAATACCATATTTGATTTATTCTTCCTATTTAACCTTAATAATTAAGGTAAAATAATTAGCTTAATAACCTGTACTAAAATTCATATAATAAAATAATTATTATAATTATTCTAAAAAAATCAGTTCATATATTATTTAGATAATATATGATTATATATTTTCATGGAAAATAATTATTAAAATATTTCTACCATAAATTGATTATTATAAGTATATACTTTTTAATAATCAATAATTTTAAAATAAATTCATTTGTAAATAATTATGTAATAAATATATTTTTACTTACCACATAATACATATACACATAATTTTGTACAAATCCTCATCCTTAATATAAAAAAAAAATTTATTCACAAAATTTCTGATTTATTTATATAGAAAATATCGGGTTGTTACATGAAATAATCTTGAGGCTTATTTTCCTAATACTTCAAAACTTTCCACACATTCCTCACCAACTTTTTCTATGATTGGTTAATTTCATTTTGGTGTGACAAGGGAGTTAGGCAATTGATTGAGCCTAATAAGGCAACATCAGGAGATGTCTTTCTCATTTTCTCACAACCTCTTCCTCCCGTAACCCAAAATATTCATAAGATAGAAAGAGAGAAAAAGGAAGAAGAAGAATTAAGGAAGGAATGAAGAAAGAAAATATTTAAAGGTAATAAATAAAACTTTGGTTAATCTTTGATTTTCATATATGGATGTTAAGTTTTTATGAATTGTATATGGATAAAACATATTTGTTTTTGATGGATTAAACTTGTATGAACATGAATCAAATGAGAGAAATCAAGAAATCAAATGGAAAACAAAATTTAAAAATTTTAGAAAAATTAGTTTACTACTTAATTTTGTAAAATCCATAACTCTTTGTGTGTAATGAGTTAGGGGATAAGTCTTATATCAAAAGAAAGCTCTGGAAGTAAGCTAAACACTGAAATTGGAATCACCCAAAAATTCCTTGTGAATTTTTCGTGGTGACTATTTGAATTAAACTGGTCCAAAGGAGTCATAGTCAGAAAAATCAGTTTTCTTAAGCTCTATTATGTGAGTTATAATTTTTAATCCGATCGTTGGATTGTTGTAAAGTTTGGATATGTTATACATATATAAGTTAAGTATATGTCCATAAATTTTGAACCGTTAAAGATTAACGTATGAGTTTTTATGAATTTCATGAGGTGGCTGGTTTGGAATTTTTCAAGCATAATTTTTAGCAACAAAATTTAAGTTTTAAAAATGTATAACTTAATGATTTTAAATCCGATTTGGGTGATTTTTGATGCTAAATTGGAGTATTTGAAGTTTAGTTTATGTTAAAATTAATTAAATTGATAGTTAAGTTTTGGTTAATGGTGATAATACCATAACAGTGGACTGATATTTTTAAAATAAATTGTCATATATGGGCTTGTTTAGCTTTGTTATTCATTTATAAGTTTTTGGAATATAGTGCGATAAATCAAGAAAACTTGAATGAATAATGAATTATTAGTTGCTTTATATGCTATTCGAGATAAATATGGTTTAGTATTGATTTGATATAATAATATAGTTATGAGTGATATGTGCAAATTTTGTAAAGGAAGCAAGTTGTCATAAAATATTCGTTTGGTCGAAAAATATTCTTTTTGTCGGGAAATATTCGTACGACGGTGAAATCATTGGTGGACCACATAATGGAATAACTGTCAGATATAGATAGCGACAGAAATAACCATTTTATAAAAAAATAACGACAAAACTTTTACCGTTAAACTGTTAAAATACCGGTGATAAAAATACAGTAATACACATGATTCCACAGTAGTACATGGTATTCCATAGTAGCACACAATATTGCACAGTGATTCATATTATTGATTCTTACGTAAGAAGTCACTCAGTAATTCATTCAATAATTATCACAGTAGTAGTTACACAGTAACTCATATTATTTGATATGATATAATTATACCAGTTGGAAGTATTGCGAGTCTATATTAATAATTGTGAATATTTGTTGAAAGATTAAAAATGTGTAAATAATTGATGAATAAAAGGTGTTGATTAAAGATAAGTATGATATGTAGATGTTTATTCAATTATTTTCTTTTTACGAGAGTAAGTTTGACAGGACTTGCCGACACTCTATTTTTTCTAAAGTAGTATCGACCACAACTCTATTATTGAACAAATTTTTTTAAAATGTGTACAAGTTGGTTTAATTTTCTCATTGGGACCACAAATTCCACTACTATTATTTTATGCAGCTCATTGGTTATTTTGTCAAAGCGTGTGTGCTAATTGTTTCCTCAATTTTCAGTATAAATAGGCTGCTCGGTTGAGAAACTAAAGACACACCATCACTACACTAAAAATATAAAATTCTTTTACTACAATATTGTGAGTATAATATTATGAGTATTTCTGTTGAGTGTAAGGTTACTCCAAGTGTAGATAAGGAATGCAAGCATTGTTTAAGTTGATGAATTTCACAGAAAGCAGAATCAAGTCACATGCTAAGGTAAGGGGTATCATTTTTATGGTAAAGGGATATCATTTTCTTTCATACTCCATATTATGGAAGGTATTATTATTCGTTTCTTCAATTTACCATTAAATGGTGAAAAGTTCTGAAATGATTAGAATATCCTTAATAGTTTGTGCTTCATCTAATATCTTGACCTGAATCTTTCTATTCAATTTTAAGTTATTATATTTGAGTTGGGAACTTCACATTTACTTGAACTTAATATTCTATCAAGAATTCTAATCGATTTTTTGGATATCACGTTGGCAATTTGGACTCTGGATAATTAAGTTAAAAATCACTAATATCTATTTTATCTTATTATTCTGATTATTTCTGTCCATTCATTATATATATCATTGTCATCATCCTCAGACTTAAATTATGTTGAAAAGTTATCTTTGGCCCATAGTATAAAGATGAACTGTTGATTAGTATGATTATGTCCAGGAATTGTGTATTGGTATAATCATAACTATTGGTTTTACAGTTGTATATCTTTGGCCTGTAGTGCAAAGATGGACGGTTAATTATTAGTTTTACAGTTGAATATCTTTGGCCCGTAGTGCAAAGATGGACTATTGATTATTGGTTTTACAATTGTATATCTTTGGCCCATAGTGCAAAGATGAACTGTTGATTATTGGTTTTACAGTTGTATATTTGTGGCCCGTAGTGCAAAGATGGACTGTTGATTATTGGTTTTATAGTTGAATATCTTTGGCCCGTAGTGCAAAGATGGACTGTTGATTATTGGTTTTACAGTTGTATATCTTTGGCCCGTAGTGCATAGATGGACTATTGATTATTGGTTTTATAGTTGTATGTCTTTGGCCCGTAGTGCAAAGATGGACTGTTGATTTTTGGCATGACTATTGGTGTTACAACTGAATATATTTGGCCTGGAGTGCGAAGATGAATTTAATGGCATGATTATAAACATGAACTGTGAATTGGTATAACCACAATCTTTGGTGTTTCAGGTAAAGACAGGTGGTGAAAGTTCTCTTTGTCTTGGGTACAACGAAGAACTGTTGATTAGTGTTACAAAATAAAATATTGATGATGGAATTTTAATTTAGAGAAGATAGTAGACATTATGTTCTACTTGACTTTTCTAATGGATTGTTGATTCCGCTGCAATTATGGTTGAAAACTTTTATCATCTACCATATGTTCTAAATATCTGAATTATTACTGATGAAGTCTATTGATAATTTAATTATCTTAAGTCATGATATTCTTTACTGGGATATTTGTGCTCACCCTTTTATTTCACAATTCCTTTTAGGAAATAAAAGTGTAGCTGGGACTAGCAGAGATAACATGGGTATAAAGTGGT
This sequence comes from Panax notoginseng, assembly GCA_016801055.1. Classification (NCBI taxonomy): domain Eukaryota; kingdom Viridiplantae; phylum Streptophyta; class Magnoliopsida; order Apiales; family Araliaceae; genus Panax; species Panax notoginseng. The sequence continues at coordinate 237,087,287 of CM029013.1, read as the reverse complement.
GTTTCGAATTAGTCGCAATCCTCATCAAGTTATGAAACAATGTAGAATCATAATTGTACTGAGGACTTAAAATGTGTGTGTCGTATTTTATACGTCATTTAATAATTAATTACGGTGAACATCAATAGGGTGATGAGAACCCGACTTTGAAAGCATAAAAAATACACCGCATTAGAATGAGGAGGACATAAATCTTCTCGTGTTACTTTGAGGAATTGAAATATTTGTTGTTGTATTTTATATGACATTATAATAATTTGAGTATGAATATTGTCGTATTATATACGTTACAATATTTATATTGAAACTCACATCTTATGTGTTATCATATTTTGTACGACAGTTCAATAGTTAAAATAGAAAAGTTTGTGTCAGTAGTGTTGTTTCTGGCGACCCAAGATTGGTTGTGTGGACCTATTTTGGGGTTGTCACAACATGAAGACATGGTCGGCCAGTCTATTGACATTGTCATTCACTGACTGCCCATTAAAAATGGAATCAAGCCTGTCAAACAGAAACTCAGGAGACTAAAACCTGAATGGAATCGAAAGGTTAAAGAAGAAATTGTTAATCAATTTAAAGCATGCATTATCATGGTATCAACATACTTGGAATGGATATCTAACATAGTTCCCGTGCCTAAGCCTGGAGGGAAGGTGCGAGTATGAGTGGACTATCGGGATTTGAACAAAACCTGTCTCAAAGACAACTTCCCGGTACCTTTCATCCACATATTGATAAACAACACGACGCAACATGGCATGTACTCTTTTGTCGACTGTTTCTCCGGGTACCACCAAATCATGGTTGCCAAAGAAGATAGTGACAAAATAGCCTTTAACACCCCCTAGGGAACCTTCTGTTATAGGCGATTATTTTTTGGCCTTATCAATGCTGGGGCTACGTATCAACGAGCCATGATGGCCCTCTTTCATGTCATGATGCACAAAGAGATAGAGGTTTATGTGGATGACATCATCGTCAAGTCCAAAAAGGAAGATGACCATGCCGACCATCTCAGAAAGCTATTCAATCGGCTTCGCAAATATAACTTGAAGCTAAATCCAGCCAAGTGTGGCTTCGGTGTCAAGTCTAACAAATTATTGGGATTCCTGGTAAGCAACAAAGGCATTGAGATGGATCACGCTAAGATTAAAGCCATTAATGAGATGCCTGTAGCCCAAATAGAAAAAGAGATACGGGGATTCCTTTGGAGAATCAATTTCATAAGCAGATTCATCTCCCAACTCACTATAACTTGCGAGCCCATCTTTAAGCTATTAAGGAAAAATTCACTACTACAAAACAGTAAATAGACAACGCGAAAAAAACGTTGTGGTTTCATTCAGCAAAACGTCGTGGTTAAGGGTGTCATCTATTTGACACCCTTATACAACGTTTTTAAAACGTTGTAGTTAAACACATTCCACAACGTTTTTTAAGAAAAAAACGTTGTAGATTTATTTTCCATAAATTAGCAGATGCTTAAAAACGTTGTAGAATGTATGATTCCACAACGTTTTTTGGATAAAAATGTTGTAGTTTAATATATCAGACAACGTTTAGGCACTTTCACACAACGTTTTTAAAATGTTGTAGATTAAAAAAAAAGAAAAATAAATGTTGTGGTTCACCTATATTACCAATGCACCTGCAATATGCTAATGCCATGATATATAGCTAATACCATACAATACGTTTACATCCCAATAATTCTTTGTAATGCCAATTACAAAAAATATTAATACCATACAATACGTTTACATCTCAAAAATGCCAAACTATCCATACATCTCAAATTCACTTTTCAATATATACCAAACTATCCAAAATATTGTTAATTTGACTACATCCACAAAATATACCAAACTATCCATAAAATTAAACTACTACCTAATTAAACTATCCATAAAAAACCTGTAACAGAAAATAACAAAAAGATCCATATCACTGAACTGTAAACCTATACACCACCTGCACAGTGTAAAATGGGCTGTAAGCTAAAATCGAAGCACCAAAGAGATGGGCTTCCTATAAAAGTGAACTCTATTTAGAGACCAACAATAACGTCACAATCATAAGAGAGAAGAGACGAACCAGAAGCTATATGTTGAAGCTGAAATCTTTTAACTCATACAAGTTGAAGCTGCGTTGCCCACTCATCCCGTACTTCGTTAATTTGTTCTTGTGTGTACGCTAATCCACATGCTTTATCCTACTGAAAAAAAAGAACAAATTTAGTATTCAACAAAGATACCAAATCACAAGGATACACGTTAAGTTAAAGCATGCAATCACTTTTACAGATTCAAAGAAGCAAAAATAGTTTTTGCATCCAACTAATGTAAATATATTACAAATTGAAGCTTTTCTTTTTTTTTGGAAGTAACAGCTTGAAGCCACTGATGATACTAAAAAAAACCATGTTAAATTCATTCACCTGCCCATAATCAGCAACTATAAGGGAGTTTCCTGGTGCAACTATAAATGCTTGGCGTATCTTGTATCAGTCCTTCTCCAAAGCAGGCTGATTCTGATTTACAGTGATTTACAGAAGATGGACGTAACATCCAAAACAGTTCAGAAAAAAGCCATCACCGAGTGTGTTCTTCCCAATATAACATTATCAAAGTGGATGCATTTAATATTTTTTATTTTGAAAATTTTAAAACTACAGATAGCAGCCCATAACCTTTAAGGAAACAATACATTCTACAATATAACTTATGCCTAGGGCCTACTTTCTGACCCACAACGTGCAAGTAGTATGAAGACTCCAAGAAGATTTATAGAAGAAATAGTATGTAACAGAAAATTGCAGTAAACATGCTCATGAGTTCAGTAGCCCCTTTATAAACTTCTTTTGAGAGAATTTGATAAAATAATATAAGATAAAATAAATTCATGATTAAACACCTAAGAAAGTGCACTATGGTCCAAGAAATAACCATTTTGTTTTTAATAGCTTCCACTTCCATTAGACTATTAAAGTAAAACGGATGTTAGGCTAAAGTCAAGGTAGACTATTTTGAATAGAAATGACAAAAAAAACATGAATTAGAACCTGCAGATTTGGTCTTCTAGCTGATAGTCTCCCGGTTTCTGTATTAATATTTAGTGAACAATGAATGCGACCATTAGTGAGATGTTTGCCACTCTGCTGATCAAATTCGAGACCCAACTTGGATGGCAAACCATGTTTTTGTATCTTAATGAAAGGAGGCAAATATGAGCTAACTGATGGGAAATGTCCAGCTATCAATAACGACAATATTTCTAGTCCTCCACAGGCAGTAATTTGGAATTGATCAATTTGACCCAGGTTATGGCATAGGTTGAGACCAATGAAACAAACATCAATCAACCAAATACCACTCATAAAGATAAATACATAATAATTGATCTAGAAAATCATAATTTCCTGCTTATATTTGTCTCAATCTCTAAGAACATTCTGAGCTAATAATAAACTTATATTCTCTAACCAATATAGCAACACCAGTGATGAGCATTGCAGTGGGGATCAAAGACTTGGCATGCCCAAGATCTTTAGGAATGGAAAATTTTGGGAGGCCCTGAGGTATATATATGTCTCTAGAACTCTGCATTATTTATGACTTAACTGACACACCTCATCGTCAGTTGCACTGAAACGAGCTATGAGGACATACATTGAGTTTTCAGAGATGCCACATCTTTTGAAGGATTCTGAGATCTTCTTAGAATAGTTGCCTGTACAAATTTCCAGATCAATAAATTTTAAATGAACCAAAGACAGAAAAGAAAATATAAGCTTGAAAATGAAGGCTTTAGCCAAGAGAAATTATATATTCAGACATCTTATACCATCAAATTCCCAACAGCTTGTAGAAGATTAACTCCATATTTGGCAATTGCAGTCAGATTTGTTGGAAGCTGAGGTTTACTTTCTTGCCACAGATGCAACAGAAGGATATGCCAAATGAAATTTACAATAAGTCAAACCATCATAGGTAAAACATGTGAGCTCAGAGATCCTTTCAACAGAGACTTTAATGCAAACTAAACAAACCATGGAAGTGTTAATCCTTCCTGGAACACCTTTTTCATTTAGCAGAAAGTTGCAGAAAACAAAATAACATAAAATAAATAGCAATCAGACTTTTTTATTTAATTAAAAAAATTGAAATGGACAGATATAAGAAGCATACTTCACATTTTGTGGAGTGATAATACAAGAGGATGTATCTATATTGTCTGTCCGAGCTACAATTATCCCCTACGTTAAAAATGTAAATTTCCTTGCACAACAGAGTAAACATCAATGATGTAACAATAACCTTTTAAGAAATCATCACTCTAAGACATTTAAACAAACACTTTGTAGGCAACATCCGAAACACACAAAGAAATTTGTGCAAAACCCCGTCAAAACCATCATAACTTTAAAGAAAAAGTGAAACAAAAAAAGAAGAATGATGCAGAAGAAAATTAGCAAAGACTGAAAGTGAGACAACAAGAACGTAATAGATATATATGGCTAAAATTAGTGGCTGAGGAAGAAAAAGAAGAAGATTATAAGATGATTGAAATGGGTCATGAAAAAATTAAAACCCTAACTTTTATTTCCATACTTGAGCTAAAAATCTGGGGTAGAGGTAACAACTAGCATTGCCTTGCCCGTTGTTTCGTGATTTCCAGTCAAGATTAAGCGAGAAGGGGAGAGAGTTAAGTTAAGGATGAGTGAGGTAGATGAGTTCGGGGACTTACCGATTATTGTATGACGACGAACAAGCTCAAATTTCTCCCACTTGTTAATAATTTGCAGATCTTTGCAAACTAGGTTTATTGCGTTCAATTGGGAATCGCAGCAGCAAGAGAAGAACTTACCAATTATTGTCTGACGAACAAGCTCAAATGCCGACCAATTATTAATAATTTGCAGATCTTTACAAACTAGGGTTCTTGAGTTCGATTGGGAATCGCAGCAGCTTCGACAAATCGCACTAGGGTTTGACGATTTTTGAAAAGAGATTTTGCTCCGTGTTTTTCTTAATAGACAACGTTTAAAAAAAACGTTATCTATATAAAAGCAAAAAAATACTCTTTTAAATAGATAACGTTTTTATCTAGATAAAACCTAAAAAATTTTTTTTATAAAATTTTATAAAAAAAAATACCACAACGTTTTTATAAAAAACGTTGTGGTTTAAGTGTTGTCTATTTACTATTTTGTAGTAGTGATTCCTCCAGAGAGTGGAATTATGACTGTCAAAAAGCCTTCCTCTCCATCAAGAAGCAACTGGTGGAAGCTCCTGTTCTGGTATCTCCAAGAGACAAAAGTCCCCTATTCATGTACATACCAGCCAATCCTAATGCTATGGGTTGTATGCTGGGGCAGAAAGATGATAAAGGCAAGGAAAAAGCCATTTATTATCTAAGCAAAAGATTCAGCAGCGGCGAACAAAAGTACACCTTGATTGAAAAGACTTGCTGTGCTTTAGCATGGGCCGCCATGAGGTTACAACATTATATCCATGGTCACACAACCTATCTCATCTCCCGTATGGATCCTCTGAAATACATATTCAGTAAGCCCATGTTAAATTGTCGATTATCCAAATGGCAATTGATCCTTCAATAATTCGATATCCTCTACGTAACTCAAAAGTCTATTAAAGGTCAAGGAATTACGGATCAATTGGCCAAAACACCATCAGGGAATTTTGAACCCTTGGAAACTTATTTCCCAGACAATTGAATAATGACAATTCAGCAAAACCTCCAAGAAGATACCGACCAATTCTAGAAACTGTACTTTGACGGGGCTGTAAACATGGAAAGTTCAGGAGCAGGGGAAGTTCTTTTAGCTATTTCGAGAGAACAATATCTTATAGCCATCAAATTGCAATTTGTCAACACCAACAACACAACCGAGTATAAATGCTTTATAATGGGATTGAAATTGGCCCAATCCATGGGTATACAACGGTTAACAGTCTTTGGAGATTCCGAGCTGGTCATCAAGCAAACCACCGGGGCATATCACACCAAAGAGTTGCATCTACTGCCCTATCATCGGAAGGTCATCAAAATGGCTATAGAGTTCAAAGAAATAGCCTTTATCCATATCCCTTAAAACAAAAATGATTTTACGGATGCATGGCAACATTGGCTTCCTTGATCCACCTATCTGGTAGGACAAGAATTCCTGACATCAAATTTGCAAGCCAGAAGGCACCAGCCTATAAAAATTACATTGGAGAAGTATCAAATGAACTGCCTCCCATCAAATAACCTTAGTATCAGGATATAAAAGAATATCTCCGAGATAGATCTACACCCGCTGGGGTAAGTCAAGTTGAAAGAAAATGGATCCATAAAATGGCTATAAAATTCTATCTAAGCGGAGATGCACTCTACAAAAGAGATGCTGGAGTAGGTCTTTTGAGATGCCCAGATAAAGATTAAGCCCAAAGGATTATGGATGAAATCCATGGTGGAGTCTGTGGTCCGCACATGAGCGGTCTTTTACTTGCCAAAAAGATACTAAGAACATAGCATTTCTGGATATCTCTCAAAGCCGACTGTGATGATCACGTCAGGAGATGTTACCAATGCCAAATTCATGGAAATGCCATCCACGATTCTCCAAACTAATTGCATTGTATGAGTTTTCCATAACCCTTTGCTATGTGGGGTATAGATGTGATCGGGCCAATAGAACTCAAAGCTAGTCATCGATTTATTTTCATCATGATCGACTACTTCACCAAGTGGATAGAAGCTGCCTCTGTAACGCCCTAAAATTCAGTCTATCTTCACACCCGGATTCCGTACGTCACGGTCCTACTTCTTACCAAACATACATCATTATATACCAAAATATAACAACATACACTCTCAAATCCCAGGTTCTGGAAACCTTATAACCTCTTTCATTACAAATAATGATAATTACATTATTCATTTCATCTTACAAGAGTAACTTTTATCCGCCACCAAGGATACATAACAGTTCATTAAGCTAGTCTATAATTCAATTTCATCTTTCTATATTACAAGTCTTCACTTGATCTTCTCTCTCATTCACATTCTGAATGACACTTCATCTGGATACCGTCAGCTTGATCTTTACGGGATCCTTAAGTTCTTCTATCCTCGTTTGCTAAAAATGTATTTCATTTAAAGCAAGTGTGAGCATTCAATTGCCCAACAAGTTATAACAGTTGAACACATAACCTCAAGAGTTTAAACGTTTCTTTAGAACTTCGATAACTGAACAAAGGTTATGAAGTAACTTGAATAATAAGAATAGTCTCGATTCCTATCATCTTAAAACATCAGTCACTTTCACTTTGAAATACTTTCATTCCTCTACCTTTTTCATACATATCCTGTCTGGTTAGAATAATTAGCACAGACTTAACAATAACGGTTCATGTACAAACAGAACATACTTGTATTTAATAGCTCAATCACAGAATAGTTCATATCATAGAAACACCAAAGTGTTCATATTGTGGCTCAAGGCCTCATATGTTCTACCACCTTATACAAATATCGCACATTCACACATAGATAGAACTTCTCAAGTTCAATATCTGAGAAGTTTAAGAAACTAGCATCATTTAGAATATGAATGAAGTTAGGAAACTTGCCTTACGCACAGCTACAGTTTACGCTGAACTACTAATTCCAATTCCTATATAACACATAAGGATAAAACATAGACACCAATTAGTCATATATAGAACTTACGCATTGGTTTACTTAACTTTACTTCTTAGGGTTCGCGTTCTTGCAATATAAGTTTACGCGACTAACTTCCTATACCAGTTTACAGCTTCATAACATACGAAGATGTCTTACTCATACGTTCATCATCTAGGATGATTTATATTCTTATCTTCTTCTTATAACTTCTCTAGGACTCAGTACAAATCGCTTCTCTGCTAGTAGTCCATATGGTACTCTAAGTGGTTTCCTACAAACAACTAACAAACAAGTTCCCGTCTCATCTACACTGCCATCACAGTGAGTTAGATCGGTTGCCAGTTTCGTATATACCTTCGCTCTCTGAAGGAATTATTTAGCCCAGCTCCCATATGTCAACCATCAAAGGTTACGATTGTACCACAACCTAACTTATCTTAACTTATCCGAACCATTAACTATAACGTTCGTTAAGTTAATTTCTTATTCCTTACGGCTTTCTGGCAACTAAATGCCATACCTCAAGATTCATTCCTTATCGACTCACATTCGGCTTTCATTAATCTTATTACCGTTAATTCATTACTGCTTTCTTGATAATACATATCTTATTAATACTTTCGTTATCCATTACATGAACCCCATGTTCATTACTTATTCTTAGTGTTAAAGCCATACCATTCGTTGTATGCTAAGACCAACCATTCATCGTAACAACGTTACGTTCACAGCGTCTATACGCTTTACACTCATCTCTCATTACCACAACATAACATCAAAATGTTATTCATTACCTTCGTCACTCAACGTCTAAGGAATCACAACCATAGCAATCCCTCACGTTCGTTCATCATGACTACGGTTCCCGGACATCGGTTACATAACCCGCACCTAAAATCTTGGTCTTTTAATCTTATTTAATCTTTCCGTTCAACCTTTACTAAAGGTTTAACTCACTTGCTTAAGTGTTATTTTAGGTGAACTATATGTTCATACTTCTTTTTTGCACATCCTCCACTAATTGAGCACTTAAAAAATCCCATTATCGGGCCTTGCCCTGCACCGGCGCTGCAGTGCAGGTTCCCTTTCTTCCTCTCGTGCTGCGGCGCGAGTCTTCAGCAACTACCTCCCTGGACTGGCGCTGCGGCACCGAGTCCTTCACTAACTCTCTCGCTGCGGTGCCAACTAACATTACATGACATCCCGGGCTGGCGCTATTGCGTCGCCTTCCAAGGCTCATCTAGCGCTGCGGCGCAGATCAAGAACCCTAAAAAATTTTCCTAAGTCTTTTTTAAGTTTGAATAACTTACTTCAAAATTTTGTAACTTATTCGTTATAACTCGGAACGAGGTCGTTCCAAAGCCATTCTCTTCCTTATCTTTCGTACTTCAATACCCCTCAGACAAAACCTTGCTCTAAATCTGTTAACTTGCCATTTGATTGGCTTGATCTTCACCCTTTGTTTAATTTTACGTTTTTAACGTTCTTCGTTCATTCGTCCGTAATTCGGTCATCCGAACTTGGAACTCGTTCGTTCTTGAGTCCACGACTCACGTTTTCTATATTCTCTTACTTTCTTATGAAACCCTACATGTTCGAGTTCATTTACTAACTTTCTAATTCTTGTTCGTCTTTTACGAAATTTTTGCCATAACTTCGTTATAGCTCAGTTTTAATCCGTTCTTCATGAACGTTTCTACCATTCCTAACCGATCAATAAGCAACTAAATTATACGCGATGGTTTTAACCGAACTCAAAACTCATTTGTTCTTAAGTCCACAACTCACGTTTTCTATATTCTCTTACTTTCATATGAAACCCTACACGTTCGGGTTCATTTACTAACTTTCTAATTCTCGTTCGTCTTTTACGAAATTTTCGCCATAACTTCGTTATAGCTCAGTTTTAATCCGTTCTTCATGAACGTTTCTATCGTTCCTAACTAATCAATAAGAAACTAACTTATACACGATAGTTTTAAACTTGTCCATCAACAACAATTATCAAATGATGGTTTTAAATTTGTCCATCAACAACGTCCTTCGTGTTCTTCGCGTGTTCTTCACTCGTTCTTCATTTTTAATCGATATTTTGGATTATGATTCCACTTTTTCTTAGAATTTGATGTTATAGAACACCATTCCTTACTTATTTTTCCTACTCATTCATATAATCCACTCGGATCGTTCTAATTCGTTACGAATCTTATACTTCCTTAAGAAATTTATAAAATAAACTTTTAATTCTTATTTCTTTATTTTCTTACGATTTCAACCATATGAAATCATTCCTAACATTTTTTACTCCTTATTCTCATTAAGCTATATTTTGAACATAAAAACTTAAGAAAAGTTAACTTAAGAGTTAGGTTTTAATACCTTTCCTCTTTATTTTTCTTCCGCTAGACAAAGCCGGCGATTCGCAAGCTTTTCTATTTCACGATCACCTTCGATCCGATCATTCATGCTCATGCTCTTCCTTCTCCCACTTCATCCGAGCTCTCTCTCTCTCTCAAGTGTTATAGGATTTTTAAAATCCTATAAAAATGAAATCTAAGCTTCCTTTTATAGAAAATCCAAGGCTAGGAAAAAATAGTCATTTCACCCCCCAAACCTCCTTACTATTCATTACTTAAGCACTAAGTTTACTTGGCCTCCACATTTACTTAGCCCTTAAGTTTACTTAACCCTTAAGTTTACTTACTCATCACTTATAAGCACTTTACTTAGCCATTAAGCATAAGCACTTTACTTAGCTATTAAGTTCACTTAACTATTACTTAACTTATCCCTTACTTAGCCATTAAGACTAAATCGTATTCTACGCATCTTATTCTCGTATTCTCTTCGTGTATAATTCGAATGATATTCATATTATACGTCGTAATAATCTTCGTACTATACTCGTATAATAACTAGTATCATACTCGTATTTCTCACGCATAATAACCCTAATTATTATAAAAAATCATTAAATTCTCAAAACTCATTTTTTCTAATCCTTAGGTTTTAAGTCCGCAGGCGAAAACTTCATTTTTGCCATAACTGAAATATTATTGAATATTCCATTACATCTTAGAATTCTATCATTACGCGTTTCTCAAAAATTCAAAATAAATCTCCGAGTAGAAACGGATGAATAGTGTCTATTTCGTCTTTTTCCCCGAAAATATTTTTGTTCCCGAATTTTTTTTATTTTTTTCTTGAAAATTCTTACTCGTGCAATCTAGCTCGTAGCTAGAATCCTTCCGACTTATAATCATCCTAGGTTATAAAACGATTAATAAACACATAGCACAAAATAATATTAATAAAAAAATTTATTTTATTAATAACTAATTCTTTAAACTTAAATTCAGGATGATCCGAATTTTCTGGTCGTTATAGCCTCTTTTCCCAAAGTCACAAAGGAGGTAATTGTAAATTTCATCAGAAATAATGTGATTTGTCGATACGAACAACCGGAGGTAATCATATCAGACAATGTAAAAAATCTAAACAACCAAATGATGAAGGAATTGTGCAACAAATTCTATATCAAACATCTTAATTTTGTTATTTATCTTCCCAAGATGAATGATGTTGTTGAAGCGGCCAACAAGAATATCAAAAAGATTATGCAAAAAATGTCTGCCAATCACAAAGGATGGCCATACTTATTGCCTCTGACTCAGTTACCTTACAGAACATCAATGCGCACTTCTATTAGGACTACCCCTACTCATTGGTCTATGGCATGGAAGCAGTACTCCCCATAGAAGTTGAAATGGAATCATTAAGAGTGTTGATAGATGCTAAGATGGAAGAAGACTAATGTATGCAAGAGTGGTACCACCAGCTATCTCTGATAGACGAGAAAAGGGCGACATCTATTTTCTATGGTCGATTGTATCAACAAAGGATGGTTCGGTCCTATAATAAGAAGGTCCGAATTTGGCAATTTAAAAAAAAATGATCTGGTATTGAAAAAGGTCCTCTCCAATCAGGAATTAGCTAAAGGAAAATTTGCCCTAAACAGGGAATACCCCTTCATTGTCAAAGAAGTGTTGTCAGGAGGAGCCTTCAGACTTCAAGAGATGGATGGGGAATAATTTCCCCATCTTATCAAGGCAGACACCGTGAAAAGGTGCTATGTCTGAAATACCTATAAATCACCATCCTTGTAAAAAAAAATTCAGCCAGGTCTCAGCAAAGTCGAACTACGAATGACCTGATCTCTCAGTTACGGATTTACGTAGGCGGTCATCTATGGTGCGGTCAAATCAGACAAAAATTCCAGAAAATCCTTCAAATCAAAATCAAAAATTCCAAAAACCCTTCAAACCAAACACCTTTCAAATTCCTAGAATATTTCTCTATCTGCATAGAGTACCAGCTTCAAACCATTCCAACCAAGTCTGAACTATGTAAGACCTAATCTCCCTCCCTCAAGGGGAGTACGTAGGTAACCAACTGTGGTACGGTCAAACTCTTAAAAGAAAACCAAACACTTTGTCTGAACCTCAACAATATCAAAAGACCAGTCCCAAGACACCAAAAGTAAAACATGAAAGTTGGTACACTAGAAAGCCTAAAGATCAATGACTTATTATGAGAGATCCTAGGACATCTCAAGGTCAATCCATCAAGGAGAAGTTTGGCACACATCAAGACGACAAGTCATGGAGAAATATGGCAATCATCAAGAAAAGTAAAAACATATCCAAAAGGGAAATGAGATAAAATATATTTCCTTGTTATTTGTACTGATTGATATATACAAAATACCCTGTACATGACAAAAGTGGCTAACCTATTTTATGCAAGAAAATGAAAACTACTCTATAAACCCCCAGTCAAGCGAGACAACAAATCAAGCATAGCATCCCTCTTTGAGGACAGAGGGGAATCTTTGATCTCCTGACCAACAGTATCAAGGCGAGTTATAAGCTCCACTACCGTACGTAAAGTACTACCATGATCATCCATGAATGCAATCATCGATGCAACGATGTCCTCTGTATAGGATCTGAGAGTGGCATGATCAGTCACATCAGTATCCCTGGCTACCTAGGCCTCGTCCCTCACTAAATAAGCAGCATCTCTACTAGATGAGATCCTCAACAATAGTGCCCTAGCCTGGTCTCGCTTGAAGGTTAAAAATTATACTCATTGCTCCAGTACCATTTTAGGTAATAAAGGGACAAAAGTAGAAACAGAGCTGGGAGTAGACATGCCAATGCCGTTAAAGCCTCAAACAGGTCATCCTTTGAAGGGGAAGGTAGATCCTCCATGGGCTCCTCACCAATTGAATCAAAAGGCAGCTCTAGGTGAACAACATGGGCCGCTGCTATATCTACCTCTAACCAAGCAGTGTACTCCGTTGAACGGCCGTGATGACTCTCATCAAACTTAGATGACTCCCTGAGAGTCCATAAATCATAAACCCACTCCAAATTATCAACAGACATGGACAAAATGGATAACTAGTAATCCGAAGTGCCCTCAAAGGGATGAGAATCCTGAAACGGCTCAAACTATCCCTAGATAGCCAGTGGATAATAGGTAGTCACAGCTCTCAAACTCGTCAATGGAAGGATATCCATATCGGCAACATGTGTGATGAACCTCAATGGGAAGCAGTGTAAGGCCCTAACTTTTATGAATAAAGATAAATTTTTCTCAAAATATCATTTTTGAATATTAAGGTGTGAATTTGTTATAATGTTATAGTTGTGGGTAATATTTAAAATTTTTACAAAGTAAGCAAGTTGTTATAAAATATTCGATTGGTCGGAGAATATTCGTTTTAACAGGGAATATTCGTACGATGACACAATCATTGGTGGACCCTACAACGGAATTATTGTCGGAGTTAGAAAACAACAGACATAACTTTTTATAAAAATAAGGTCGAAAGTTGTACCGTTAACTGTTGAAATACCCGGTGATAAAAGTGTAGTAATACGCGTGGTTGCATAGTATTTGATGCTTACGTTAGAACTCACTCAGTTTTACTCAATCATTACTACAGTAATTGCTACATAGTATCTCACATTATTGATTCAATTAATGTCACAATATCATCTGCATAATATTTTATATTATTTAATCAATAATTGAGACGACAAAGTTATTCATATTATTATTTGCATTATTGTCAATGTATAGAAAGTTCTGTCGAGAAAAGGGGTTTGGTCACCTAGTTGCGCGCCAATAGGGAGAAATTCTTCTGAAATTCCCTTCTTTCCTGGGAATGATCTGGTTGTTATTATTATAAGTTATATTATCGATGAATAATTGTTGTTTAAAAATGTGTTTTGTGAAGCTAAGTGAATTGAGATAAATAGAGGGAATTTTTATGAATTAATTGTTGTAAATTTAGCTTATTATATGGACCCCACTTACACATTTTTCAAAATAGTCGAGAGAAGTTATCTCAGTTTTGTATATATATATATATATATATATATATATATATATATATATATATATATAATAACAATACTAACTCCCTCCCGACCATGCAAACCCCCCCCATGTGACTTTTATTATATATATATTATCATAAGTTTTGTTTTTTTTATGTAAAATAGAATATATTATATTTTATTATGCATAGTGTTTGCATAGTGTCTACATAGTGTTTGCATAGTAAAATCAGAAAAAAAATCAGACGAATTCGATTTCGCCCGTGATTCTTTTCTCTGTGCGTCCGTGATTTTATTCAAATAGTATACTTTCCATTCTCCTATAAATAGTATACTTAGTTTAGAATTGAAAATCACACCAGAATCAGAAAATTCTTCTTCTATAATATTGAGCGTATTTCTTTTGAGGAAGCTTTGAGTATAGAAAACAGTATAAGTTTTCTTCAAGAATATCCCCACTATACCAGTTAGAAGTACTCTCCTTTTAAGGTAAGGGATATAATTTTTATTCAATATTCGTAAGAAATAATACTTTCTTCCATACTTTGTAGTATGTAAGTAATATTATTTTGTTTCAGATTTCGAATTCTACACTCATTTTGTTAAGCCATTGCTTCTATACTCCGTGAAATTAGTAGAATATCCTTAAAATTTGTGCTTCATCTAATATCTTTTCACAAAAATATTATTCTGAACGTTCTCGATAATTTTTAATCTTTTCTTGCCGGGGTACTATTCACGGGGTACTATTCTTGAAGTACTATTCACGAGATACTATTCACTCGGGTACTATTCACCTGGGGTACTATTCATGATAAAAATTAATTTGTTTTCTGTCCAAATCATTTTTGATACAATACTATTCTTGAATTTTACTCCACAAAGTAGTATCACGTTGACAATTTGGACAATTATTGAATTCTGAATAAATTGAATTATAAATCTTTAAAATTTATCCTTGCTCTTATTTAAATTGAATTCTTATATCATTGTCATCATCCTCATACTTATATTGTGATTAAAGTTATCTTTGGCCCGTATTGCATAGATGGACTGTTGATTGGTATGATTATGACTATGTATCGGTATAATTATTACCTGTAATATTACAAATGATGTGGTAAAAGTCCTTATTGGCCCGTAGTACATTGATGGACAGTTGTTGGCATGATCATTGGGGATATCACGAATATCCTTGTTCCGTAGTGCATGAATAATTCGTGGATGTGATACTAATGAATATCTATAGCCCGTAGTGCATGGATAATTCAGTGATGTGAATTTTTTATTGAGCTGAGTCTCAGCAATAAAATTGATGATAAACTTTTTAAATCATAGAAGATAGTAGATATCATGCTCTACTTGTCTCTTCTAATAAATTGCTTGTTCCGCTTCAGTTAAACTTGTTATTTATTGTATTCTATCAGTTTAACACTGTTGAAGGCTAACGATAATTTATTCTGCATTATCTTACTCATAATATTTCTTACCGGGCTAATTGAGCTTACCCTTTTGCTTTCATTGTTCTTTTCAGAAAATGAGAACGTAGCAGGGACTAGTCGGGGATTGGAGTGACGGTCCGAGATGGTGGCTGTAATAGTCCTAACTATTTTATTAAACAGTGTGATAATAATTGTAATGAGGACTCCATTTGAGTTTAGATATTGTCTAGAAGACAATATTCGTGTTAAAACTCTCAACTATATTTTGTTGTATTTTACACGACAGTTGTATAATTAAGTTGTATTTGAATTCTATACCATGTATTTGGCAACTCAGAATGGGTGATGTATACCTATTTTGGGGGTGTCACAGTTGGTATCAAAGCTTAGGGATATGATCCCTGGCTGATGCGAGACTAGAACTAGGAGGGGAGAGACGGGTAAATCCTTCGCTAGTATGACCTACCTAAGTTTATTTGTTATTTAATTGGTTGGTCAGAATATAGGGATAATATATGACATGCCAATTAACCCTTGATTTGGTGCAGTGTTTTTAAATGACATCTGAAAATGTTGAGATAAGCAATGAAGCACATGAGACCGTTGAGTCATCGATGATCAATAACTAGGATAAAGTGCATTAAGAAGGCAATAATCCTCATACAAACAATAACACCAACCAAATGATGAATGACGGGATGTTTAGAGGATTTCTGTAATTCATGCAACAGCAGGTGAGAGAGACTCCTGTTCAAAATACAGGTGGACACACTGGTAACTCACAGCTGGTCACCGCTAAACAGTTCAAGGAGCTAGGACCACCGGAGTTTTTGGGAAAGCTAGAACCACTTAAGGTAGAGACATGGATAAAGTAGATCACCAAGATATTTGATGTCTTAGGAAGCTCCGAGGTGCAAAAGGTTCCCTTTGCCACCTTCATGCTGAGAGGATAGGTAGATTACTGGTGAGAATCTGTAAAATGTACTCAACCTACAGCACTGAAGATGTCTTGGGAGAAGTTCCAAGAACTGTTCAACGACAAGTACTTTCCCGAAAGTATTCGTCACATGAAAGAGGTAGAATTTATCAAGCTGGAGCAAAACAATATGACCATGTCGCAGTACGAAGCTAAGTTTGTCGAGTTGTCCCGGTTTTCATCCCATTTGGTAGACAATGAGGAGCGTATGACGCAAATGTTTTTAAGAGGTTTGAAACCTGAAATACGTCAATACCTCATTTCTCACAAACTGTGTTTGTATTCAGATGTTGCAAATTGGGCTCTATTATTGGAGTGTGATAATGAGTCAACCCAACCAAGAGATAGCAACTGACAAAATGATAATACCAGTAGTAGCAGTCATCAAAGCGGTAATAACAAACGTGGAGGAAATAAACATGCCAAAAATGGTAACCACTTCGGTGGTAATCCTGGCCAAGACAATAGAAGTGAAAATTTCAAGAAGAGGAGATTTAATAATGATGGAAAGACGTCAGCACCGGCACCCGTTGTTAAGGAGGGAGAACGACCACCGATCGTATGCTACAAATACAGAGGGGACATCAGTCTAAACTGTACGCAGCAGTCCAAAACATGTTATAATTACGGAAGAGAAGGTCACCTAACCCAATTTTGTCATGTAGTGAAGTCAAGTCCAGCTGGGATGGAGACACCAAAGGCCGTCCCAGACAAGTCAAAGTCGGTAGTTCAAGGGAGAGCGTTTGTTGTGACCTCCCAAAAAGCGAGGAACCCGAACGAAGTTATCACGGGTAAGCTAATCATAAACTCTAGCAAAGTCTATACCTTATTTGATACTGGTTCTACCCATTCTTTTATTTATCCTACTTGCGCTCAACGTTTAAATTTAAATCAAGAGAAATTTGACTTTGACTTATCTGTTGAAACTCCGTTGGGAGAAACTTTCATTACATTCACTGTTTATAAATCTTGTTTGATTCAAATCAACACCCTCACGTTACCTGTTGATCTTATCTATTTGAAAATACTTGCATTTGATATAATTTTTAGAATTGATTGGTTAACTACTCATCATGCTAAAGTTGATTGTTTTTGCAAGGTTGTTAGCTTTCCTATTCCTAACAAATCTATTATGTGAATTCAAGCAACCAAACCACTAAAGTCAATCACTGTCATATCAAGCCATAAAGCTATTCGTTTATTGAAAAACAGATGTCAAGCTTTCTTAGCCCATGTCAAAGATTTAAACAAAAATATGTCAGATTTGAATGATATTTATATTGTTAATAAATTTCCTGACGTATTCCCTGAAGAATTTCCTGGTCTACCCCCAAAGCGTGAAATCGAGTTTTGTATTGACCTTGAACCTGGTACAAAATCTATTTCCAAAGCCCCATATCGAATGACTCATATTAAACTTTAGGAGTTAAAAACCCAACTGCAGGAGTTGTTAGATACCAGTTTCATTCATCCTAGTACGTCTTCTTGGAGTGTTCCTGTTCTATTCGTAAAGAAGAAAGATGGAAGTATGCCACTTTATATTGACTATTGGGAGTTGAATCATATCACCGTAAAAAATAGGTATCCATTGCCTCACATTGATGACCTATTTGTCCAGTTGCAAGGTGCCAAATTCTTTTCAAAGATCGATCGTCGTTCTGGATATCACCAGTTAAAGATTAAAACTGATGACATTCCAAAGACTACTTTTAGAACTCGGTACGGGCATTACGAATTCATAGTCATGTCTTTTGGATTGACTAATGCTCCTGCTGTCTTCATGGATATGATGAATCGAGTATTTAAGGAATATTAGGATCATTTTGTGGTTGTCTTTATTGATGACATCCTCATATACTCTAAAAGCCGTGAAGATCATGGGAAACACTTGAGGTTGATACTCCAAAAGCTTCGTGAAAACAAACTATATGCCAAGTTAAAGAAATGTAAGTTATGACTTGAGGAAGTAGCATTCCTTGGGTACGTGATATCAAATCATGAAATATCTGTTGACCCAACGAAGATTGAAGTAATACAAAACTGGGAACAACCTAAGTCAGTGACCGAAGTACGTAGCTTTCTGGGCTTAGCTGGTTATTATTGAAGATTCGTGGAAGAATTTCTCGAATCGCTACTCCATTAACTCAGCTAACTCGAAAAGATACAAAATTTAGTTGGAGCGAGGAATGTGAGAAGAGTTTTCAAGAACTCAAGAGGAGACTCATTTCAGCACCTGTTCTGACAATACCATCTGGTTCGGAGGGATTTGTTATCTACAGTGATGCTTCAAGCAGAGGGTTAGGATGTGTTCTCATGTAACATGAGAAAGTCATAGCCTATTCCTCACGACAACTCAAAGAATATAAGAGGAATTATCCTACCCATGATCTATAGTTGTCAGCTGTCGTTTTTGCGCTTAAAATCTGGAGGCATTACCTGTATGGGGAGAAAGTGGAGATCTATACGGATCATAAAAGCCTCAAATATTTCTTCACCTAAAAGGAACTCAACATGCGAAAACAACATTGGCTCGAGCTATTGAAATATTACGATCATACCATTCAATACCATCTTAGAAAAGCGAACGTGGTAGCTGATGCGTTGAGTAGAAGATTATATGCGGGTACGAGTGCGATATTGTTAATGTAAAGGTCTATTTTGTATGACTTGCAAAGGATGTAGATAGAGTTAAAGACTCCAGGGACCCACGTGATAATGGCAAATATACTAGTAGATCCGACTTTATTCGATAAAGTTAAAGCTGCTCAAGCTATAGACCTGGAGCTGATGCGTATGAAGAAAAAAGTGCAAGAAGGTGCTATTCTAGAAGCAAGAATCGATGAAGAAGGAATACTTCGAGTCAACTCAAGACTTTGTGTTCCTAACGACCCTGATTTGAAGTATAAAATCATGATGGAGGCACACAACACACCGCTTACAATCCATCCTGGGAGTACCAAAATGTATCGTGATCTTCGACATATATTTTGGTGGAGCAATATGAAGAGAGAGATATCGGAGTTTATCTCAAGGTGTTTAACTTGTCAATGAGTCAAGGTGGAGCATTAAGTGCCAAAAGGTCCATTGCAACCACTTGAAATTCCAGAATGAAAGTGGGAGTACATTATCATGGATGTCGTTACTGGTCTTCCCAAGGTTTCTCAAGGCATAGATGCGATTTGGGTCATTGGTGATAGAATAACCAAGTCTGCTCATTTCTTACTTATACGAGAAACTTATTCACTTGAACGTCTTACTCATATATATATAAATGAGATTATAAGACTCTATGGTATGCCAGTGTCCATAGTTTCTGATTGAGACCCAAGATTCACTTCACAATTTTGGGTTAGTTTGCAAAAAGCTATGGGCACGAATTTACAATTTAGTTCGGCATATCATCCTCAAACGGACGGGCAGTCAGAGACGACTATTCAAACTCTTGAAGATCTATTAAGACTCTATATCCTTGACTTCAAAGAAGTTGGGACAAGTTCTTGCTATTAGTAGAATTCTCCTACAACAATAGTTATCAAGCAAGTATTGGCATGGCTCCATTCGAGGCGTTGTATGGACGCAAGTGTCGTTCTCCAGTATGCTGGGCCGAGGTGGGTGAAGCAACGTTGTTAGGATCAGAAGTGGTACGCATGACTACGGAAAAGATTCAAATGATCTGGCAACGTATAAAGACCTCATAAGATCGACAAAAGAGTTATGCTGATCTTCATCGAAAGGACGTGGAATTCAATGTTGGAGATCATGTGTTGTTACTTGTTACTCCATGGAAGGGAGTTACGAGATTTGGAAAGAGAGGAAAGCTTAATCTTCGATTCATTGGCCCATTCAAAATCCTCAATCGAGTAGGAACTGTGCCTATAGACTCACCTTACCCCTAAGTATATCTCGTGTTCATAACGTTTTTTCACATATTTATGTTACATAAATATGTGGAAGACCCGAACCACATTATTGAGTTAGAACCAGATGAGATAACGGAAGATTTAACGTATGAAGAGGTACCTGTTAAAATCTTGGATAAGAAGGAACATATTCTACGCTCCAAGGTTATACCTCAAGTCAAAGTTTTTAGAGAAACCACGATGTTGAGGAAATGACCTGGGAGTTAGAATCCAAAATGAAATCAAGGTATCCTCACCTCTTCGACATACCTAGTATGTACACCAATTTTGAGGACGAAATTTTATAAGAATGAGAGGTTGTAAGACCCCAACTTTTATGAATAAAGATGAATTTTTCTCAAAATATTATTTTTGAATATTAAGGTGTGAACTTGTTATAATGTTATAGTTGTGGGTAATATTTAAAATTTTTACAAAGTAAGCAAGTTGTTATAAAAAATTCGATTGGTTGGAAAATATTTGTTTTAACAGGGAATATTTGTACGACGACACAATCATTAGTGGACCCCACAACGGAATTATTGTCGGAGTTAGAAAATAACAAAAATAACTTTTTATAAAAATAACAGCGAAAGTGTTACCGTTAACTGTTGAAATACCCGGTGATAAAAGTTTAGTAATACGCGTGGTTCCATAGTAACACATGGTATTTGATGCTTACATGAGAAGTCACTCAGTTATACTCAATTATTGCTACAGTAATTGCTTTATAGTATCTCACATTATTGATTCAATTATTGTCACAGTATCATCTGCATAATATTTTATATTATTAAATTAATAATTGAGACGACAAAGTTATTCATATTATTATTTGCATTATTGACAATGTCTAGAAAGTTCTGTCGAGAAAAGGGGTTTAATCACCTAATTGCGCGCTAATAGGGAGAAATCCTTATCCGAAAGCCCCCCTTTTTCTTGGGAATGATCTGATTGTTAATATTACAAGTTATATTATTGATGAATAATTGTTGTTTAAAAATGTGTTTTGTGAAGCCAAGTTAATTGAGATAAATAGAAGGGATTTTTATGAATTAATTGTTGTAAATTTGGCTTTTTATATGGAGTCCCACTTATCCATTTTTCAAAATAGTCAGGAGAAGTTATCTCAGTTTTGTTATATATATATATATATATATATATATATATATATATATATATATATATATATAATAAGTCACATGTGGGGGGGGGGGAGATTGCATGGTCGGTGTAGACACTCGAAATTTTGTTTTCCTGTTACTAACTATGCAGGAGGACAAAAACATCTTTTTTACACTCTAGAGATAACCCTGGTGGACAACAACATCAATTCAAACCCCGGAGATAGCCCCGGGAGATCCAGTTCAAAGCCCGGAGATAACCACGAGAAATCAGTTTCCAACCCCAAAGATAACCCTGGGAAAATCAGTTCTAACCCTGGATATAACCCCAGGAGATCAAGTCTAATGCCCGAAGTCAACCTCGGGAGGTCAAGCCAATCTCAGAGATAACCCTGAGGATAGTCAAAGTGAACATCAGGTCAACCTCAGAGATAATCCTGAGAAAAGATTACTACAACTGCGCGAAAATCGGAGATAACCCCGGGAGGGGCAAAATGGTTATTTTGCCAACTCAAATCAAATACACTCAATTCAACTCAAATTGATTCAATAGAAGTCCCACAAGAACCATATTTTAACTTTTGAGCTCAAACTACGCAAAACGGCTCAACGGACTACTTGACAGAAACCCGAAAATGCCATTTTGGTCATGGACCCATCTTCCCGGATTCAAAAAGGGGCAAATCTTATGTCATTGCATAGCCCTCGGATAGAGCTTTCTGGAATGGTATGACACACTTCCATCGGACTCCCGGATTGAAAGTTATGAAGGTTCGAGCGAACAACGCGTTGTCCGAGTGCACGTACTTCGAGACGGCGGGACCCACATTGTCTGGGGCACCCCGGGCAGCCGAAGGTACACCTGCTGCTACCGAAGGTACACCTGGGGCTCCCCCCCTCTATAAATAGAGGGCTTGGGGTGGCCATATTTGTAAAGAAAAGGCGAGGAAACCCTGTCTAATTTGCTCTGTACACACTATAAACTGAGTGCTTTCTCATTTTAGACACTTGTGAGCTTATATATTGTTATATTTTTATCGGCGGGAGTCGAGTGTTCATCCTTTTAAAGTCATTGAAGTATTCTTTGGTAGTCCACTATAAGCCTTCTTACACACTTTAAAGCCTTTCTCTTCATCTTTGCACACACCATTCTTTACGTTGAGAGTCGTGTTGCGTGTGTATGCCCGAACTTCGGTCCGTGGCTTTTATTTTCCTTTGTATATATATATATATATATATATATATATATATATATATATATATAGCAACAAATCACTGAAATGATAAACCGAGCCGGGATCGATATATATCTTGTGCATTTACCGCTTATATATATATTTACATTTCGTCCCGCCTGGAGTTTACTTCAAGGGGGTTGATCGTTTTATTGCTTTATTTATATTTTTCAATCCCCCATGGAGGTGCTTCGTGGTGGTTGATTGGTTTTTTATTGCTTTATTTACATTTGCAATCCCCCGTGGAGGTGCTTCGTGGTGGTTGATTGTTTGCACACACACACACACACACACACACACACACACACACACATATATATATATATATATATATATATATATATATATATATATATATATATATATATTTATCGCTTTTATATATTTACATTTCTGATCCCCCATGGAGGTGCTTCGTGGTGGTTGATCATGTCTCTATATATATTTACATTTTCGATCCCCCATGGAGGTGCTTCGTGGTGGTTGATCATGTCTGTATATATATATTTACAGCTTTTATATATATAATTGCTTACTGCTTTCATATAAATTGTTACATCATGTGAGCCTAGGAATCATGTGATCATAGATTCAGTCTACTAAATCTAGATTCGATTCCCATGATGGACATTTTTAGTTGTACACGGCTTGTAAATTATTCACGGTGTTGGAATTTCCTTAGACGGCTCTAATGCCCACAAGGAGTTCGGCACTTCTATGTATATTATTTTCTTGAAGATGCTTCGCATCTCGAAAATAAAAGCAATCAAGCCGAACACATAATAAAATGGAAGTATCAAATGCCTCAATTACTATTGAGCACAAGGGTTTGAAAAAACCTCTTTTTACAAAACACCACTGCTATATCTTGTTAAAACTGAATTTTATACAAAATTCAAACCCTTTGTATACAGGTGCGAACGAGGCATAACACTACTTCCAAATAATTGCACATTGATCCACATACACACACACACACATATTCATATAACAGTTTAATTGAAAAGTGGCGGTCACCGTGGCAACACGGATGTCGGGGGGTACCTAACACCTTCCCTCCACATAACCAAGTCCCCGGACCCTGACAAATCTTGGTTTTATAGACCCGTTAAGCAGTGTCACATCACTGGGTCAATGTGTAAATCTTTTCTAGATTGTGTTGGTACAACCATTTAAAAAACCAATTGGCGACTCTTACAGTCCAATCGTCGACATATACATGTCGGACCTTTTCACGACTTGTTTTTTCAAACAAATCTCACCTAACATGAGAATACCAAAAGACAAGAACAGAAAAGGGACAACTAAAAATCCCGACGTCGACATGTGGCAACTCTGCTGTGGACTCCAGTAAAAGGGCTTAAACCGCTATTTACAAACTTTTCAAAACTTTTATCTGTTTGTGTGTGGATGTTGCATTTACATTTAAATGAATGTGTACTAATGTATTTACTTACTGCAGTTAGTGCTTCGCACCATATCTGCCTGTGATATTAGTGCTTCACACATGTCATCATTTCTATACGGTGCGACACGATGTATGTGAATGTATGTTGTGTGGTCCCTCCACCAGGAGGCTATCCTATCGGTGTTTGATTATTGGACTCGTAGGGAGACTAATTCCAATGAGGCTCAGGAAAGGCACCACCCAAATTTGCTCCAGTTGAAAGACCGGATTAACTTCTCGTCAAGTAAATTGCGATGATTTGGGAACCTTCACGCCAAAAAACTGCGAGAGTAACCTAAGATAGGTCAGCTTCTGATTAACTAAACGCGAAGGGAGGTCTCTTCATACCTTCCCATTTCATTTACTTGTAATTTTAATTACTTGTAATTTCGTTTCCATGTCAATCTCAATGTAATGGAAAATATAAAGGAATATGTGTACATGCATTCCCTTTCATATCAAAACTTGCCATACTATCTGGTCAACTGACATCCGTTTCGCAGGACAATACTCCTAAACGGACCCATTAAGTAGCATGTAATATTCCTACATTCACTAAGACTAAACTACCACTTCTTTTTGTATGGAAGCGATTGTTCCTATTTCCCGTTGAAAGTCCAAAAAGGCATTAAGCCCACAGTCAGACATGGCTACAAGTGCCCTACGTAATCCTACTCCTGTCTCTCGAGAGGAGTTCGAAGGATTAAGGAATCAGATAGCAGAATTTGCTGTCTTTCTAAAAGACAAAGTAAAAATACTCAGGGCCAGACAATGCCTACTCAACCAGAGTCACTCACACCAGGGGCAGTCAGGGTATTGGCAAAAAGATGGAAACCCAGATACCTGAACCTCATTCTAATAAAGGAACCAACAAAGCCCCTGAAATCACAAAACTCAGGGATGATCGAGAAACTGGGGATATAAGAAAAAAAGTACAACAAATGGAGGAAACCATCCGATCAATCAAAGGGACTGGAAACTATGGAAGTGTCACATATTCAGATCTTTGCATATTCCCAGGGGCTCGATATCCTAACAAATTCAAAATCACAGAGTTTGAAAAGTACAATGGGGCAGGCGATCCCTATACGACCTAAAAGTGTACATTGGCGAACTTGGGTCTTATGCTGAAGATGAAAGCCTCAGAATGCAACTTTTTCAAAAGAGTCTCACTGGAGAGGCTAAAGCCTAGTATGCCCGACTTGACAATGCCAAAATCCACAAGTGGGAAGAGTTGGCCCACGCCTTTCTAAATCAGTATAGTTTTCAGCCACAAATGGCACCAAATTGATACCAAGTGACTAAAGTCAAAAATTAAAGTACTGAATCTTTCCGAGAATATGTCCAAAGGTGGAGACATCTAGCAGCTCAAGTCATTCCATCAATGACAGAAACTGAAATGGTGATGACTTTCATAGGCATTTAAGAGGCGCCTTACTATGAGAGAATCCTAGCAGGCATAGGAAAGCCATTCTCGGAAATGATCAAACACGGCGAAATGGCAGAGATGGGCCTGAAGGCAGGTAAGATTAAAGACTTCACTGCCATGAAAGCAGTAGCCAAGCATATACATACTGGTAAGTTTACGAGCGATCCCAAGGGGGTACCTGATAAAGGCAATGAAGATGTATGTTGCCTCTTTTTTAGTTCTAACAAAAGAGCTCTAACTCATGCAAGTATACATGTGTCAACAAGTAATACAGAGTAAGTCGAGTATCGATCAACGGAGAAAGTTGTCTAAATTAAACTATTATGCATCAACTAAATCGCTATTCTTATATGCTCAAACTTATACTTATAATTGTGAATTACTCTAAATGCAAATAATAACTAAAATAAGAATAATGATGTAGTAAATTAAATCTGGAAATAATGGGATCCTAACTTCATTTAATAGTTCATCTAACTACCACCATCATGCAAAACTATTCACGTATCACAGAAATGTAGCCAAGAGCACTAACGTAGATATAACCATCTTTCAATGTATTATGACCTACTTACATAACATCCATATACGATAGACATCATGTAATCTTCAACAAAACCAACCCCACTATATTTCTATGTGAAATTGCAGCCATATTAAATTTAAGCACAAGCTCTTATTTAACTCATACGGTGAAATAGTATATGTCTATCTGATTCACGAAATACAAAGCTAAACAAAACAACCCCATATACGCATGCTATCAAGATTACAATCCATACTCGTATGTTATTTTTCAATTCCATACAAGCTCTTAAAACGAATGGTGATCAATCATTCATGCATGCAAATCAACCATGATAGAAATTCCTTATGATAAGTAAAACAGTTCAGCAATCAGGCCATAAGTTAGACTACGTATTAAACTCCGTTAGAATCCCATAATGGAGTTTAGTTCATGACTGAACCAAAAGCCATTATGGGATCAAAGCAACGCATGGAAAATAAACCAACAATTGAAAGAGAGAAGAGAGAATCGATCAAACCCAATTGATGATTATAAACCAGTCATAACGTTCAAATCCTCAATAATATCCAGCAACATAAAAGTATAGCATTCACAATGACAGAATTCCAAAGAAGAAGTAGAAAATAATGATGCTATGCTTGGCTCTCCAATGGTAATCTCTCCCAGTGTGTAAACCCTAGTTCTCTGCTATGAAAAGTACGTAAAAACTAAAGATAGTCACGTCTGGTGCCAACCATAATCGTTTATACCAACTAAAACACTTGAATTTAAAAAATTAAAATAAAGTCAGTAGCCTCAGTCAATAGCGCGTGCGGTCCCCTTTGTATTCCTCGCGCGGGCGTGCGGTCTTCAATTTTTGTTCAATTTGGGTAATCACACGGGCGCGCGTGTTTAAGCCTGTATAGCCTCTCGGCCACGCGGCTTCTGCAGTTTTGATTCTGTGTTCTGCTACTGTTTTATCCTGCTTCCATTGATTCTTTGTCATGTCACTCTCCCTTTATCCATTCTCAGTTGTATATCTCCACTTGTTCCTCGCGTCATGCGTCCATTAGCCTCATGTCATCTAACATCGCCAATCTAGGCCATTTCCTGCACTTTTACACCAAAGGAGTTCTCTGTCTATGCAATGCAAAATAACATGAAATGCACTCAAAACACACTAAAATATACTTGAGAGGAGCATAGTTCGCGTAAATTGATATCCAATAAGTAGGTATAAAACCCATTTATCAGGTACCCCCAAACTTGAACTATTGCTTGCCCTTAAGCAATGCATACAACATAAAACACTGAAAATTTAACTACATGCTATGCTACTACATTATGATGCAAACGAGTCTCACATTGTTCCAGCGTCTGAAATGCCTCAACGAATTATCCAGATTCAAGAATACAAATTCAAACCAAACTATAGGCATAATATCATACACTCAGATAATTCATATATGCTATAAAGATGTTGTGCGTGTGTATTGTATTCACCAAAACTTGGTGTAAGCAAAGAATACACATGTTAAACTGCTCAAAATAGAAAATTACAGTCTAAATCAAGACTCATATATACTTATGCAACAAAGACTGTTCCACGATATCAACACAAACTAAGGTTCAACTATGGCCTTAACTGCTTTATTGCTACTCACGAGGGTGATTTTTGCTCTTTCTCGCGGTGTTTATTGCTATATATATATTTTTTATTTTTTTTTTACATGACTGTGCAGTGCCTCATTGCATTAGGCAAACACTGCTATCCCTTAGCGAGCTTTCAACCAACGACTCCCAGACCATGAAAGACCTTAGGGCACTAGGTGTAAAGACAATCCCCTCGGGCGTACTTGCTCAAGTAGCCAGGGCCCCGAAATAAGACTAGCCACGTTATTTTTATTGATTTTTTTATACATAGCATACCCATGTTTTTCCAAAGTTTGAATATCAATGTTTTTGCACAGTCTAAGTCCATGTTTCACATATTTCTCTTTTTAAAACCACATTTTCTATTAAACAATGCAACACATCATTCTTATGCCTACAAGCAGTTGTGAACACGTCCGTGCAAACCGAAAGTATCTAAACAACAACATGAATTTCATCGTATAAAACATTATAACTAGGTTCATGTTATCCAAAATACTCCACAATCCTTCAAAATTCACTTTAATCATCGGCTAGACGAAATTTCCATAAAGTTAGAATTTGTGAGACTTGCACGACACATAAAATGCAACGAAACATATAATAACACAAGTAATAATGACTAAAAACCAAATTTTTTTTTGCAAACTAAACATGCACATATACTAACACATAAACATGCCAATTTTAAACTAATCATGCAAAAATTATATGAAACTACATTACTACCCCAATACCCCCAAACTTATAATATTCATTGCCCCAATGATTGGAGATATAGGGTTAGAGAAACTCCTCTACTGCTAAGCTGCACCACCCTCTTCGGGTGGTGAATCCGATGGTGGATATAGCACGGCTGTCCCGAACTGTGGCTGTAACGCCTCAAAATTCGGTCTATCTTCACACCCGAATTCCGTACGTCATGAGTACATCATTCATCCAATATACATCATTATATATTAAAATATAATAACATACATTCTCAATTCCCAGGTTCTCGAAACCTTATAGCCTTTCTCATTACAAATAATGATAATTACATTATTCCTTTCATCTTACAAGAGTGACTTTTATCCGCCACCAAGGATACATACAGTTCATTAAACTAGTCTATAGTTTAATTCATCTTTCTACATTATAAGTCTTCACTTGATCTTCACACACTTTCACATACTGAATGTCACTTCATCTGGATACCGATCAGCTTGATCTTTATGTGATCCTTAAGTTCTTTATAACGTCGTTCGCTGAAAATATTTTTTATTTAAAGCAAGTGTGAGCATTCAATTGCCCAGCAAGTCATCACAGTTTGAACAAACAAGTTCAGAATTCAAACGTTTCTTTAGAACTTCAATAACCGAACAAAGGTTATGAAGCAGCTTGAATAATAGGAATAATCTCGATTCCTATCATCTTAAACCATACTCACTTTCACTTTGAAATACTTTTATTCTTCTACCTTTTTTATACACATTCTGTCTGGCTAGAATCATCAGCACAGACTTAACAATAATAGTTCATGAATAAACCGAGCATACTTGTATTGAATAGTTCGATCACAAAACAGTTCATTTCATAGAAACACCGAAGTGCTCACATTGTCGCACAAGACCTCATGCATTCTACCACCTTGTACAAATATCGCACATTCACACATAGACAGAACTTCTCAAGTTCAACATCTGAGAAGTTTTAGAAACTAGCATTCATTTAAAATTTGAATGAAGTTAGGAAACTTGCCTTACGCATAGCTACATCTTATAGTTTATGCTGAACTGCTCATTCCAAATCCCTATATAACACATAAGGAAATAACACATACACCAATTAGTCATATACTTGACTTACACATTGGTTTACTTAACTTTACTTCTTAAGGTTCGCGTTCTTGTAATTTAAGCTTACTCGACTAACTTTCATTACCAGATTACGACTTTATGACATACTGAGATGTCTTATTCATACCTTTATCATCTTTGATGATTTACATTCTTATCTTCTTCTTATAACTCTCCTAGGACTCAGCACACATCGTGTCTCTGCTAGTAGTCCATATGGTACTCTGAGTGGTTTCCCACAAATAACCAACAAACAAGTTCCCGTCTCATCTACACTGCCATCACAGTGAGTTAGATCGATTGCCAGTTTCGTATATACCTTCGTTCTGTGAAGGAATTATTTAGCCCAGCTCCCATATGTCAACCATCAAAGGTTACGATTGTACTACAACCTAACTTCTGTTAACTTATTCGAACCATTAAACTATAATGTTCGTTAAGTCAACTTCTTATTCCTTACGGCTTTCTGGCAACTAAATGCCATACCTCAGGATTCATTCTTTATCGTCTAAGTCATACGATCCTTCAAATACTCAGAGCGATCATTCCATGTCAATACTATGAGGTCATAGCATGAAACATTTTACAATCCCTTAGTCTTATCTTACAACGTCCGGTTCACTCGACTCGGAATGTTATCCAAGTTAAAACTACTAACTCGGCTTCTTAACGTTATACGTTATTATCTTCCATTC
This sequence comes from Panax notoginseng, assembly GCA_016801055.1. Lineage (NCBI taxonomy): Eukaryota > Viridiplantae > Streptophyta > Magnoliopsida > Apiales > Araliaceae > Panax > Panax notoginseng. The sequence goes on along the minus strand of CM029013.1, from coordinate 237,056,936 downwards.
ATTTTCTTCACCATTCACGGTTAATCAACATTCTTCATTACCTTACGGCTTTCTTGATACCATTCGTATCTTACTTACTACTTTCATCAACGTCTAGGTCATACAACTAGGGTATACTTAGGGTTTGTCCAACGTGAATACAATTCACAAGTATCGTTTACGTATTCAACGTTCACGCTGCTCGTCTCTTAATCTCTCATTCAACCTTTATTCAAGGTTTTAATTGCTTTTGATCATTATCCATCCCATGAACCCCATGTTCATTATTCTTTCTTAATGTCAAAGCCATACTATTCGTTGTATGCTAAGACCGATCGTTCTTCGCAACAACGTTGCGTTCACAGCGTCTATACGCTTTACGTTTATCTTACAATGCCATGTCATAACATCAGAATGTTATTCATTACTTTCATTAACCAACGTATAAGGAATCACAATCATAGTAATCTCTCACGTTCGTTCATCGTGATTATGGTCCCCGAATATCGATTCCGTAATCTAGCGCTTAAATTCTTCATCTTTTAATCTCATTTAATCTTTCCGTTCAACCTTTATTAAAGGTTTAAAACACTTACTTAAGTGTTACGTTACGTGAACTAGATGTTCATACTTCTTTCTTGCACATCCCCCAGTATCTGAGAACTAAAAATCTCATTTCTGGGCATTGACTTACACCGGCGCTGCGGCGCCGTGCCCTTCCTTTCCTCTCGCGCTGCGGCGCGACCTACTTCTCTCTCCTCTCTTCCCGAGTTGGTTCTGCGGCGCCAAGTCCTTTGTTATCTCTCACGCTGCGGTGCCACTCTCCAGAAGATTATGGTCGAGCTCGCGCTGCGGCGCTAAGCAGGAAACTAGAAAAATTTTCTAAGTCTTTTACAAGCATGAGACGCGTACTTTACGATCTCATAACTTCTTCGTTATAACTCAGAACGAGGTCGTTCCAAAGCTATTCTCTTCGTTATCTCACATACTTCAATATGCCTCAGATAAAACTTCATTCTGAATCCGCTAACATGTCATTCAATTGGCTTAATCTTAACCCTTCATTCATTTTTACGCTTTTAACGTTCTTCGCTCGTTCGTCCGTACTTCGGTCATCCAGACTTGAAATTCGTTCGTTCTTGAGTCTACGAGTCACGTTTTGTACGTTCTCTTACATTCTTATGAAACCCTACACGTTTAGGTTCATTTACTAACTTTGAAATTTTCGTTCTGTCTTTTACGAAAATTTTGCTATAACTTCGTTATAGCTCAATTTTAATCCGTTCTTTATGAACGTTTCTAACGCTCCTAACCAAGCAATAAGCATCTAACTTATATGCGATGGTTTTAAACTTGTCCATCAACAACAATTACACTACGATGGTTTTAAATTTGTCCATCAACAACGTTCTTCGTGTTCTTCGCGTTCTTCGTTCGTTCTTCATTTTAATCGATATTTTGGATTACGATTTCACTTTTTCTTAGAATTTGATGTTATAGAACATCAGTCCTTACTAATTTAACCAACTTATTCATAAAATTCATTCGGATCGCTCAAAATCCTTACGAATCTTATACTTCCTTAAGAAATTCAAAAAATAAATTTGTAATTCTTATTTCTTCATTTTCTCATGATTTCAACCATATGAAATCATTCTTAACTTCATCTACTTCTTATGTTCATTAAGTTATGTTTTTGAACATAAAAACTTAAAGAAAAATATTAGAAGAACTAGGGTTCGGATTATCGTTCTTCTTTAATCCTCTCCCGTTAGACAAAGTCGACGATTTGCGAGCTTTTCTATTTCTCAATCACTTTTGATCCGAGCATTCATTGTAAGACCCCGAATTTTATGAAATAAAAGTATTCAATTTTTCTTATAATTACTATTCAGTAAATGGTTAAATTGATAAAAGTTTAAAGTTATGAGTGAAATATGATTTTTTTTCAAAATAAGCAAGTGGTTATAAAATAATCATTGTTGTCGGGGAATATTCGTTTAGGTCGTGGAATATTCTTTCTGTCGGGGAATATTCGTACGACGGCGCAACTATTTGTGGGCCCCATAACGAATAACTGTCGGATGAAGAAAACGACAAATTTGAGTTTTTACAAATAACGGCGTAGTTGTTACCGTTAACACTGTTGGAATACCCGGTGGTTAAAATACAGTAATACGCGTTATTGCACAGTAGCACACGGTATTGCATAGTTTGAAATTATTGATTCTTACGTAAGAAGGCACTACTCAATAATTGTTACAGTAATTACTGTTCAATACTTTATTATTGATTCAATAATTGCTGCATTGATATTTTATATTATTGTTGTTTCAATAATTGTTGCTGCACAGTATTTTCCATTATCAGATCAATAATTCATATTATTTAAATAATATTATTAGATAGCATTATTGATAATGTTTAGAAAGTTCTGTCTAAGGAGAGGTTCGGTCATTTAATTGCGCGCCAGTAAGGAGAAATTCTTATTGGAAAGCCCCCTCTTTCCTGGGAACGGCCTGGTTGTCATAAATGTGTTTCTGTAATATTATTTGTGAATAATTAATTATTGATTCATATGATAAGAAAATATTTATTTTTATGTGGATCTAAATGTTGGATATATTTATTGTGGTTAAAAATGAAGGAGTTAATGTTGAGGTTTTTATCAGTATTTTTGTCGGAATGGAGGTATTAAAAATTAGGATTTTTGGGATATTTTGCGGGGGTTATAATTTTTAATCCGACCGTTGGATCGTGGTAATTTTTGGATATGTTATACATATATAAGTTGAGTATATGTCCACAAATTTTGAACTGTTAAAAATGAACGTATGATTTATTATGAATTTTACGAGATGATTGGTTCAAAAATTATTGAATTTTGGGAGTTTATCATTTTGGTGGAAAATTCTAGAATTGGTGGGCTCCACTTGTGATTGGTGAAGAAATGTGCTGAATTATATTTCAAATGTGGTGGGTGGGAATAGTAGCAGGTAAAGCCATCAGGTTGCAGGTCAAACCTACCAAAATTTTCCTATAAATAGAGGGCTAAGTTAGAATTGAAAATCACACCAAAAACATAAGCTTTCTCTCTTTCTCTCTCTATATTATGAAGCATATTTTGTGAGTTTTTAGATACTTGGTGAGTTGCTATTCATCAGTGCAAGTTTCCTTCAGCATCATATCCGATATCCAGTCAGAAGTACTGCTCTTTTGAGGTAAGGGATTGTAAGGGATAATAAGGGATAGTAAGGGATAGTAATGGATAGTAAGGGATTTAAGGGTTGTTATATTTTCCAGTTTCGTAATTTTTCTGACCTTCAAAAATTCTGGAAAAATTTGAAATGATATTTTGATGAGTTTTCTTGATTGTGTCCAAAAATGGTGATTTTTGGATGTATAGATTGAGAGTTATGAATTTTATGAGAAAAGACTATTTTAAAAGTAACCGCTTATAATTCCTTGTGGTTAACTCCAAAATTGATGAAATTTTTATTGGGAGTACATGTATATGATAGGAGTATACTCTGTGAATTTCAGAATTTTTAGACAAAAGTACAATTTTTGATAAATGTCTAAATATTCGGCTATTTTGGCCATATGAAAAATAGTAAATGACTTTTAAAAATTCTGAGAAAAATATATGTTCAATATGGGACTATATTATGCTAAATCCCAGAAAAGAAATATTTTTGGAACTGATTTGGTATTTTTCATGAAAATGGACTAGTTATGAGTAAATGAATTAAATATGTTATGTGAAGTAAGAAAATTGGAAAATAGGATTTTATGGCTTGAGAATCCTATATGAGGTATATGCAGATTTTTGATGAGAGTTTTGATTATTGGTGATAAAATCTTATGAGTTTGGTATTTTAGAATGATTAAATGAATTATTTAGTAAAGTGTAAACAATTTAAATAAATTGTTTATAAGTTTAAGAAATGTTATTCTTACAATATCATTATACCGAAATATTGGTATAGATTTTATTGTAGAATTTCTACCTTTTTGTGTCGGGGTTACTATTTATGAGTTACTATTCATAAGTTACTATTCACGAGTTACTATTCACGACAAAATTGGTTTCTTTTTCTAACCAAATTATAGTTGAGTTATGAATATTACTCTTGAGATTAAAACTATGTATTGATTATATTGATTTTATTATCATATATAACATTTTTATAACCCTGATGTTGATATTCTCTTTCACTGGAGTGTAAAGATGGGTAGATTATTGGTATGATCATGACTAGGGTTCTCTTTGGCCTGTAGTGCAAAATTGAATTGTGACTGGTATGATCATGACCATTGAATTTATAATTGAATATCTTAAGCTTAAGTGCAAAGGTGAATTGATCAACATGGTTATAATTATTGTTTATATAAATTCTGAAATGAATATATATTTCTTTGAGATATTAATATATTTGGCATGTAGTGCAAATATGAACTGTTTATAAATATATTTGGTATGTAGTGCAAATATGAACTGTTGAGGAATATCTTTGACCTGTAGTGCAAAGATGAATTATTGATGAATATCTTTGGCCTGTAGTGCAAAGATGATCTGTGGTTGAATATCTTTGGCCTGTAGTGCAAAGATGGTCTGTTGATGAATATCTTTGGCCCGTAGTGCAAAGATGAAATTATTAGTATGATTATGAACAGGAACTGTGATTTGGTATAACCATGATCTTTGATGTTTCAGGTAAAGACAAGTGATGAAAATTATCTTTGTCCTGGATGCGAAGAAAAATTTAGAATCACAATTATGATTATGAGTTATTCATATGATTGTGGAAAGGAACTGTTGAGTGATGTTACAGGGATAAAACATTGTTGGTGGATTTTTAACATGGAGAAAATAATAGACTTTATAGTCTATTTGACTCTTCTAATGGATTGCTCGTTCCGCTGCAACTATGGTTGAAATTTTTATCATTTACCATATGTTCTAAATCTCTGATTTATTATTGATGAAGGCTATTGATAATTTAATTATCTTTAGTCATGATATTCTTTACTGAGCTAGTTGTGCTCACCCTTTTGCTTCACAATTCCTTTCAGGTAATAAGAGTGTAGCTGGGTCGAGCGGGGGTAACAAGGGAATAGAACGGTGGTCATCATTTAGTAGTTATATTTGGTGAAGAAAATAGGGTGAGGCGAACCCAACGTTGGAAGGGTGTTTTGTCACTATCATACAAGATGTCTAATGACATACAACCTCGTGTCATCATAAGACATGATTGTGCACATCCGCTTGCTGAGTATATCTATGGGCACTACCTATATAATCTTGGTGTTTGTTTGAAGTATAATTCTCAATTAGAGACAGTGGAGATAATGATAAGTCAAGAGAAGACTCACCATTGGGAAGAATATGATAGTAATCTTCTCGTTTTTCTTTGGGGTCTATTGGGTCAACCAAGGATAATTCTGTGGCCATATGATATCTATCATAACCTAGATGCGTGGCCTCCCATGTACGAAGGTTTCCTTGAGCACTTCCCAAATATTCTAATTTCTAAAACAGTTTTTGACTATACCTTTATGTAAGGTGTTATTGTGAGGTGATGTCCACGGTTGGAACATGAGTCACATTTGGTATATATTTGTATCCAAACCCACAGCATATGTGTTGTATTTTGCGCGACAATTGTTGTAATAAAGTTGTAGTTATTTTTTGTACCATGTATTTGACGACTCAGAATGGGTTGAGTGGAATGGATCTATTTTGGGGTTGTCACATTCATGCTCAATCTTTTTCTTCTCCTCTCCCAACCGAGCTCTCTCTTTCTCTCAAGTTCTAGGATTTTCAAAATCCTAGAAAATGAAAGTTTAGCTTTCTATTTATAGATATTCAAGGCTAGGGCAATTTAGTCATTTCCCCTCCTAACCTCCTTACTATTCACACCTCCTCCATCCCTTAGCCACCAAGTTTACTTGGTCACCACCCTTACTTGGTGGCCAAGTGGTCGGCCTACATGCCCATGGGTCATCCCATGGGTTGCCCCAATAGTTTTTACCCATCGGTTCTATACGCGGTTTCTTTTCTTAGTTTGGGCCTTAACCCTACTTCTTATTGGGCTTAACTTGGGCTTGATTTCACAAATCATTGGGCTTGACATAATCCAAGTCCAATTGGATTCTACAAAGTCCATGAACTCAAAGTCCATTAAGACTAATCGTATTCTACGCATTCCATTCTCGTATTCTCATCGTATATCATTCGTACAATATTCGTATTATACGTCATACTAATCTTCGTACTATACTCATATAATAACTAGTATTATACTCGTATCTCTCACGCATAATAACCCTAGTTATTATACGTACTCATTAAAATTCTCAGAAATTACTTCCCTAACCCTTAGGTTTTACATCCGCAGGCGAAAACTTTATTTTTGCCATAACTGAAATATTATTGAATATTCCATCATGTCTCAACATTTTACGTAATCGTTAACTTCTCGAAATTTCAAAATAAAACTCCGAGCAGAAACTAATGAATAGTGTCTATTTTGTCTTTTTCCCCGAAAAATATTTTGTTCCTGGAAAACTTTTATTTTCGTCTTGAAAATTCTTACTCGTTCAATCTAGCTCGTAGCCAGAATCCTCCCAACTTATAATCATTCTAGGTTATAGAACGATTAACAAACACATAACACAGAATAGTATTAATAAAAATTCATTTTATTAATAACTAATTTTTTAAATCTTAATTTCTGGACAATCCGGATTTTCGGGTTGTCACATCCTTTCCCCCTTATAAAAATTCCGTCCTCGAAATTTCTTCAAACCATACCCATACCCCGGGTCATCACATTCACCCCTTCTTCACAGAATTTCGTCCTCGAAATTTTAACTTACTCTTCTTCTCAACTTCTCTTCAAAGAAGTTATTATCTTTCAAACATTCCCTACCCTTCATAACTTATCAAGAATCATGAAGTAGAAGGAATAACGATGAATATAAAGATTCCTTTAAAGCATTTCATACTTTTGCTGAGGGGTCAATTTGACCATGAACTCTTACTAGGTTAAACAACCTTTTGCCGTAAACCTTTCTTTCCACGGTCAGTTTATAATCACAAAGAAGGTAAACTACCTCTTCCATACGTAGGTGATCAACCTAACGTATATCCCCATTTCAGGGTATGTTCACCTCAGACTTAATCATTAGATTCCACACCAAAACAATTTGGTTCGACATAGCTATTCAAAGAAAGCTCGATTTTCTTTTAATCATGACATACCATTCATCTTAGCCAAATCAAGTAGCTTAGACCACACCAATAAATTGGACATCAACTTGCAACATTCGTCTAGTCAACTCACTTGACATCAACTACTTCTTTAAATTCTTTTCGCAATACATCAAAACGTTTTATGACGTCATGATACCGTACTCTTCACAGTACGTTGAGGACTTCGTCAGTTTATGACTTCGTCATTATACATCTTACCATAGTGGTTTGTTGATCCTAAGATCACATCCCACTAGGTTCAATTGCATTAACAACTCCATCTTTTTACAATCCTTGTATCAAATGCACTGATGATATAAAATTCATTTTGATATTTTAAATTAATTTCTGTCTGGCCGAAGCAACTAGCATAGACATAAAAAGAATAGCTCTTTTAAAATCCATTGGTTCCAAAAGTCGAACCAATTCTTTCATTTTCCAAAACGCGCACACTAGCACGATTTCAAGAAATTTCAAAATCTAGCATAGCTAGATGACTTGGAATATCTTATTCTCCATCTTCCTTTATTGTCTTAGTGCGACAATACTTAATCTTCTCTAGCACCCTCAATGCTAAGTCTACTGAAAATACTTCGTTTTCAGTTTAAACATCTTTATACCATTGTACAGTCCATCAACTTACCACACATTATGAGTTCAGGAACTTTCCACAGTAATATGAGTTTAAGAACATCCAGAAAGACCTTAGGCGTCCATTCGCTGAAACATTCAAAAACATACCATATTATTATGAGTTACGAACTTACCATAAATATGAGTTTAAGAACTCGTACCTACCTTAACCTTCTCTACCTATCAAGTATATACATGAGAAAAGATTCACCTTCCCTTCATATACATCTTAATAGCGCGACCAATTCCAATGATTATCACTGTAATAAACTGAGCAGTTGTTACACCAAAGCACAACCCTCTGCCCATAATAAAGGTTCATACAACTCAGCTATCACATGAGTCCTCAGTTGAAATTTTACAACTTCTAACTTTCTCTTTACTTAATACGAATTTTCTTTAATTCGTATGCTATCCTTCTCAACTCAATCTGAGTTCTTCTTTCTCGTACTACTTCTTAGTACCATTCATTCATAGCATTAGCTATAAATCATTCATCGTTTAACAGCTCATCTGTTACTACAATTTACTATAATCACGTGGTGATCTTCTTATCCTTCTCTTTATGATTATAGTCTTAGGTACTCATACTGAAGGCTTATAACCTATCAGCTCTGATACCAACTTGTAACGCCCCGAAATTCGATCTATCTTCACACCTAGATTTCGTACGTCACGAGTATATCATTCATCCAATATACATCATTATATATTAAAATAAAATAACATACATTCTCAATTCCCAGGTTCTCGAAACCTTATAACCTTTCTCATTACAAATAATGATAATTATATTATTCCTTTCATCTTACAAGAGTGACTTTTATCCGCCACCAAGGATACGTACAGTTCATTAAACTAGTCTATAGTTTAATTCATCTTTCTACATTACAAGTCTTCACTTGATCTTCACACACTTTCACATACTGAATGTCACTTCGTCTGGATACCGATCAGCTTGATCTTTACGGGATCATTAAGTTCTTTATAACGTCGTTCGCTGAAAATGTTTTTCATTTAAAGCAAGTGTGAGCATTCAATTGCCCAGCAAGTCATCACAGTTTGAACAAACAAGTTCAGAATTCAAACATTTCTTTAGAACTTCAATAACCGAACAAAGGTTATGAAGCAGCTTGAATAATAGGAATAATCTTGATTCCTATCATCTTAAACCATACTCACTTTCACTTTGAAATACTTTCATTCTTCTACCTTTTTCATACACATTCTGTCTGGCTAGAATCATCAGCACAGACTTAACAATAACGGTTCATGAATAAACCGAGCATACTTGTATTGAACAGTTCGATCATAAAATAGTTCATTTCATAGAAACACCGAAGTGCTCACATTGTGGCACAAGGCCTCATACATTCTACCACCTTGTACATGTGAGGGCCCCAAATCCAGGTTCCAAATCACCTCGGATCCGGTTCGATCATTCTATATAACTATTACTATTTGCGAAAGATATAAACATAAATTATTTATACATTAAACTTACACACTATTCCCCAAGGTCGAGTAACCTTAACTTAATCACATTCATAGCTTTTCTAACATATAACAACATTATTATCATACAACACTATTACAAAACTAATCGCATACTTATACTAAAGCTTGAACTGTCTTTGACCTTTTCTTGAATCCGACGCGTTCGTCTTAATCTGCAATGTTTTATCATGATATAGCAAGGGTGAGCATGAAAGTTGCCCAGCAAGTTTAAGTACAACAATATAACGATATATCATGATTGAATAGTTTGAATAATAAGCTGGCTATAATTCAACAATATAATTGTGAACTAGCAGGAACAAGTTTATGACTGAACAAGTATATAACATGAACAAATGTATCTTGACCAACTGGAAATGAAGGTGATCAGCCTTTCATACCTGACTTATACATACAATATATACATAGTACAATTCATGGCAATCAGCAATGATTAACCACAAGCATATCCGAATGAAACACTCTTAATAGAGTTAAGTAAAACAAACTTGCCTGAACCGTTGATTACCGCTACGCAATTTATATCGCTTTATCCGAAGACCTAATATTAGTAATATAGATCTCCAATATTAGAATAATATCATCACAATATAATACTATTATATATATAGACATACATAAAATAATCTTAACACATAGCACATAACACTATCAGTCTATTTAGCACATAAAACTTAGTATCAAGTCAGACTATTTAAGTCCGAGTTGAAACCGACACAATTCTAACATCCCGACGGTCTAGTCAGACTTTTATCGAGTCTAAGTTCAATTAAACTCTGACCTAACACTTAACAATTATCTCAGATAATTTTAGTTTCAGTCAAAATATTTTTCTAAGTCTCATAATAATTTTCACATAATTATTACCATTTTTCATGATTTTTTAATAATTAAACTCGTATTTAAATGAATTAAATACCACATAATTTCTTTGTGACGCCCCCAAAATTAGGTATACATCACCCATCTTGGGTCGTCAGATACATAGTACAGAATACAAATACAACTTACTAATACAACTGTCGTGTACAATACGACAAAATATAAACTGTGAGTTTGAATACAAATATTATCTTCTAGAGAGTATTCATACTCAAAAGGAGTACTCATTACATTTATTAACACATTATTACATAGAATAGTGAGGACTACTAACTAATACTATCATTCGGACCATCACTCCGTTCCCCGACTTGCCCCAGCTACGTTCTCATTTCCTAAAGAGAACAGTGAAAGAAAGGGTGAGCTCAACTAGCCCAGTAAGAAATATTATGACTAAGATAATGCAGAGTAAATTATCATTAGCCTTCAACAATGTTAAACTGATAAAATATAATAGACATCAAGTTTAACTGCAGCGGAACAAGCAATCCATTAAAAGAGTCAAGTAGAAAATAAACTCTACTATCTTTTATGATTTAAAAGGTTTTTTAACATTGTGATCGCTGTGACTCAGCTTAATAAAATAATCCACATCATCGAATCACCCCTGCACTACGGCCAAGGATATTCATGTATTCATTAATGGTCATGATCATGCCAACAACTGTCCATCAATGCACTACGGGCCAATGAGGACTTTTACCACATCATTTGTAACATTACGGTCATGATTATACCGAATAATCCCTGGTCATAATTATACCAAGTCAATTTATGCACTACAGGCCACAGATGACTTTCAACATTTTATAAACATGAGGATGATGACAATGATATAAGAATTCAATAAAACAAGTTCAAGAATTAATTTATCCAAGAATTAACAACGTCCAAATTGTCAACATGATACTGCATTGTGGAGTAAAATTCAAGAATACTTAGAAGAATATTTTCATGAAAAGATACTGGATGAACCGCAATTATCAAGGATATTCCACTAATTTCATGGAGTATAGAAGTCAAAACTTAACCAACTGAGTATAATAAAGAATGGAATAACAAAAGAAATCACCCGGCATGCGATAGACCGCACAGACAGGTTATTCCAACAGAATAATAAATAATGGAACCAGATCCGGCGTAAATGCATAGACATGATATTCCGATAGAATAATAAATAATGGAACCAGGTCCGGTGTAAAACACACAGACAGAATGTTCTAACAGAATAGTAACAAGACGGAACCAGGTCCGGTGTAAAACACACAGACAGGATGTTCCAGCAGAATAATAATAAAAACGGAACCAGGTCCGGTGTAAAACACACAGACAGGATGTTCCAACAGAATAATAATAAAAATGGAACCAGGTTCGGTGTAAAACACACAGACAGGATGTTCCAACAGAATAATAGAAGAATGTCACCAAGTATAGGGTAGACCGCGTATACAGGTTATTCCAACAGAATAATAAGAAATGGAATAACAATAGTTCTCTTCATGAATAAGAATGAATAACACCCCTTACCGTTTTAAAGAAAAGCTGAAGTAAGGAAGTAGTTAAGTAGCAGAATACTCTTCTTCTCTCTCTCTATAGTTTCTCTCTATAGTTTCTCTCTCTAGAGTTCAGTTAATTCGTAAGAAATAATGAAGGAATGAGCTGCTATTTATAGAAAAATAGAATGCATAGTAACTAATCCATGAACGGTCCAGATTGATTACTTTAATCTGACGGTCCATATTTAAAGAAAAATCTTTTAAATAAAATATAATATATTCTATTTATAGAATAACTTTAATAAAGTATTCTATTTTATATAAAAAGATGTTTCTGTTTTATTACGTTAATAATACGAATAAAACAAAGCGTCATTATCGCTAAATAATTCATATTATTAACTGACAATAATTGAATCAAACTGAGTGACTTCTCACATAAGCATTAATAATCAATACCGTGTGCTACTATGCAACCACACGTATTACTGTACTTTTACTACTGAGTAGTTCAACAGTAACAATGGTAAAACTTCTGCCGTTATTTTTAATAAAATATTTTTGTCATTTTCTCAATCCGACAATAATTCCGTTGTGGGGTCCACCAATGATTGTGTCGTTGTACGAATATTCCCTGTTAAAATGAATATTCCCCGACCAATCGAATATTATATAACAACTTGCGTACTTTGCAAAATTTATAAATATTACCCAAAACTATAACATTATATCAAATTAACTCCATAATATTCAAAAATGATATTTATAGAAAATTCATCTTTATTTATAAAAGTTGGGGTCTTACAACCTCCCCTTCTTATGAAATTTTGCCCTCAAAATTAGGGTACATACCTGGTATGTCGAAGAGGTAAGGATACCTTGATTTCATTTCAGATTCTAACTCCCAAGTCATTTCCTCAACATCGTGGTTTTTCCACAAAACTTTGACTTGAGGTATAACCTTGGAGCGTAGAATATGTTCCTTCTTATCCAAGATTTGAACAGGAACTTTTTCATACGTCAAATCCTCCGCTATTTTGTCCGGTTCTAACTTAATAATGTGGTTTGGGTCTTCCACATATTTGCGTAACATGGATATGTGAAAAACGTTATGAACACGAGACATACTTGACGGTAAAGTGAGTCTATAAGCCACAGTTCCTACTCGATCGAGGATTAAAAATGGACCGATAAATCGAGGATTGAGCTTTCCTCTTTTTCCAAATCTCGTAACTCCTTTCCATGGAGCAACACGTAAGAGCACATGATCTCCTATATCAAATTCCACGTCCTTTCGATGAAGATCAGCATAACTCTTTTGTCGATCTTGTGAGGTTTTCATACGTTGTCGGATTGTTTGAATCTTTTCTGTAGTCATACGTACCAACTTCGGTCCCAACAACGTTGCTTCACCCACCTCATCCCAGCATACTGGAGAATGATATTTTCTTCCATACAATGCTTCGAATGAAGCCATGCCAATACTTGCTTGATAACTGTTGTTGTAGGAAAACTCCACCAATGGTAAGAACTTGTCCCAACTTCCCTTGAAGTCCAAGACACAGAGTCTTAATAGATCTTCAAGAGTTTGAATAGTCCTCTCTGATTGTCCGTCCGTCTGAGGATGATATGCTGAACTAAATCATAAATCCGTGCCCATAGCTTTTTGTAAACTAACCCAAAATCGTGAAGTGAATCTTGGGTCTCGGTCAGAAACTATGGATACTGGCATACCATGCAGTCTTACAATCTCGTTTATGTACATACGAGCAAGACGTTCAAGTGTATAAGTTTCTCGTATCGGTAAGAAATGAGCAGACTTGGTTAATCTATCAATAATGACCCAAATCGCATCTATACCTTGAGAAACCTTAGGAAGACCGGTAACGAAATCCATGGTAATGTGCTCCCACTTCCATTCTGAAATTTCAAGTGGTTGCAATGGACCTTTTGGTACTTGATGCTCCGCTTTGACTCGTTGACAAGTTAGACACCTTGAGATAAACAACGCTATCTCTCTCTTCATATTGCTCCACCAAAATGTATGACGAAGATCATGATGCATTTTGGTGCTTCCAGGATGGATTGTAAACGGTGTGTTGTGCGCCTCCATCATGATTTCATACTTTAAATCAGGGTTGTTAGGAACACAAAGTCTGGAGTTGACTCGAAGTATTCCTTCTTCATCGATTCTTGCTTCCGGCATAGCACCTTCTTGCACTTTCTTCCTCATATGCATCAGCTCCAGGTCTGTAGCTTGAGCAGCTTTAACTTTATCGATTAAAGTCGGTTCTACTCGTATATTCGCCATCATCACATAGGTCCCTGGAGTCTTTAACTCTATCTCCATCCTTTGCAAATCACACAAAATGGGCCTTTGTATTGACAATATCACACTCGTACTTGCATATGATCTTCTACTCAATGCGTCAGCTACCACGTTCGCTTTTCCAAGATGGTATTGAATGGTATGATCATAATCTTTCAACAGTTCAAGCCAACGTCATTGTCGCATGTTGAGTTCCTTTTGAGTGAAGAAATATTTGAGGCTTTTATGATCCGTAAAGATCTCCACCTTCTCCCTATACAAGTAATGCCTCCAAATTTTAAGTGCAAAGACAACAGCTGCCAACTCTAGATTATGGGTAGGATAATTTCTCTCATATTCCTTGAGTTGTCTTGATGCATAGGCTATGACTTTTCCATATTGAATGAGAACGCATCCCAACCCTTTGCTCGAAGCATCACTATAGATGACAAATCCCTCCGAGCCAGATGGTATTGTTAGAACAGGTGCTGAAATGAGTCTCCTCTTGAGTTCTTAAAAACTCTGCTCACATTCTTCGCTCCAACCGAACTTTGTATCTTTCCGAGTCAGCTGAGTTAATGGAGTAGCGATTCGAGAAAATCCTTCCACGAATCTCCGATAATAACCAGCTAAACCAAGAGAGCTACGTACTTCGGTCACTGATTTAGGTTGCTCCCAGCTTTGAATAGCTTCAATCTTTGCCGGGTCAACCGATATTCCACGACTTGATACTACGTGCCCAAGGAATGCTACCTCCTCCAACCAAAACTCGCATTTCTTTAACTTAGCATAAAGCTTGTATTCACGAAGCTTTTGGAGTACCAGCCTCAAGTGTTGCTCATGATCTTCATGACTTTTGGAATAAATAAGGATGTCATCAATAAAGACGACCACAAAGTGATCCAAATATTCCTTGAATATCCGGTTCATCATATCCATGAAGGCAGCAGGAGCATTAGTCAATCCAAAGGATATGACTAGGAATTCATAATACCCGTACCGAGTTCTGAAAGCCGTCTTTGGAATATCCTCAGTTCTAACCTTCAGCTGATGATATCCAGAACGAAGATCGATCTTTGAAAAGAATTGTGCTCCTTGCAACTGGTCAAACAGGTCATCAATACGTGGCAATGGGTACCTATTTTTGATGGTGACATGATTCAACTCCCGATAATCAATACAAAGTCGCATACTTCCATCTTTCTTCTTCACGAATAGCACAGGAGCACCCCAAGGAGAAGTACTAGGACGAATAATTCCAATGTCTAACAATTCCTGCAGTTGGATCTTTAACTCCTGAAGTTCAATAGGAGCCATTCGATATGGGGCTTTGGAAATGGGTTTTGCGGGTTCAAGGTCGATACAAAATTCAATTTCACGCTCTGGGGGTAGGCCAGAAAGTTCTTCAGGGAATACGTCAGGGAATTTATTAACAATAGAAATATCATTCAAAACTGATGTATTTTTGTTTAGATCCGTGACATGAGCTAAGAAAGCTTGACATCCGTTTTTTAATAAACGAATAGCTTTATGACTTGAGATGACAGCGATTGATTTTAATGGTTTGGTTGCTTGAATTCGCATAATAGGTCGATTAGGAATATGAAAGCTAACAACCTTACGAAAACAATCAATTTTTGCATGATGAGTAGTTAACCAATCAATCCCTAGAATCACGTCAAATGCAAGTATTTTTAATGAAATCAGATCGACAGGTAATGTGTGGGTACCAACTTGAACCAAACAAGACTTATAAACTGTAGATGTAATGAAGGTTTCTCCCAATGGAGTTTCAACAGATAAGTCAAAGTCTAATTTCTCTGGAATCAAATTTAATCGATGAGCGTAAGTAGGAGAAATAATAGAATGGGTAGAACCGGTATCAAATAAAGTATAGACTTCGTTAGAGTTTATGATAAGCTTACCCGTGATGACCTCATTCGGGTTCCTTGCTTTCTGGGAGGTCACAACAAACGCTCTCCCTTGCACTATCGGTTTTGACTTTTCTGGGATGACCTTTGGTGTCTCCATCTTGGCTGAACTTGTTTTTGGTAAACGACAAAATCGAGCTAAATGACCTTCTCTTCCACAATTATAACATGCTTTAGACGGCATCGCGCAGTTTAGACTGATGTGCCCCTCCCCTCCGCATTTAAAATATATGATAGGTGGTCGTTCTCCTTCCTTAACAACGGGTGCTGGTGCTGACGTCTTTCCATCATTGTTGAATCTCCTCTTCTTGAAATGACCATTCTTATTATTTTGGCCCTGATTACCACCGAAGTGGTTACCATTTCTGGCCTGTTGACTCCCTCCACGCTTGTTGTCACCGCTTCGATGACTGCTCTCACTGGTATTATCATTTTGCCGACTACTCTCTTTTGGTTGCATTGACTCGTTATCGCGCTCCACTAACTGAGCCCTATTCACAACATCTGAATACAAACACAGTTTATGAGAAATAAGATATTGACGTATCTCAGGTTTCAAACCTCACAAAAATATTCACGTCATTCGCTCTTCATTATCCACCAAGTGGGACGCAAACCCGGACAACTCAGCAAATTTAGCCTCATACTGCGACACGGTCATATTATTCTGCTCCAATTTGATGAACTCCACCTCCTTCATGTGACGAACACTTTCGGGAAAGTATTTGTCATTGAACAGCTCTTGGAACTTCTCCCAAGACATCTTCAGTGCGGCAGGTTGAGTACATTTAATCGATTCCCACCAGTAATCTGCCTCTCCTCGCAACATAAAGGCGGCAAAAGGAACCTTTTGCTCCTCGGAGCATCCCAAGACATCAAATATCTTGGTAATCTGCTTTATCCATGTTTCCGCTATAAGTGGTTTTGGCTCTCCCTTAACTCTGGTGGTCCCAGCTCCTTGAACTGTTTAGCGGTGACCGTCCGAGAGTTTTCAGTGTTTCCACCTATATTTTGGACAGGAGCCGCTCTCGCCTGCTGTTGCATGAATTGCATAAAGTTTTTGAACATTCCATCATTCATCATCTGGTCAGTGTTGTTGTTTGCATGAGGATTGTCACCTTCCTGATGCACATTATCCTGATTATTGATATGTGGTGAATCAACAGTCGCCTGTGCTCCATTGCTATTCTCAACATTCTCAGATGCCATTTTCAGATACTTCCACAAAATAAAAGTTAATTGATATGTCATATATTATCCTTATATTATGACCGACCAATTAAATACCATGCAAATAAACTTAGGTAGGTCATACTAGCGAAGGAATTCCCCGTCTCTCCCCTCCTAGTTCTATTCTCACATCTTAGCCAGGGATCATATCCCTAAGCTCTGATACCAACTGTGACGCCCCCAAAATTAGGTATACATCACCCATCTTGGGTCGTCAGATACATAGTACAGAATACAAATACAACTTACTAATACAACTGTCGTGTACAATACGACAAAACATAAACTGCGAGTTTGAATACAAATATTATCTTCTAGAGAGTATTCATACTCAAAAGGAGTCCTCATTACATTTATTAACACACTATTACATAGAATAGTGAGGACTACTAACTAATACTATCATTCGGACCATCACTCCGTTCCCCGACTTGCCCCAGCTACGTTCTCATTTCCTGAAGAGAACAGTGAAAGAAAAGGTGAGCTCAACTAGCCCAGTAAGAAATATTATGACTAAGATAATGCAGAATAAATTATCATTAGCCTTCAACAATGTTAAACTGATAAAATATAATAGACATCAAGTTTAACTGCAGCGGAACAAGCAATCTATTAAAAGAGTCAAGTAGAAAATAAACTCTACTATCTTTTATGATTTAAAAGGTTTTTCAACATTGTGATCGCTGGGACTCAGCTTAATAAAATAATCCACATCATCGAATCACCCCTACACTACGGCCAAGGATATTCATGTATTCATTAATGGTCATGATCATGCCAACAACTGTCCATCAATGCACTACGGGCCAATGAGGACTTTTACCACATCATTTGTAACATTACGGTCATGATTATACTGAATAATCCCTAGTCATAATCATACCAAGTCAATTTATGCACTACAGGCCACAGATGACTTTCAACATTTTATAAACATGAGGATGATGACAATGATATAAGAATTCAATAAAACAAGTTCAAGAATTAATTTATCCAAGAATTAACAACGTCCAAATTGTCAACATGATGCTGCATTGTGGAGTAAAATTCAAGAATACTTAGAAGAATATTTTCATGAAAAGATACTGGATGAACCGCAATTATCAAGGATATTCCACTAATTTCATGGAGTATAGAAGTCAAAACTTAACCAACTGAGTATAATAAAGAATGGAATAACAAAAGAAATCACCCGGCATGCGATAGACCGCACAGACAGGTTATTCCAACAGAATAATAAATAATGGAACCAGGTCCGGCGTAAACGCACAGACAGGATATTCCGACAGAATAATAAATAATGTAACCAGGTCCGGTGTAAAACACACAGACATGATGTTCCAACAGAATAATAACAAGACGGAACCAGGTCCAATGTAAAACACACAGACAGGATGTTCCAACAGAATAATAATAAAAACGGAACCAGGTCCGGTGTAAAACACACAGACAGGATGTTCCAACAGAATAATAATAAAAACGGAACTAGGTCCGGTGTAAAACACACAAACATGATGTTCCAACAGAATAATAATAAAAACGGAACCAGGTCCGGTGGAAAACACACAGACAGGATGTTCCAACAGAATAATAGAAGAATGTCACCAAGTATAGGGTAGACCGCGTATACAGGTTATTCCAACAGAATAATAAGAAATGGAATAACAACAGTTCTCTTCATGAATAAGAAAGAATAACACCCCTTACCGTTTTAAAGAAGAGCTGAGGCAAGGAAGTAGTTAAGTAGCAGAATACTCTTCTTCTCTCTCTCTATAGTTTCTCTCTATAGTTTCTCTCTCTAGAGTTCAGTGAATTTGTAAGAAATAATGAAGGAATGAGCTGCTATTTATTGAAAAATAGAATGCATAGTAACTAATCCATGAACGGTCCAGATTGATTACTTTAATCCGACGGTCCATATTTAAAGAAAAATCTTTTAAATAAAATATAATATATTCTATTTATAGAATAATTTTAATAAAGTATTCTGTTTTATATAAAAAGATGTTTCTATTTTATTACGTTAATAATACGAATAAAACAAAACGTCATTATCGCTAAATAATTCATATTATTAACTGACAATAATTGAATCAAACTGAGTGACTTCTCACATAAGCATTAATAATCAATACCGTGTGCTACTATGCAACCACACGTTTTACTGTACTTTTACTACCGAGTAGTTCAACAGTAACAATGGTAAAACTTCCGCCGTTATTTTTAATAAAATATTTTTGTCGTTTTCTCAATCCGACAATAATTTCGTTGTGGGGTCCACCAATGATTGTGTCGTTGTACGAATATTCCCTGTTAAAATAAATATTCCCCGACCAATCGAATATTATATAACAACTTGCGTACTTTGCAAAATTTATAAATATTACCCACAACTATAACATTATATCAAATTAACTCCATAATATTCAAAAATGATATTTATAGAAAATTTATCTTTATTTATAAAAGTTGGGGTCTTACATTCTTTATCATTAATATTTATTTATTATCAAATATTAATGAAATACATGTCATAATATTATAATATATTTATAATATCACAAAGTATTTTTAATACTTTAAAATCACCTTTATATGATTTTTAAACCGTTAAATTCATTATCCGATAATTACTATTAATATTAAAATATTAATATTTTCATGATAAAATATCAAAAGTTATATTTTATAATTTAAAATATTTTTATAACACTTAAATCATTTTTATATGATTTATAAATCATTAAATCCATTTTTTCTTAATTTATTTAATATATTTATTAAATAAACTAATTATCATTAATATTAATTAATTAATGAATTTCATCATAAAATATTAAAAGTCATTGAAAATAACTTAAAATATTTTTTTTACCATAATATAACTTTTCATGATTTTTCATGAATTAAAACCATTTTTAAATAATTTATTTAATTTTGTAATTAAATAAATTAAATACCATTTATATTCCAAAAATATTAAATATTTATGAAATATACTTAAAATAATTAAAAACTATTTTTTAGAATTTAAAATAATTTTTCAGAATTTATTATGTATTTTTAATAATTAAAAACCATTTTTAACTATTTATTTAATTAATATAATTATTTTCTAATTAAACTGTCGCTAAAGGGGCCCTATAGCGATAGACCCGTTGCTATAGGTGTTCGTAAGCCTGTTCTTGAGCCAACCCAGATTTCTTGTCAGTCACTAAGGGCTCGGTTTGACCACTCACTAATTCATGCTCGTTACATTTCTGGGGCTGAAAGATTGCTAAGATCATAGTACTAATGTAATACTACCAACATCAACTTGTTCCATGGACATAAGACATCAGATCTGAGAGATTGAAGTCCCACAGTATCATGTCAGACATGTTCTTCATTTTCTGGGTTACCCAGAAAATGAAGAACAGTACAGGTTCCTACTTTGAGCCTTACAATCGTTGCCTTCTAGGGTCGATTGGTATGATCTAAGAGTTCACAAAGGTAGTAGAGATGTCAGTAAACAACTCTATATCCTCGGATCACTCTAAAAACAAAACAACTGAAGATTGTATACGGTCAAACTACATGTCAGGAACTCGGCTGATGAAGATCTGGGTTACCCAGAATCTTCATCCAGCGTGATGGTCAACTCTTGTTTGACTGGGCATTTCTATGATTCTGTTACTGATCTGGGCTATCTAAAGGTTTGAGTATGTACTCCTCATGTCAGGCTACAAGGTAAGAACAACAACATAGCTAAAACACAAACATACAGCAAGATCAAGGACTTCAAAAATCTTGTCAGACACTGCTGGAAATCCTGGGCTACACAGAAATCAGCTTTCGTGACCGGTCAATGCCATTTGACCATCAATAACTCTCGATCTACACATGATCTGAACTTGTTTCTTGTTTCAGATCATACTCCTGATGAGTATGAAATATGTTATATTTTTATTCCTTAATACTTAATCTTTTGAAATTTATTTTGTGCCTAAATAAACTCATTATTCTTATATTTTTATTTTAGGTACAATTGAAGAGGTTTCATGATTTTAGAAATAAATTGGAGGAGGTTTACGGGATTCCTAGCAAATCAAGGATTCAACAATTAGTATCATAAATGGATTTGGATTCACGCGGCAATGAGTTTAAGCACATGACAATTGTGGGATTTAATTCCAATTTCAAATCTGAATTTTAGATTCTAGAAGAATAGTTTTTACAATTCTATTGTAATTAGGATTTCTTTTAGACTAAGATTTATTTCTAAAATTGAATTCTATTTCTTTATGGAAATTGGTGTAATCTGTAATTCCTTTTAGGATTTGGATTTCTACTTCCTATAGGATTTAAGACTTTGTCTAGCACTATAAATAGAGGATGAGAGTTAGGATTTTATTCATTCAATCATCTACTACATTCTCTCATCTACAACATTGGAGGATTGAAGACATGAGCTAAGTTCTTTTTAGTCAGTTCTAAGGGATGTTGAACCTTATTTATAATTAATGGTTAATTGAGTATTCATTATTTATTCCTTCTCACATGAAATTCATTCTTGATAATCTGATTTAATTTCTAAATGCTATTTGGCTTAATTGATTTGATTTCTGCAGGATTGAGTTGGTTAACGAATATCATATGCTAGATCAAGGAATAATATTACATGTAATTGATATTATTTCTAATCACAAGTAGTAATTAGTAATACATGATTGTGGACAAGCTTTTGAGTATTGCTATGATTATCAGAAGACAAGTTAAACAATCCGAGCTTATGTGTTTGTTACTTGGAATAGTCTAATTCCCTAATTCTTAATGCTGCTATTATATTAAATCTAGAGAGCTTGTTCTAGGTTATATAATTGTTAGAATCTTGTGAAGAGCTTGTTTCATTGAGTGACAATCTAAGGGGAGTTTCGGGTAGCAGAGCTTGTTGTTACCTAGGGCTATTAGTTTCATTGAAGGATAAATAATGCTACACTTGATTACTCTATTATTGTAAAAAGGTGATACTGAACTAAAGGGGTTTCATGATTTTGGAAATAAATTGGAGGAGGTTTACGGGATTCCTAGCAAATCAAGGATTCAACAATTAGTATCATAAATGGATTTGGATTCACGCGGCAATGAGTTTAAGCACATGGCAATTGTGGGATTTAATTCCAATTTCAAATCTGAATTTTAGATTCTAGAAGAATAGTTTTTACAATTCTATTGTAATTAGGATTTCTTTTAGACTAAGATTTATTTCTAAATTGAATTCTATTTCTTTATGGAAATTGGTGTAATCTGTAATTCCTTTTAGGATTTGGATTTCTACTTCTTATAGGATTTAAGACTTTGTCTAGCACTATAAATAGAGGATGAGAGTCAGGGTTTTATTCAGTCAATCATCTACTACATTCTCTCATCTACAACATTGGATGATTGAAGACATGAGCTAAGTTCTTTTTATTCAGTTCTAAGGAATGTTGAACCTTATTTATAATTAATGGTTAATTGAGTATTCATTATTTATTCATTCTCACATGAAATTCATTCTTGATAATCTGATTTAATTTCTAAATGCTATTTGGCTTAATTGATTTGATTTCTGCAGGATTGAGTTGGTTAACGAATATCATATGCTAGATCAAGGAATAATATTACGTGTAATTGATATTGTTTCTAATCACAAGTAGTAATTAGTAACACATGATTGTGGACAAGCTTTTGAGTATTGCTATGATTATCATAAGAAAAGTTAAACAATCCGAGCTTATGTGTTTGTTACTTGGAATAGTCTAATTCCCTAATTCTTAATGCTGCTATTATATTAAATCTAGAGAGCTTGTTCTAGGTTATATAATTGTTAGAATCTTGTGAAGAGCTTGTTTCATTGAGTGACAATCTAAGGGGAGTTTCGGGTAGCAGAGCTTGTTGTTACATAGGGCTATTAGTTTCATTGAAGGATAAATAATGCTACACTTGATTAATCTATTATTGTAAAAAGGTGATACTGAACTAAAGAACTGAAGATTTTTATTCATTGTTTATTCTTATTACTTTATTCTTGTTAATTTAGTTAATTAATTAAAAATCCCCTTTTCATTAAAAACCATAGGATAAATATAAAATAAATCACTCTCTGTGGGATCGATCCTTGCTTACTACTGTGCTAATTGTTTAAATTTGTAAAGTGAAAGTGAGGTTAATTTAGGAGTGTAAACGACAGCTCCCAACTCCTCATGACAAAGAACATATAGATAACATAAAACAACAAATATCAAGAACAGATAAGGATTTATGGCATCTGACATTAGGCTGTCAGTCGATATTTTTCTAGTTTTCCAGATTTGAAAATTTTGCCATTTCGTGCACTTGGATGTTATGGATCCATGATCCAACAACCCAGATCACTCAAAAATACCTTATTACACATATCTAATCCATCAATTACAACATCTAACATAAAATCAAGAGATTTCAAAAATTAGGGTTCTTACCATTTCTAGCTTGATTTTTGATTTCTGATCTTTGATCTTGTTCTAGACTTGCTAATACTTGATCATGGCTCAACATTTAACTCTCTCTCACTCTAGATTTCGAAAGTTTAGAGAGAGAAGGGACTTGGGAGAAATGAAAAATGTAAGTAGCCATTTCTCTTTCTTTTAATCTATAAAATTCTTGTAAGTAATGTATGTGGCTGATATGATTGGGCTGAGTTGTTGATATTAGTCAAAAGCTAGGGCTTAGGGTTGGTGAACAACCAACTTAGGTTTAGATTTGCAAGAAACCTTCCATTATGCAATAAGGGTACAGATGTCTTTTAGCTTACTAAATTAATGGCATTTTTGTAAATGGTCCAAACTCTTAGGGTTTAGGGTTTGAGTTAGGGTTTAGGGTTTGAAACCGTTAGGTTTTGCAATTTAATTTCTAACATTTCCGAATTTCGGTTTTCAAAAATAGAAAATTAATATTTCCAAATCATAATTAGAATTTTCTAATTATATTAGAATTTCTTAATCACAATTTAAATTTCACTAATTAGGATTAGTATTTCCTAATTAAAATCGCTAATTTAGCAATTAGGGTCAAAATGGTCATTAGGGTTTATAAACCACTAATTAGGATTTTTAATAGAAAAATAAATTTTCTAATTTAGAAATTACATATTGTAATTAGATTAAAGTTTTCTAATTACTATAACTTGAAAATTAAGATTAATATATCCTAATTAACATTAAAACTATTTAATTAACACTTAGTTTTTCCTGAATTATAAAATTAGGGGTTCTAACCCAAAAATTAGGATTTTCAAAAATGTAAAATTAGGGTTTGCTAATAATTAAGCTTTTCCCTAATTAATATTATAATAAATAACACTTATGCAATATAATACTCATTTAAATTCCCAGATTAGGGTTTCATGCACCGAATTAGGGTTTTGGATTCCCTGAACTGAAATTAGGGTTTCCAGAACCGGTTTTAGGGTTTCTTATTAAACACTAGGGTTTTCTAAACGAACGCTGACGTTCTTAATATATACTTAGGGTTTGTTACAAATATCAATTATCTGGTCAACCCTTGACCCTTAACCACATAATGTACACATATACGCAGAACATAATCACGTTTTCCTTAATCCTGAATAATTCACCTAAATCCTTCGCAGAATTTTGAAATCCTCAAAATTCCATCTTAAAAATATCATACGCATACACTTATTTTCTGCCTAGGTCCTAATTTTGAACCTTAAATCAATAAATAAAAATTTTAAAAATATTCAAAATTCTCGGGTTGTCACAGTACAAATATCGCACATTCGCACATAGACAGAACTTCTCAAGTTCAACATCTGAGAAGTTTTAGAAACTAGCATTCATTTAAAATATGAATGAAGTTAGGAAACTTGCCTTACGCACAGCTACATCTTATAGTTTACGCTGAACTGCTCATTCCAAATTCCTATATAACACATAAGGAAATAACACGTACACCAATTAGTCATATACTTGACTTACACATTGGTTTACTTAACTTTACTTCTTAAGGTTTGCGTTCTTATAATTTAAGCTTACGCGACTAACTTTCATTACCAGATTACGACTTTATGACATACTGAGATGTCTTATTCATACCTTTATCATCTTTGATGATTTACATTCTTATCTTCTTCTTATAACTCTCCTAGGACTCAGCACACATCGTGTCTCTGCTAGTAGTCCATATGGTACTCTGAGTGGTTTCCCACAAACAACCAACAAACAAGTTCCCGTCTCATCTACACTGCCATCACAATGAGTTAGATCGGTTGCCAGTTTCGTATATACCTTCGCTCTCTGAAGGAATTGTTTAGCCTAGCTCCCATATGTCAACCATCAAAGGTTACGATTGTACTACAACCTAACTGCTCTTAACTTATTCGAACCATTAAACTATAATGTTCGTTAAGTCAACTTCTTATTCCTTACGGCTTTCTGGCAACTAAATGACATACCTCAGGATTCATTCTTTATCGTCTAAGTCATACAGTCCTTCGCATACTCAGAGTGATCATTCCATGTCAATACTATGAGGTCATAGCGTGAAACATTTTACAATCCCTTATTCTTATCTTACCACGTCCGGTTCACTCGACTCGGAATGTTATCCAAGTTAAAACTACTAACTCGGCTTCTTAACGTTATACGTTATTATCTTCCATTTATTTTCTTCACCATTCACGGTTAATCAACATTCTTCATTACCTTACGGCTTTCTTGATGCCATTCGTATCTTACTTACTACTTTCATCAACGTCTAGGTCATACAACTAGGGTATACTTAGAACGTTCGTCCAACGTGAATACAATTCACAAGTATCGTTTACGTATTCAACGTTCACATTGCTCGTCTCTTAATCTCTCATTCAACCTTTATTCAAGGTTTTAATCGCTTTTGATCATTATCCATCCCATGAACCCCATGTTCATTATTCTTTCTTAATGTCAAAGCCATACTATTCGTTGTATGCTAAGACCGATCGTTCTTCGCAACAACGTTGCGTTCACAGCGTCTATACGCTTTACGTTCATCTTACAATGCCATGTCATAATATCAGAATGTTATTCATTACTTTCATCAACCAACGTCTAAGGAATCACAATCATAGTAATCCCTCACGTTCGTTCATCGTGACTACGGTCCCCGAATATCAGTTCCGTAATCTAGCGCTTAAATTCTTCATCTTTTAATCTCATTTAATCTTTCCATTCAACCTTTATTAAAGGTTTAAAACACTTACTTAAGTGTTACGTTATGTGAACTAGATGTTCATACTTCTTTCTTGCACATCCCCCAGTATCTGAGAACTAAAAATCTCATTTCTGGGCATTGACTTGCACCGGCGCTGCGGCACCGTGCCCTTCCTTTCTTCTCGCGCTGCGGCGCGACCTACTTCTCTCTCCTCTCTTCCCGAGTTGGCGCTGCGGCGCCAAGTCCTTTGTTATCTCTCGCACTGCGGCGCCACTCTCCAGAAGATTATGGCCGAGCTCGCGCTGTGGCGCCAAGCATGAAACATAGAAAAATTTTCTAAGTCTTTTACAAGCATGAGACGCGTACTTTACGATCTCATAACTTCTTCGTTATAACTCGGAACGAGGTCGTTCCAAAGACATTTTCTTCGTTATCTCATATACTTCAATATGACTTGGACAGAACTTCATTCTAAATCCGTTAACATGCCATTCAATTGGCTTAATATTAACCCTTCATTCATTTTTACGCTTTTAACGTTCTTCGCTCGTTCGTCCGTAATTCGGTCATCCGAACTCGAAATTCGTTCGTTCTTGAGTCTACGACTCACGTTTTATATGTTCTCTTACATTCTTATGAAACCCTACACGTTCGGGTTCATTTACTAACTTTGAAATTTTCGTTCTATCTTTTACGAAAATTTCGCCATAACTTCGTTATAGCTCAATTTTAATCCATTCTTCATGAACGTTTCTAACGTTCCTAACCAAGCAATAAGCATCTAACTTATACGTGATGGTTTTAAACTTGTCCATCAACAACAATTACACTACGATGGTTTTAAATTTGTCCATCAACAACGTTCTTCGTGTTCTTCGCGTGTTCTTCGCGTTCTTCGTTCGTTCTTCATTTTAATCGATATTTTGGATTACGATTTCACTTTTTCTTGGAATTTGATGTTATAGAATATCATTCCTTACTAATTTAACCTACTTATTCATAAAATTCATTCGGATCGCTTAAAATCCTTACGAATCTTATACTTCCTTAAGAAATTCATAAAATAAATTTTTAATTCTTATTTCTTCATTTTCCCATGATTTCAACCATATGAAATCATTCTTAACTTCATCTACTTCATATGCTCATTAAGTTATGTTTTTGAACATAAAAACTTAAAGAAAAATATTAGAGGAACTAGGGTTCGGATAACCGTTCTTCTTTAATCCTCTTTCGTTAGACAAAGCCGACGATTTGCGAGCTTTTCTATTTCTCGATCACTTTTGATCTGATCATTCATGCTCAATCTTTTTTTTCTCCTCTCCTAACCGAGCTCTCTCTCTCTCTCTCTCTCTCTCTCTCAAGTTCTAGGATTTTCAAAATCCTAGAAAATGAAAGTTTAGCTTTCTATTTATAGATTTTCAAGGCTAGGGCAATTTAGTCATTTCTCCTCCTAACCTCCTTACTATTCACACCTCCTCCATCCCTTAGCCACCAAGTTTACTTGGCCACCACCCTTACTTGGTGGCCAAGTGGCCGGCCCACATGCCCATGGGTCATCCCATGGGTTGCCCCAATGGTTTTTACCCATCGGTTCTATCCGCGGTTTCTTTTCTTGGTTTGGGCCTTAACCCTACTTCTTATTGGGCTTAACTTGGGCTTGATTTCACAAATCATTGGGCTTGACATAATCCAAGTCCAATTGGATTCTACAAAGTCCATGAACTCAAAGTCCATTAAGACTAATCGTATTCTACGCATTCCATTCTCGTATTCTCTTCGTATATCATTCGTACGATATTCGTATTATACGTCATACTAATCTTCGTACTATACTCGTATAATAACTAGTATTATACTCGTATCTCTCACGCATAATAACCCTAGTTATTATACGTACTCATTAAAATTCTCTAAAATTACTTCCCTAACCATTAGGTTTTACATCCGCAGGCGAAAACTTTGTTTTTGCCATAACTGAAATATTATTGAATATTCCATCACGTCTCAACATTTTATGTAATTGTTAACTTCTCGGAATTTCAAAATAAAACTCCGAGCAGAAACTGATGAATAGTGTCTATTTTATCTTTTTCCCCGAAAAATATTTTGTTCTCGAAAAAGTTTTATTTTCGTCTTGAAAATTATTACTCGTTCAATCTAGCTCGTAGCCAGAATTCTCCCGACTTATAATCATTCTAGGTTATAGAACGATTAACAAACACATAGCACATAATAGTATTAATAAAAATTTATTTTATTAATAACTAATTCTTTAAATCTTAATTTCTGGACAATCCGGATTTTCGGGTTGTCACAGTGGCCACTCGAGCGTTGTCCCTTGCTGTGCAAATGCCTCTTCTAGGGACCTCGTTAAACCCATAGCAAACGCTGCGAAGTTATCGTACATGGCATCAACCTTACGCTCCAACCTTCAGAGCTGGCGATCCCCAGAAACAGTGGTAGCTTAGGTTGACGGGCCCGCTTCATCTGTCTGAGAGGGCTACTGTGGTGGCTCAGGGAATGTGGGCTGGATGATAAATCCTCTTCCTCGCGGGTGTGGTACACCTCCTGCCCAATCCTCGAATTTCGCAATGGTGGCGTGAGTGATGTCCTGGCTCGGGTTTTGTATTTGTTAATTGTCGCAATGGCATCCCTGATGAGCACATAGCATAGCTACAACTGACGCATGTGGAATGCTCCCAGTAGTGCTTCCCCTCAGATATCGCAACATATTTTGATGGATGAGATGGCCCACATCAATATATTCTCTGGTGATTATGCACCATAGAATGATTACCCTTTCCGCTGTGATCTCGTGCTGATGAGACGAAGGAACTAGTTTGGCACATATGAACAAATTCCACGCCTTAGCATATCGATTCAAAGCTGTGGCGAGAAATATGCGAGGCTGATTCGTGCCGGCTTTATAAGTCCACTTCGTGCCTGGCACGCACAATTTAGCAATGACCAATTCTAAGTCCATTTCCATATGTGCACTTGCTACCCAATTAGCAGACCCAGTCGGTGGTATGTCAGTTAACCTGAAAACTGCCCTGATTACAGGAGGTCTGAAATCCACTTGAACGTCGTGCACCACGGATAACCCACTCATTGTCGCCTTTGTATTCACATAGTATTCTCTGACAATACCCATGGGGGTAGGCATGGGCGTGGCAGTCAAACCAAGCCATCCCCTCTCGCGAATCATGTTACACAATTGCCCATCCTGTTGCTCAGGCTTGAATCCCCTCTCCTTCATAAAAGTTTTCGGCACGATTCTGTAATATTCCATTTGGGCGTCTAAATCGACGAATTTTGTACGGTCCACGACATCCTCTTCTTGGTTACTGGAGGATGAGGAGGAGGAAGAAGAGACGGAACGTGCTCATTTTGGAACCATTTGCAGAAGATAGAGAGAATGCAGATGATTTGCTCGTTTCCGTACAACCCAATCAGAAACCCTAGATATATACTGCACTTATGAAGCGTGGGTGTAATTGTGGGTGTAAATACTGAAGCGACAATCACGTAATGGAGAGGATATTTTTAACTACCAAGAGGTGAGGAGACGTGTGTGTTGAGGAGATCAAGAGAATATGCCTCTGTGTGATTTCAAATGAGAGACCAAATGAGCCCCATCACGTTTTTTTTAAAACTTAAACATTTTTCACTGTCCGGTGTCGCGTGCGGCCGCGTGACATTTCAATAGAGATCAGGCGCGGGCGCGCGAGTGTAATTTTTCTTAGTCTGGCAGGCTCGCGTGCGGGCGCGCGAGTTCTTAGGCATCTCCATGCGCGGCCGCGCGAGGCTCTTTCCTACACTTCTAGTTTTTATGCTCCCTACTACAAGACAGTAATGCTGTCACTCCAGTACACCTACATAAACACAAATCTCTCATGTCAAAGTGTGAACTACTGAATAAGTATAAATGACCAAATAAACTCTATACTATTTCAAACACCTCTCAATGCAAATTCAGCTACACACTCAATTATGCAAAGAATACAAACTATCAAAATGAAATAAAGATAAACTAACTAAAGCAACCTAAACTGAATAAATAAAGAGTAGAGATAGAAATAATGGGTTGCCTCCCATCAAGCGCTAATTTATAGTCAATTACCTTGACTGTCTCTGAATCTTATGTTGAAGAGAGAATTAAGGTGACTTTCTGTCTGTCCACCTCGCCCCTGAAGTAGTGCTTCAATCGCTGTCCATTCACCTTAAAAGGCTTGTCCGGAAACTTGTCAAATACTTCAATTGCACCATGCGGATATACAGTCTTCACTGTAAATGTCCCTGACCATCTCAATTTCAGCTTCCCGGGAAAAAGTTTAAGTCTGGAGTTATAAAGCAAAACCCTTTGTCCCGGTTCGAATGTTCTATCAATGATAATTTAGTCATGCCATTTCTTCACCTTCTCCTTGTATAGCTTTGAATTCTCATATGCCTGCAATCTGAATTCATCCAACTCATTGAGTTGGAGTAGGCATTTCTCCCTTGAAGCTTTCAAATCAAAATTGAGCTTCCGAATAGCCCAATATGCCTTATGCTCTAGCTCCATGGGAAGGTGACAGGCTTTTCCATGCACTAGCTAAAAAGGTGACATGCCCAACGGTGTTTTGTATGCAGTCCTATATGCCCATACTGCATCATCCAATTTTAATGACCAGTCTTTCTTTATGGGATTTACAACTTTTTCAAGGATTCTTTTCACTTCTCGATTCGACACTTCCGCTTGGCCATTCGTTTGTGGGTGATAAGCTGTAGCAATATGATGGTTCACCCCATACTTGGCCAACAAAGCTGTAAACTGCCTATTGCAGAAATGACTGCCTTCATCACTAATGATGGCCCTAGGAGTCCCAAACCTAATGAATATACTTTTAGGTAAAAACCTTAGGACTACCTTAGCATCATTTGTCGGAACACCTACCGCTTCTACCCACTTCGACACATAATCCACTGTGAGCAAGATGTAGAGATTTTCGCAGGAAGAAACAAAAGGTCCCATGAAATTAATCCCCCACACATCAAAAATTTCTATTTCGAGGATCGTATTCAATGGCATTTCATTTCTTTTTGAGATGTTTCCTACTCTCTGACATCTATCACACCTCTGGACGAAACTATAGGCATCCTTGAAAATTATCGGCCAGTAGAATCCTGCTTGTAGCACTCTAGCCGCTGTTCGCTCTCCACCGTAGTGACCCCCACACACCGAAGAATGACAATCCTACAAAATCCCCTCTGTCTCGCTATACGGGATACATCTTCTTATCATTTGATCAGCACACTGTTTAAATAAATAAGGCTCATCCCAAATATACCATTTGACATCATGCATAAATTTCTTCTTTTGATGACCCACCAAGTCAGAAGGTACCATCTTGCTCACCAAATAGTTCGCGTAGTCTGCAAACCATAGCACTTCCCCTTTCACCATAAACAACTGCTCATCTGGAAAGGATTCATTGATTACAACTTTGTCTTCTGCTTCCCTTTCTGAATTTTTAAGTCGAGATAAGTGGTCCGCCACTTGGTTTTCAGTGCCCTTTCTGTCCTTGATTTCCAAATCAAATTCCTGTAGTAATAAAATCTATTTGATCAATCGGGGCTTTGCATCTTTCTTTGCCACTAAATGTCGAATTGTCGCGTGATCCGTGTACACTATCACCTTTGTGACAATCAGATATGCTCAAAATTTGTCAAAGGTATACACCACTGCTAATAACTCTTTATCTGTGGTGGTGTAGTTCAACTATGCATCTGTAAGGGTCTTGCTGGCATAATATATCACATGAAACATCTTCTCTTTCCTCTGCCCCAAAACAGCCCCTACGGCGTAATCACTGGTATCGCACATCAGATCAAATGGCAAATCCTAATCTGGTGCAGTAATCACTGGTGCTGAAGTTAGTTTCCCCTTTAAGTGCTCAAATGCCGACATGCAAGCCTTATCAAAGTTAAACTGTGCATCCTTCTCCAACAAACTGCATAGTGGTTTAGTTATCTTGGAGAAGTCCTTGATGAATCTGTGGTAGAAACCTGCATGTCCCAAAAAAACTGCGAACACCTTTTACTGACGTAGGTGGTGGTAATTTCTCAATAGTTTCCAGCTTAGCCTTATCCACCTCGAGTCCCTTCTTCGAAACCTTGTGTCCCAGTATGATTCCTTCTTGTACCATGAAGTGGCACTTTTCCCAGTTTAGCACTAGATTCGTCTCAACACACCTCTTTAACACCATTACCAAATTTTCAAGGCATAAATCAAACGAGTCCCCGAAGACTGAGAAATCATCCATAAATACCTCCACGTTTTACTCCACCATGTCTGAAAATATAGCCATCATGCATCTCTGAAAGGTGGCTGGAGCGTTGCATAACCTGAAAGACATCCTTCTGAAAGCAAAAGTGCCGTAAGGACATGTGAAGGTAGTCTTTTCCTGGTCTTCTGGATATATCATAATCTGATTGTAGCCTGAATAACCGTCCAGAAGGTAATAATACTCATGACCAGCCAGTCTATCCAACATCTGATCGATAAACGATAGTGGTAAATAATCTTTACTTATAGCTTTGTTGAGCCTGCGGTAGTCCATGCAGACTCTCCACCCCGTCACTGTTCATATTGGAATTAACTCATTATTCTCATTAGTAACGACGGTCATACCACCCTTCTTCAGTACACACTACACTGGGCTCACCCATGAGCTGTCTGAAATCGGATAGATTATGCCTGCATCCAGCTATTTTAGTACCTCTTTCTTGACTACTTCTTTCATTATCGGATTAAGTCTTCTTTGTTGCTCAACTGACGGCTTACTACTATCTTCCAACAAGATCTTATGCATGCAAAATGAAGGGTTGATCCCTTTGATATCTGCTATGGTCCATCTAATAGCTGATTTGAACTCTCTAAGTACTCATAGCAGTTTTACTTCCTGAAAAGATGTTAGTGCAGAAGAAATAATCACAGGTAACTTTGAATCTTCATTTAAAAATGCGTACCTGAGATGTTTTGGAAGTGGTTTTAATTCAAGTTCTAGAGATGTCTCAAGAGATGGCTTTAATTTTACCGATGTCTCTCCAACTTTAGTCAATGGCTCGACAGGTTTTTTGAATTTTCTGAATTGTGGAGTGGTATCCAGATATTGCACAAGTTCATCGAATTCCTCATCCTCCAATTCTGAATTTTCAGCAATGATGCTTCTCAAAGGTTCATAATCCACCAGACTCTCAACTTCATCATTTAATACATGGTCCACCAAATCAACTCTGAAACATTCTTCTTCATCTGCTGGGAACTTCATTGCTTTGAAGACATTAAAAGTAATCTCCTGATCATGTACATGCATAGTGAGCTCCCCTTTCTGCACATCTATCAAAGTCTTTCCTGTGGCTAAGAATGGTTTTCCCAGTATGATTTTGTATACTTTTATCTTCCTCGTAATCCAGAATGATGAAGCCAGCCGGAAAGATAAATTGGTCCACTTTCACCAGTACATCCTCAACTATTCCCCGTGGATACGTGATGGATCTGTCAGCTAGCTGCAAAGAAATATTTGTCAGCCTTGGAGCCGGCAATCCCAACTGGTTGAACACTGACAAGGGCATCAAATTGATACTTGCCCCAAGATCACATAGACATTTATCGAAGTTCATCTTTCCGATCATGTATAGAATTGTGAAACTGCCCGGATCTTTCAGCTGTAGAGGTAGTTTACGCTGAAGTACTGCACTGCATTCCTCTGTCAAGGCTACTGTCTCAAACTCGTCTAATCTCCTCTTCCTTGACAATATACCCTTCATGAACTTTGCATAACTTGGCATCTGTTCCAATGCCTCAGCGAAAGGTATGTTGATTTGCAGCTTCTTAAAGACCTCCAAAAATTTGCTGAACTGCTTATCTTCCCTCTGTTTATTCAATCTCTGAGGATAAGGAACCGAAGGGTGAACTATTGGTACTGAACTCCTAGGCTTCTCAACTGAACCTACTTTATCTTTCTCTTCATGCTGGACTTCAGAATTTTCCAGATTTTCTTTCTGAGCAGTCATAGTTTTCTCCTCGCGTGGCATCCACTTGTAATTCAGGTGCGGGCGCCTGATGCTCAGTTCCTGTAATATTTTTCCCAAACCTTAATGTAATCGATTGACACTGTTCCTTCCCGTCTCTTCATGGATTTGCTTCCGTATTACTTGGCAATGAACCTTGGGGCCTATTGTTAAGCATACTCGCCATTTGCTCCATTAGAGTTTCTAGCCACTGCTTGGCTTTTGATCATGACCTCCGTGTTTGCCATGTACTTCAACATCATCTCCTCTATTTCTGATTTCTTTTCTTGCTGAGGTGCAGATGGAGTATGATGTTGTTATTGTTGAGAGAATCTCGGTGGAAACGGTGGTTTTGGTGTAAACTGTGGTTGGGATGGCTGTGACTGAAATTGTTGATTCGGCTGAAACTGATTCTGCTGATGCCCTTGGTTATTTGACCAACTGAAGTTTGGATGATTGCGGTTGTTGGGGTTGTAGGTGTTCTGAAACTGTCCTTGGTCTTTCCTGTAATTTCCCACATACTGCACCGACTCTGAACTGATAGCACATTGATCCGTGGAGTGTGACCCCGCACAAATCTCACATACGAAGGCAACTGTTTTCACTTTGCTCTCTGCTATTGAATCTATTTTCTTCGTCATAGCTGCCATCTGTGCCGACAATTGAGTAATAGAATCCACTTCCAATAGACCTGCAACTTTGGGCTGTGGCATCCGAGATGTAGTATTTTGAAAATCATTTGCTGCCATTGTTTCAATGAGGTTATAGGCCTCCTCATAACTCTTTGCCCATAATGCTCCTCCTGCAGCTGCATCTACAATCGGCCTCGACTGCCATCTCAATCCATTATAAAACGTGTTAATCACCATCCAGTCTGGCATACCATGGTGCGGACACTTCCGTAGCATCTCTTTGTATCTCTCCCAAGCCTCATATAGGGATTCACCCTGTTGTTGCTCAAGTTGAGAGATAGCTATCCTCATTTTCGCAGTCTTAGCCATTGGGAAAAATTTGGCTAAGAACTTCTGTGCTAAGTCCTCCCATGTAGTAATTGATCCAGAAGGCAAAGAATGAAGCCAACTCCTTGCTTTATCCCTCAGAGAGAATGGGAACAGCCTCAGTCTGATAGCATCCTCCGTCACCCCATTGTATCTGAATGTATCACAAATATCAATAAAGCTCAATAGGTGTTCATTCGGATCATCTGTAGCAGCACCCCCAAACTGTACCGAATTCTGCACCATCTGAATAGTGCCGGTTTAATCTCAAAAGTATTTGCTGCTATCGTCGGTCTGACTATGCTTGACTATAGTCCATTAATGTTAGGCATGGAATAATCTCTTAGAGCCCGGTGCTCTTCTCTTTGCTCTACTCTTTGTTCCTCGGCTACCATATTAGATGTAGTTACCTCTAGCTCTGCTTGTAAATTTCTACGCACTTTCGCTTTCCAACCTCTCCCATTTATGTTATCCTGAGCAGGTATTAAGTGGGATTGGATGACCACGTGCGCATAAAAATTTATACAAGTTCCTAAAACAAAACAAAAACAAAGATAGAAATGAGATAAGATTAGATTTGTCTAAGTCGTACAATATAGCTTAAAACTGATGATAATAATAAAAATTTAAACGCCTTTCCCCGGCAACGACGCCAAAAACTTGTTGCCTCTTTTTTAGTTCTAACAAAGGAGCTCTAACTCATGCAAGTATACATGTGTCAACAAGCAATACAGAGTAAGTCGAGTATCGATCCACGGAGAAAGTTGTCTAAATTAAACTATTATGCATCAACTAAATCACTTTTCTTATATGCTCAAACTAATGCTTATAATTGTGAATTACTCTAAATGCAAATAATAACTAAAATAAGAATAACGATGTAGTAAATCAAATCTGGAAATAATGGGATCCTAACTTCATTTAATAGTTCATCTAATTACCACCATCATGCAAAACTATTCATGTATCACAGAAAAGTAGCCAAGAGCACTAACATAGACATAACCATCTTTCAATGTATTATGACCTACTTACATAACATCCACATACGATAGACAACATGTAACCTTCAACAAAACCAACCCCACTATATTTCTATGTGAAATTACAGCCATATTGAATTTAAGCACAAGCTCTTATTTAACTCATACAGTGAAACATTATATGTCTATCTGATTCACGAAATACAAAGCTAAGCAAAACAGCCCCATATACGCATGCTATCATGATTACAATCCATACTCGCATGCAATTTTTCAATTCCATACAAGCTCCTAAAATGAATGGTGATCAATCATTCATGCATGCAAATCAACCATGATAGAAATTCCTTATGATACGTAAAACAATTCAGCAATCATGCCATAAGTTAGACTACGTATTAAACTCCGTTAGAATCCCATAATGGAGTTTAGTTCATGACTGAACCAAAAGCCATTATGGGATCAAAGCAACGCATGGAAAATAAACCAACAATTGAAAGAGAGAAGAGAGAATCGATCAAACCCAATTGATGATTATAAACCAGTCATAACGTTCAAATCCTCAATAATATCCAGCAACATAAAAGTAAAGCATTCACAATGACATAATTCCAAAGAAGAAGTAGAAAATAATGATGCTATGCTTGGATCTCCAATGGTAATCTCTCCCAGTGTGTAAACCCTAGTTCTCTGCTATGAAAAGTACGTAAAAACTAAAGATAGTCACGTCTGGTGCCAACCATAATCGTTTATACCAACTAAAACACTTAAATTTAAAAAATTAAAATAAAGCCAGTAGCCTCAGTCTTTAATTTTTGTTCAATTCGGGTAATCGCACGGGCTCGCGTGTTTAAGCCGTATAGCCGCGCGGCCGTGCGGCTTGTGCAGTTTTGATTCTGTGTTCTGCTACTACTACTGCTTTGTCCTGCTGCCATTGATCCTTTGTCATGTCACTCTCCCTTCATCCATTTTCAGTTGTATATCTCCACTTGTTCCTCGCGTTATGCGTCCATTAGCCTCATGTCATCTAGCATCACCAAGCTAGGCCATTTCCTGCACTTTTACACCAAAAGAGTTCTCAGTCTATGCAATGCAAAATAACATGAAATGCACTCAAAACACACTAAAATGTACTTGAGAGGAGCATAGTTCGTGTATATTGATATCGAATAAGTAGGTATAAAACCCACTTATCAATGTATCCCTTATTGTACAGGGGCATGCCAGGAGACCAAACTACAGTCCCCCTATTTGGAAAAAGCAAGACAATCTGCCATCTCAACAACAGGCTGTATTCAACTAATGCCATGATAGAAAAAGAAAATTTGAAAGAATGAAAAATTGGGTGTTCACTCCACTAGGCGATTCCCTTGAAATGTCTTGGCGATATTAATAGATCACAAGAAAGTTACCGAACTGACTCCACCTCTGGAACCAGGGAGCAAAAGATACAATCCGAGCCAGAGATGTGCTTACCACTCAGGGTCTCCAGGACACGATACGTAAGATTGTTGGTCCTTAAAGCATAAGGTTCAAAATCTTATCGAAAGTGGCAGTATTGTGGTCCAACAACCCAATCAACAAAATGTCAACACCAATCCTCCGTTGCAGCATGATACGGAGGAAGTAAACATGATCGGGTTAGGAAGCGCTGAAATGTATCCAAATCGTAAGTACATACGAAGGGTGGAGGAATACCCCCGAAGGCATAAAATAAATGTCCTAGAGTGGAAAAACTCGGAGGAGGGTATGCCAGTAATGCAAAGATTAGAGACGATCCATAATCAAGTAAATCTGCTGGTTAAGCTGATAGTGCGCCAACATCAGGAAACGAGGCAGTTTTTCACTCAACTATTAAAAAGCCAAGATAAAAAAGAGGTTAACCATAATGTAAGCCCATATCTCTTTATGATGAGCTAGCTAAATGAAGAATATCAAAGTAGGCTGAAAGTACAAGAAAAAGGGGTGATAAAATTGCTAGAAGATCTCGCCAGTGGAAAAATTGCTCAAGGGAATGCAATTTCTCAAAGAAGAAAGATCAAACAACCTCCAAAAGAGTCCAAAAATTCACCCTTCTGAGCAAATCAAATTAAGAAATGCTACACTTTCTGATAAGCGAAGGAAGGATTATTGAGTTGCTGCCTCCTATAAATTCAAAGATAAAGAGTTATGATTCCACCAAGATATGTCTCTACCATTCTAACTCACTTGGACATACGACTGATGAATGCTGGTCTTTGTGACATAAAATCCAGGATCTCATTGAAAATGAAGAGCTGAAGATAGAAATCCTCATGACCAGAATAAGCGAAGAGGAAGTAAAAAGCTTAAGATGTCCAATCGAGACATGCAGTTTAAAGGAGGCGAAGGCTATGAGCACCAGTCCTAACAGAACACAAGATGGACCGATCCTAATGCAAGGAATGATAGAGGAGACAAGGAAATCCCTAAAGGATATTTCTCCGACAACATCAAACATCCTGTGGTCCAAAGATAACAACCATGTTCCTGATTTTATAACTTTGGATGATTCAGAGGAAATACTAATCCTATCCAAAGAAGAAAAAGCCAAAAAGAAAAGTTCCTTGCGAGAAATGCAACAATAGTTTGAGGGAGATTTCATGGTCGAATCATCTCAAACCCATGAAAAAGGCGAAGGAACAGATGAAGAAAAAGGTGGTGAGATTGTCTGGGAAGCCAACCCATTGAAGAATCCAGAGTTCATACCTTTGTGCGATGGGTCCAGTTCAAGCGTCCCTGAGGAATGTACTAAATCAGGAAGCGATCAAGTTATGGCTATAAGTGAAGATATTCAGAATCAAGAGGTAACCTTTATCGCGATCCCTGAAGGCAACATAACCACGGACAACTGGGCTATCATGCCTCAGCTAGCCAAGAAGATGCAGATCTAGAGGATACAGTTGTGAGTTCCAGAAGATGTTGGGACGATATCACTTTCTTCGCAGTGTGCCATTTATTTTCCATGCATGTAAAGAAAAAAAATAGAAAAAAAACAAAAAAACAAAAAGAAAAAAAAACAAAAAAAAAACAAAAAACAAAAAACAAAAAACAAAAAAAAACAAAAAAAACAACAAAAACATCTCTACACCCTTCTCACCACTTACAACTTTGAACTTTTTCACACTAGGTTGGAACTACACAGACCTGATCTCCCCTCATCAATGGGAGTACGTAGGCAGCTATATATGGTGCGGTCTAACCACTACAAAAATCGAAAAACCCTTTCAACCAAGCTCAAACTCCAATAAATATTTTTAACCTTTCAAGCTGAAGCCTGAACTACGAAAGACCTAATCTCCCTTCATCAATGGGAGTACGTAGGCAACCATTTATGGTTTGGTCAAACTAAACAAAAAACCCAAAAACCCCCAAACAAACACTTCTCAAACCGTTTATCTTATCAAGCAGGAACTACGCAGACCTGATCTCCCGCATATGCAGGAGTACGTAGGCAGCCATCTATGGTGCGGTCGGACCCTCGAAAGAAATATCCAAACCCAAACATCAATCCCAAGACACCAA
>CM029013.1:235021833-235116806 GCA_016801055.1 Panax notoginseng | reverse complement strand
ATTTCATATGATTACGAGTCCCGAACTTACCATAAATATGAGTTTTAAGAACTCGCAACTTATCCTTATATTCTCTATCTTAATCTTAGTAGTCTCTATCTATCAAATAGGATATGAGTAAAAAATCACCTTCTCACCATAAGCATATCGATAGCGCGACACCGACATTCCATTGATTATCATTGTGAGGAACCGAGCGTGACCACAAAGCTTCCGTCCACACAAAGGTTTGTATAACTCATCTCCTACATGAGTCCTCAACTAAAATCCCACTACTCTATCTTATACTTAACTTACTCTTTGCTTGATACGAATTCTTCGTATCTCATCACATACAACTCCTTATGAGTTCACATCGTACCATTTCACAGTACAATCTCTTATAGTATCAAGCTATACACACTTAGTCGTTATAGACTATTTATCACTTTATAGCTTAATCTGATCACGTCGTGATCATCAATTTACCTTAGGGTTCTTTCCCTATTATCAACAAAACTCCACTCGAGTTCATTCTCATATCTTTGTCATATTATAGACACCATCTTAACATTTTTATTACCAGAGTTAGGAAACTCCTGAATTTTCATTCTCTTGGATACTTCAAGATTCTT
This sequence comes from Panax notoginseng, assembly GCA_016801055.1. Taxonomy (NCBI): domain Eukaryota; kingdom Viridiplantae; phylum Streptophyta; class Magnoliopsida; order Apiales; family Araliaceae; genus Panax; species Panax notoginseng. Next base: position 235,116,192 of record CM029013.1, on the reverse strand, counting down.
CTTTGAATCTTCACTTATACATTATAATCCTTATCTTTCTCCCTCTCAGGTTATAGCCTAAGGTACACTTACCTAAGTTTATAATGTACAACTTTGATACCAACCTGTGACGCCCCTAAATCTGGGTCCCTTCGAATCGAACCACGAATCGGTTCGCCACGATGCTACTATCGTCAACTATTTATATTTTTCATTCATAACTTAATGAATATAACTTAGCTTATTACAATTTAAAATACGCATTCTTTCCATTACCAGGATCTGCACAATGACCCCAAACTTTTATAAGTTTCATAACTTGGTCATTTACAATTCATGTTTTACATCACATTCGACGTTATATAAATATGCGTAATAATTTAAACTTTTTCAATCTCCTTTGAAAAATAATCTTTTATTGATACATTAACTTGAATCAATTACATATCCTTGAATCAAATTATGTTATGATTCAGTCTATTCGAATTACTGTATAAATTTTTACATCCCGATTCGAATATCTCTATGTACTGCCCAGTACAACTTTACAAGATAACATATTTTACACATTGTAAATTACTATCAAATATATTTACTAGAACCTAAACATGGTTCAAGAGCATATATTTAATTAAACAAATCAATCTCCTTTGATGTGATTGAACTATATCAATCAAGTAGCACGTAACCTTTACCGTGTGTCCTTAACCTGCAAAAGTGGTTATTTGCAAGGGTGAGCTCGACAGCTAAGCAATTCTAACAGTTTTCATGCAGCACATATCATATAATAGCATATTCTGTTCCTGCATTCATAATCAATTAATCTTTACTACACATGTTACTTCACATATAATAGGCATAAAGATTTATATCACAACATATCATCAAAGATCAACTTTCACATTTCATACATATCTCATATGCATTTCATATATATATATATATATATATATATATATATATATATATATATATATATATATATATATATATATCAACATTCGCATGACATAATATAGCTTAACTAGCAGTTATCGAATTCATATATCAAATAGGAACTGAAAGACTTGCCTAATTCTTAGTTTATGAAAAATGACTTAACTGCTTAATGCTTATCTGCACTTCGTGTATTCCAACACAATTATATAATCATGGATTAATATCTATCAGTAACATATTTCATGTATTCTCAATGTAATAACAATGTTACACTGTTTCTTAACTAGGTTCGTAAAACCTACACTTTACTTTCTTATCATACTCTTAGAATAGCTAGGTACGTATAGGTATACCTTATTCACCCATACATGACATCAACATTCATATACATCTATCACACACTTGACTTGCTATGTGTTCGACGCGTTTAAAACTCATATCGTTAAGTTCAACCGTACACACAACGTCTAACTTAGTTGTAACTTTATACAACATTACATATATAGCACAAATCAGATTGTAAGACCTCACAATTTCAAACAACGTATCATTGCATTAAAAACATCTCTTTGGACTTTAACATTTTGAAATTCTTAATTAACATTCATCTTTATCACATAACATGCTTCTTAACACATTCCATACCATACTGATTGTATATAGCAATTATACAAGCCTGCTTCAAACATCAGATCCAAAACAGAACCTCTTCCAAACTGCAGACTGGCGCAGCTGCGCCCTGTCCAGGCTTAGGGACGGCGTAGCTGTGTTGTCCCCTGGTCAGTCCAAGACTAAGCTTTGCACGTCCTATCTTCATTCCATACTTTAATACACTTAGACACTTACACTTAACATGTATACACGCTAGAGGTCTTTACATATTTGTATGACTACTTCAAGTTCTACCTTATATAATAGGGACTTTAGTTTAGTATTTTCACGAAATCAAAACCAATTAGGGTATGAAATCTCTAGGTGTACTAATTAGCCTTATGTTCTCATAAAGAGGTCACATAATCTATACTACACATGCTCATTCATATTCTTATCTTTTACTCATAGGTAGCATTGTTTAACACTTTAAAACATGCTTTAACCTCATGCTTGGTTTGCTTCCATTATGTTTAACATACACAACTTATGTTTAAAGACATAATGAAACATAGGATGGCATCTCAAGCCTTTAAAATTTAAATACTCATATAATGCAACCAAAGTTCAAGAACATGCTCGAGGTTTCCTTTGAAATCATTTTTCATAAATGATAGCCCATATAAATCATATCTAGGGATATTATAGACATAACACGACCTATAAATCCATTAGAATCTATATGTCCATGTGATGCAACTAGATTTTAAAAATATGTTCAAGTTTGCTTTTGAAGCCATTTTAGGCTTGAAATACGTAATCCCACACACATAAGACAACTTAAAAACTCTAAACATATGTAGTCAAGTTATGTTAACATGATCGCAAGGTCATAATATAACCTATGTAGTAATCATGCATGTTAGCTCACTAGGCTAAGCTTTTTCCTTGAAAACATCTCTAACACAAAGCTTAACAAGTTTGATCATGAACAAAGAAACTATGTACACTAAGCATTCTCATTTATGTATTAAATCAGTTATGTTTGTAGCATCCCCAAATCCCGGTCCTAATCACCAAGGATCTGGTATACTATTTCTATAACTATTTCGGAAGATATAAATATAAATTATTTATATATTAAACTTTTACAACATAAATCCCAAGGTCTACGACCTTAACTTAATACACACCTTCTATATCTTAGAGGATTTACAATGCTATTTTCATCAGAAAATTTAATAGATCTAACTGCAACATAATTTATTCTTGCACTTTGACTTTGCTTCTGTCTTTATTCGAGCTTTCATCTAAATCTGAAATTTTTTATCATGATATATCAAGGGTGAGCATCAAATTGCCCAGCAAGTTTAAATTCAATAAAGATATATCATGATTGAATGAATTGAACAATAAGCTAGCTAACTTTCAACAATATAAACATTGTGAAAGAGCATGAACAAATTTTCTTAGCTGAACGACCAAGTCAATAAAAATGAATGGTCAAGCATAAACATGAACAGATTAACTGAACCAAATGGTAATGAAGGTGATCAGCCTTTCATACTTGATGAACATTTACAATATGCACAACGTGCGAATCAATAATTAATATAGACGTGAATAATCAACAACAATTATTCATTAACATGCTTTGAACATGCAACTCAAGTTTGAGTTAGGAAAACTTGCCTGATTCGTTGACTACTGCTACGCAGTTTAAGTTAACTTCTTTTGGTAAGACCTATCATTATTAATAAGATTGGTCTTTCAATCAACATATTCTACTTTGTATCATAATACAATTACTTTTTTAATAGATTATCTAACACTTAATCAAATATTAGATAATATCTTAACACATCAGTATTATTATCATTCTTTGAAAATTCTTTAATCACTATATCATATTCATTATGATTAAACACTTAATCTTATACATTATAAGTTCTTCTTTATACTCTAATAAGTCAAATACTAATCCAATAACCTATATCCTAAATTTAACAACCAAATTGCCAATCCAGCATACTAGATACAGAATCCAGCAACCTGGATTCAACAAATTTCCAATCCAGCAAGCCAAACTGCAATCCAGCAAACTGGATTACAAATCCAGCAACTAGATTGCAATCCAGCAAGCTAGATTCAACATATTTTCAATTCAGTAAACTTTTTTTCAATCCAGCAAAAGCTGGATTCATCAGATTTTCTAATCCAGCAAGCTAGATTCCATATCCTTTTCACGAAAATACCAAATCAACTTATTATATTTCTATCTTTTGCCCAAACACATATACATATATTTCATACACAAAAAGTATTGTTCCAAAATTTTCCAACTTCCTTTGGTATTTTTCAAAAATCATTTTTAGTTAATTCCTTAAGAAATTAGCTACCTCGTGCTTAACTCCAGAAATTCCCATCTCTTGGCACAATCTTACACATCTTAACGTGAGCCTATAGTTTAAATTTCGTGGCCATCGGAGTTATAGAACTCCGGCTATAGCAATTTTCGTCGAAAAATTACAGAAATTGAAATGGTCATAACTTGCTCATTTTAACTCGGAATGAGTTCATTTCTGGACAATAGATACTTTATACCATATATTTTCATGTCCCTCAAGGCCAGAATTTTTCTCACAAATTAAGTGGCCGAAAATGCCCTTTTAAAAATTTGGGCAGAAGCTAAATGTCATTTTGCAGTTTTTCGTGCTTTGCTAAAAATATTCCATACGGAAATCTACAACTCTTTTTTCAGTAATTCCACTTGGAGATGTTAGAAAACTTATCATATTATCCTCCCAAATTTTTTTAGAATTTTTAATTGCCAGAAAAGTGACGAAATTACCCCTGGTCCTGACTGTTCATAAACAGTCCATTTTTCTCAAAATGCACAAAACTATTTTTACTAAAACAGTTACTACGACTTGTGTACTTAACATTTTTGAGTGCTACCACTTGGTTTTAGTAGATAACTTATATATCTAGCACCTCTCTTTGACGGATCGCAAAAAGAAGGTGTAGGTCAAAAATGGTGAAAATCCAAAGTACATATAAATTTAGTGCTTATAAACTAGAAAATCACTTTTTCTTTACTTTTGATTTCCAACTAAAATAACACCCAATATGGGTATATCTAAACATGAAACACTCATTAACATGTATATACATGGTTTTTGAGTTTAGAAACATAGATTCAAGGTTTGATTTACAATAATCAAAAATTACATGAACAAAAGGGGTTTATACCTTTAATCTTTTGCTAGCCTTCCTTATTCTTTCAAAGTAGGAGATGAACTTATGGAGCATTAATGGTAGAACTCCTCTCCTTCTTCTTTTTCTTCCCACCGAATTCTATCTCTCTCTTGCTTCTCTCTATCTCTCTCTCTCTTAGTTTTGCTTGGTTAGATGAAAGAAATAAAAGTGATAAAAACTAGATTTTTGTTTTGGTAAAAAGAATATATGGATAGATATAATATGTATATGTGATTATATTTCTCCAACATCATCTTATCCCTTTCCCTCTCTCTCTAATCATCATTTAGATGTATGGGAGATTATTAAGTAATGTGGCTTCTTAAACAAAGTGACACATGGCTATGTTGGTGGAAGATCTTTTGCAAATTTGTGGTGCTTATAATTAATGATGTGTAACCACCATCTCCTCTCCTTTTCCTCTCCTTCAAATCCGGCCAAGTAGCCTTTAATTCACCAAGCCTTGCTTCTTTTTTCATGTAATATCTAGTATACATAAAGTCCAAAGTGCCCTTTCTTCAATTGGGCTCCAAGTTTGGGCTCCTATACTTTTAATTCCTTTGAGCTTCTAAATTAATTTTTTGGGCCATGAAAATAAATTAGGTCCAATACTTTTAATATTCTCATTCCCTAATTATTTAATTAGGGTTTTCATTTCCTCAATTATAACTTAATTCCTAACTTACATGCCCTTAATTTTTTAACCCAATTAGACTTGCTATAATTAGGTTATAAAATTAATTAACTGAGATATATAAAATAAATCTCTTAAAATTAGTATATATTTTAAATACCATAATTCTCTCATCCCATAACCCTTAAGTTATTTAATTCGTCATTCCTAATATATAATTAGGATCACACTAGTTTTTTTTATTTGTCATCACATAATATTCGTATTCACTTACTCACATAATCATTAAATAAATTGTGACATGCTCCACAATTCTCTTAGATTAATATATATTTAAATACTAGTACCACTAAATAACAATAACCATTTATGTTATTTAATTATCATACTTAATTTAAATAACTTATTTAAGTTATACAATTTATATTGTATAATTTAATTTAATTTCCTCCTCCTCTCCATAAATTGTTTTCAAACAATTTATTTATAAATTAAATATATAATTTAATATATTCAATCACTTATTCAAGTATGAATTTAATTTACTAACTAGTTGATACCAATATGCATATTTGCATATTGGATCTCCTCTCATATTTTTACTTTACATCATTTGGTAAAATATTAAATATTATACCATTAACCATATAACATAATATCATAACATATTTCACTTCTCACACTAATTTTGACTTTTCTCCATAAAAAATCAACTGTTGACTTTGACCAAAAGTTAACCTTTACACATTTTGTGTTTACTGTCCATTTTGACTAAACTTGACGTTCCGGACGCAACCGAGCAGTCCATGTTTCAAAATTCTATCTCTAACTCAAATTTTGAGTTTTAAATTACTCCCTTCTTATTGCTAATCGTATTAACTAACGACTTTATACTTATTCAAATTCTTATTTGCCATTCAAGGCCAACGTTCGAGCTATGTTAATTACTAACATAGTTTTATCGTGATCCTTATATCATTAACATAATTCATCATTCCTCTTGCTAAAATATATATAGCACCTTGCTAAGTATATATATATATATATATATATATATATATATATATATATATATATATATATATATATATATATATATATATATATATATATATATATATTTCTATACATATACTCATCTTCGTTTAACCTCATAGCTTTTCTTCCTGTGCAATCTTATTTCGTTAATAAAATTTCACCTGTATTAGTATAACATTTCTTACACTATTCAATTCGCACAGAATTTACAGGTATCGTAATACCTTATTCTTGATATTCATTCAAATACATATCAATTCATTTCTAGGATTTTGGAATTTTGTAACCCATATTTCTTTATTCTCATTCAATCAAGAAACTATATAGGTTCTTCTTAAAAATTTTGAAATCCTTAAAATTCCTTCACAGAAACGTCAATTTCATACATTTATTTTCTGTCTAGGTTCATCTTATAACTTTAAATCCATCATTTTAGGATTTTTATAATTATCTAAATTCTCGGGTTGTGACATTCACCCCTTCTTCTAAGAATTTCGCCCCCGAAATTAAAGCATACTAAACTCTGCTTATTCTCTTGATCAAAACTAGGTTTTTAACTTAACCTTTACAATTTCCTCCTTTGAGGTTTTCTCATTTATTATCACATTTCACCATAACTACTCACTAGGAGTTTACATCTTCTAAACATTCAGCAAAACTAGGTTGTCATAATAACCTTTACTCAATCATCTCAGATTCTACTCGTACGCAATGAGTTCACAATATTTCATATCCATCATCACATACTACCACAACATTACTCTAAAGAGTTTAAAAAAATTCAAATTTGTCTGAGGGATCATAAAACCATGAACTTTGAGGTTTAGGGGTATTTCTACCTGCTACCTCTTTCAATTACGAAAGAAAGGTACTCTACCTCTGAAATATTTTATATTTGGTATGTTTACAATCACAAAGAAGGTAAACTACCGATGCGGATACTTTAGATGATCAGTCTGTTGTACCTTAGTAACCGGAACGACTATATGCGTTCTTAGATTGGAATATTTTATCCAATTAGTATATCCCTATTTTCAGGGTTATTCACCTCAGACTCATCATAAGATTTCGTTCCAAAATAATTTGATTCGGCATAAGCTTTCAAAGAATACTTTGAATTTCATAAACATTTGTCTAGCTGAATCAAATAGCTTAGACGCATATCAATAATTCAAATTTCAATCGAAACATTGCTAGCCAAATTTAGTTGGCCATAAATTATCTTTAAAATTCTTAAAATCATTTTATGACGTCATGATACCGCACTACATTTACAGTCCGTTTGAGGATTCCGTCATTGTGTGACTTTGTCATACTACATCATTCCATAGTGGACTGATGATCTTTAGATCACATCCGACACTAAGTAATTATACATTGATAACTCCATCATTTTTATCATTCTGCATTAGGTTCCATGATACATTGATGATATAAAAATACATTTTGATCATTCAAATCGTTTTCGTCTAGCCAAATCAATTAGCATAGACTCTTCTTTAAACCGTTCAAAAACTTTTGAAAACCATCTTTGGTGTCATAATGCCACAACAGGTAATGATGTGTTAGTAGTACGAAGCCCACTTCTACACAGTTGTAACCTTGTGTTGAGGATAACAAAAATTCATTTTATTTCAAAAGGCACATCAGTGCAAATTTAGCTTGATGTCAAAAACTTTGAAGTCTAGCATAACTAGAAGATTTGGAATACATATACTTCCACCATCAACTTTAATAACTCTACTCCTCCATTACTTAATAAGTCTATCTATTTCTATCATCCTCAATTCTCCATTCACAACTTTCTCATACCCTAATTCATCAAACTTACCACACATTATGAGTTCAGAAACTTTCCACAACCATATGAGTTTCGGAACTTATCCTAGTCAGACCATAGGCGTCCATTCGCTGAGGGGATCAAAACATACCATATGATTATGAGTCATAAACTTACCATAAGTATGAGTTTTAAGAACTCGTAACTAACCTTATATTCTCTATCTATTCGTTATACACATGAGAAAAGAATCACCTTATCAACATGCATATAGCAAATAGCGCGACATTAGGTTCCAATGATTATCAATACCAGAAACTAAGTGGTTGTTAAACCAAACTCGGCCACTAATCAACATAGGAAGCTAAGCGAACAATTCCCTGCCCATACAAAGAATTGGTCTACCTAACCACTATATCGACCGGGAAGCTAAGTGATTCTAAAACTAAGTACAAATTCTCTGCCCATACAAGGAATCATACAACTCAGCTGCTGACCTGAGTCCTCAATTGAAATCCCACACCATTCTAACTTTCTCTTTTCTTAATACGAATTTTCTTTAATCTGCATCTTAACATTTACCACTTTTTTCTGAGTTTACATTGTACCATTTCATAGTACATTCTCTTTATAGCGTCAAGCTATATCATTCCAATCACTTAACATATCTTATGTTATTTAACGATTTAATCTGATCACGTCGTGATCTTATTTCGTAATCATTTCTCCTTATACTTACGATCGTTTTATTTTATGATCTTCTTATTCTTCTCTTTAATCATATTATATTATGATTTTATTAACACTTTTCATCTTATAGACATAGTCTATTTATTTTCACTTTTCATCATTATTACTGGAGTCAGGTAACTCCAGATTCTTATCCTTATATCTCTTCAAGATTCTTCTTTGAATCTTAATTATCTTTTTTCTGAATTTCTTAAATTCATCTCTTATCGCTTAAACTCTATTCCAGTTTATTATTTATCATCTCCGCGATTATAGCCTAAGGTACACCTACCTAAGGTTTATAACCTACAGCTCTGATACCAACTGTAGCATCCCCAAGTCCCGGTCCTAATCACCAAGGATCTGGTATACTATTTCTATAACTATTGCGGAAGATATAAACATAAATTGTTTATACATTAAACTTTTACAACATAAACCCCAAGGTCTACAACTTTAACTTAATACATACCTTCAATATCTTAGAGGATTTACAATGCTATTTTCATCAGAAAATTTAATAGATCTAACTGCAACATAATTTATTCTTGCACTTTGACTTTGCTTCTGTCTTTATTCGAGCTTTCATCTAAATATGAAATTTTTTATCATGATATAGCAAGGGTGAACATCAAATTTCCCAGCAAGTTTAAATTCAATAAAGATATATCATGATTGAATGAATTGAACAATAAGCTAGCTAACTTTCAACAATATAAAAGAGCATGAACAAATTTTTTTAGCTGAACGACCAAGTCAATAAAAATGAATGGTCAAGCATAAACATGAACAGATTAACTGAACCAAATGGTAATGAAGGTGATCAGCCTTTCATACCTGATGAACATTTACAATATGCACAACGTGCGAATCAATAATCAATATAGACGTGAATAATCAACAACAATTATTCATTAACATGCTTTGAACATGCAACTCAAGTTTGAGTTAGGAAAACTTGCCTGATTCGTTGACTACTGCTACACAGTTTAAGTTAACTTCTTTAGGTAAGACTTATCATTAATAATATGATTGGTCTTTCAATCAGCATATTCTACTTTGTATCATAATACAATTACTTTATTAATAAATTATCTAACACTTAATCAAATATTAGATAATATCTTAACACATCAGTATTATTATCATTCTTTGAAAATTCTTTAATCACTATATCATATTCATTATGATTAAACACTTAATCTTATACATTATAAGTTCTTCTTTATACTCTAATAAGTCAAATACTAATCCAACAACCTGGATTCTAAATTTAACAACCAAATTGCCAATCCAACAGACTACATACAGTATCCAGCAACCTGGATTCAACAAATTTCCAATCCAGCAAGCCAAACTGCAATCCAGCAAACTGGATTACAAATCCAGCAACTAGATTGCAATCCAGCAAGCTGGATTCATCAGATTTTCTAATCCAGCAAGCTGGATTCCATATCCTTTTCATGAAAATACCAAATCAACACAATATATTTATATCTTTTGCCCAAACACATATACATATATTTCATACACAAAAAGTATTTTTCCAAAATTTTCCAACTTCCTTTGGTAGTTTTCAGAAATCATTTTTAGTTAATTCCTTAAGAAATTAGCTACCTCGTGCTTAACTCCAGAAATTCCCATCTCTTGGCACAATCATATACGTCTTAACGTGAGCCTACAATTTAAATTTCGTGGCCATCGGAGTTATAGAACTCCGGTTATAGCAATTTTTGTCGGAAAATCACAGAAATTGAAATGGTCATAACTTGCTCATTTTAACTCGGAATGAGCTCATTTTTGGACAGTAGGTACTTTATACCATATATTTTCATGTCCCAAAAGGCCAGAATTTTTCTCACAAATTAAGTGGCCGAAAATGCCCTTTTAAAAATTTGGGCAGAAGCTAAATGTCATTTTGCAGTTTTTCGTGCTTTGCTAAAAATATTCCATACGGAAATCTACAACTCCTTTTTTAGTAATTCCACTTGGAGATGTTAGAAAACTTATCATATTATCCTCCCAAATTTTTTTAGAATTTTAATTGCCAGAAAAGTGACGAAATTACCCCTGGTCCTGACTGTTCATAAACAGTCCATTTTTCTCAAAATGCACAAAACTATTTTTACTAAAACAGTTACTAAGACTTGTGTACTTAACATTTTTGAGTGCTACCACTTGGGTTTAGTAGATAACTTATATATCTAGCACCTCTCTTTGACGGATCGCAAAAAGAAGGTGTAGGTCAAAAATGGTGAAAATCCAAAGTACATATAAATTTAGGGCTTATAAACTAGAAAATCACTTTTTCTTTACTTTTGATTTCCAACTAATATAACACCCAATATGGGTATATCTAAACATGAAACACTCATTAACATGTATATACATGGTTTTTGAGTTTAGAAACATAGATTCAAGGTTTGATTTACAATAATCAAAAATTACATGAACAAAAGGGGTTTATACCTTTAATCTTTTGCTAGCCTTCCTTATTCTTTCAAAGTAGGAGATGAACTTATGGAGCATTAATGGTAGAACTCCTCTCCTTCTTCTTTTTCTTCCCACCGAATTCTATCTCTCTCTTGCTTCTCTCTATCTCTCTCTCTCTTAGTTTTGCTTGGTTAGATGAAAGAAATAAAAGTGATAAAAACTAGATTTTTGTTTTGGTAAAAAGAATATATGGATAGATATAATATGTATATGTGATTATATTTCTCCAACATCATCTTATCCCTTTCCCTCTCTCTCTAATCATCATTTAGATGTATGGGAGATTATTAAGTAATGTGGCTTCTTAAACAAAGTGACACATGGCTATGTTGGTGGAAGATCTTTTGCAAATTTGTGGTGCTTATAATTAATGATGTGTAACCACCATCTCCTCTCCTTTTCCTCTCCTTCAAATCCGGCCAAGTAGCCTTTAATTCACCAAGCCTTGCTTCTTTTTTCATGTAATATCTAGTATACATAAAGTCCAAAGTGCCCTTTCTTCAATTGGGCTCCAAGTTTGGGCTCCTATACTTTTAATTCCTTTGAGCTTCTAAATTAATTTTTTGGGCCATGAAAATAAATTAGGTCCAATACTTTTAATATTCTCATTCCCTAATTATTTAATTAGGGTTTTCATTTCCTCAATTATAACTTAATTCCTAACTTACATGCCCTTAATTTTTTAACCCAATTAGACTTGCTATAATTAGGTTATAAAATTAATTAACTGAGATATATAAAATAAATCTCTTAAAATTAGTATATATTTTAAATACCATAATTCTCTCATCCCATAACCCTTAAGTTATTTAATTCGTCATTCCTAATATATAATTAGGATCACACTAGTTTTTTTTATTTGTCATCACATAATATTCGTATTCACTTACTCACATAATCATTAAATAAATTGTGACATGCTCCACAATTCTCTTAGATTAGGTCACTAATATATATTTAAATACTAGTACCACTAAATAACAATAACCATTTATGTTATTTAATTATCATACTTAATTTAAATAACTTATTTAAGTTATACAATTTGCATTATATAATTTAATTTAATTTCATCCTCCTCTCCATAAATTATTTTCAAACGAGTTATTTATAAATTAAATATATAATTTAATATATTCAATCACTTATTCAAATATAAATTTAATTTACTAACTAGTTGATACCAATATACATATTTGCATATTGGATCTCCTCTCATATTTTTACTTTACATCATTTGGTATAATATTAAATATTATACAATTAACCATATAACATAATATCATAACATATTTCACTTCTCACACTAATTTTGACTTTTTTCCATAAAAAATCAACTGTTGACTTTGACCAAAAGTCAATCTTTACACATTTTGTGTTTACTGTCCATTTTGACTAAACTTGACGTTCCGGACGCAACCGAGCAGTTCATGCTTCAAAATTCTAACTCAAATTTTGAATTTTAAATTACTTCATTCTTATTGTTAATCGTATTAACTAACGACTTTATACTTATTCAAATTCTTATTTGTCATTCAAGGCCAACGTTCAAGCTATATTAATTACTAACATAGTTTTATCTTGATCCTTATATCATTAACTTAATTCATCATTCCTCTTGCTAAAATATATATAGCACCTTGCTAAGTATATATATATATATATATATATATATATATATATATATATATATATATATATATATATATATATATATATATATACTCATCTTCGTTTAACCTCATAGCTTTTCTTCCTGTGAAATCTTATTTCGTTAATAAAATTCCACCTGTATTAGTATAACATTTCTTACACTATTCAATTCACACCGAATTTACAGGTATCGTAATACCTTATTCTTGATATTCATTCAAATACATATCAATTCATTTCTAGGGTTTTGGAATTTTGTAACCCATATTTTTTTTATTCTCATTCAATTAAGTAACCATATAGGTTCTTCTTAAAAATTTTGAAATCCTTAAAATTCCTTCACAGAAACGTCAATTTCATACACTTATTTTCTGTCTAGGTTCATCTTATAACTTTTAATCCATCATTTTAGGATTTTTATAATTATCTAAATTCTCGGGTTGTCACAATGTTAACATCTTCTCAAGTTCCTAATCTACCTCATGTAGTATTCATGTTCATTAGCCTATTATATTTGAAAATTTCTCTAGCACAAGACTTAACAGGTTTAGTCATGGATACGGACACCATAAACATTATATCATGCTCATTTACATCTAAAATCAACCATATATATCAACCACTAAGTTCAGAACTTATACACCATAAGTTTTACAAAGTTTGTTTTCAAGACTTAAAGTCTTTGTTAAAGGTCTTCTACCAAATCATGTTTGACACTTCACATCACATAAGGAAACTTTATAACACAAGCTATACCTCTTTGCAGGTGTATAAAAGTCCTAAAACCAAACTAGCAACCACTCAGCATAACAAAACTCAGCAACTAGTTCTGAGGTACGGCGCAGCTGCGCTGCACCCCAGTATAAACAGGGCGCAACTGTGCCAGGTCGAGTTCAGAGGCAGTAAGGTTACTCTGTTTAAAGAGTAACTACCAACTTAATTCCCAATGATTCAAGCATGTTCCAAACCATTATTAAAGTACTCATTCATGCAAGTAAACTTCCTAAACTCCTTATAACATGTTAATTCATATTCATTGACGTATAAATTCAAGAAATTCCAAGAATCAAATATACCCATCTCAAGAACATAGATAAAAATTAATACCTTCTTAAGCTTAAATTGGACTTCCTATACATTGAATAAGCTTCTACAATTGCTCAGCCACTTGAATGCTTTACTTAGACAACTCTTAGCAACACAAAATCTGACTTTAAGCTTTCATTTATAGAAGAAGCTTGGACTAGACAATGGCATTACACAAGATTGGAATCTATGGTGTATTGGGAAGAAACAATGGTTGCTCAAAGGTTGGCCAACCACCCTCAAGCCCATCCATTATCACCTAGCTCTAGCCTTTTGGAAGAATACGTATTCTAGCCTTAAGTTACTATTCATGTACTTGTGCCACTTATTTTGGGACAAAGAAATCTCAGCAACACTTAGCTCCCTCCCATTCAGTTACTTAGTTTTCCAAAATGATTTTAATATCCAAGTGTTACTATATTAGGAGAAATTAGGGTTATTTATAAACTCACATCATATAAGCCATGTACTTCAAGTACACGCATTAAAATAACGCAGTTAGGCATTATTGCATGGGTATTCTCCATAACTATCTCTACCACTCACATAACCACATTACAACCTTATTTAATATTAATGTTTATTTAAACATTGAATTTCCTTTCCAGTTTCTAGAATACACAGATATTTGCATCATCTCGATAAATAAAAATCATATAATATTTGTAACTAGTATACTTATTATCATGCTATCACTTGCAATAATAATAATAATTCAATATACCATCAAATAATTGCTAGATACTAATATATTTCCTATAACAATAATTAATATTATAAGACAATGTATCTCACCACTATGCCACAAGGAGTTAGGCACTGCTATGTATCTTATTTTCTCAAAGATGCTTCGCATCTCGAAAATAATAAAAGCAATCAAGCCGAACACATAATAAAATGGAAGTATTAAAGGCCTTAATTACTATTGAGCATAAGGGATTGAAAAACCAGTTTTACAAAACATCACTGTCGTATCTCGTTAAAATTGAACTTTTATACAAAATTCAAACCCTTTGTATATAGGTACAGACGAGGCATATCACTACTTCTAGATAATTGCACATTGACTTACACACAAACACACATTCAGATAAAAATTTAAATTGAAAAGTGGCGGTAACCGTGTCACCACGGAAGTTGGGGGGTACCTAACACCTTCTCTCAACTTAATCAAGTCCACAGACCCTAATGAATCTCGATTTCACAGACCAATTAAACAGTGTCATATCACTAGGTCTATGTGCAAACCATTTCTCGGTTGAGTTGGTGCAATAATTTAAAAATACCAACTGGCGACTCTTACAGTCCAATCGTCGACATATACATGTCAAACCTTTTCACAACTTATTTTTTCAAACAAATCTCACCTAACATGAGAACACCAAAAGACAAGAACAGAAAGGGACAAATAAAAATCCCGATGTCGACATTAGGCGAGTTTTTTTGGTGGTTCAGTGTATTTAGAAGTTCACGATGCTCCAAGTGCTCAAAGGGCAGAGGTTTTGGTTGTAGAAAGGTCTAACTGTTGGCTCACTCCCTACTTAGAGTATCTTATAGATGGTAAGTTGCCTTCGGATCAGGTATTGGCGAGAAAGATAAATCATATGAGTTCTTACTTTGTTCTGATTGATGGAGACCTGTATTGTTGGGCGTTTTCTTCTCTATTGCTGAAGTGCTTGGTACCGTCCGAAGTAGACTATATTCTTTAAAAATTTCATGAAGGGATTTGTGGTGATCATATAGGGGCTAAAGTGTTGGCATATAAGGTGATTTGGCAAGGATAATATTGGTCGACAATATTTCAGGAGGCTAAGGAGTATGTCAAAAGGTACCCCAAGTGTCAGTTGAATAGTCATGTCCAGCATCAGCAGCTCGAGGAATGTCTTCGGTCTTGTCCCTGATCTCATTCTCTATTTTGGGGATTAACATCTTGGGGCCGTTGCCGAAGTCCAAAGGTCAAGTAAGCTTTGTAATAGTGGCGATAAATTATATGACTAAATGGGTAGAGGCCATACCTCTTTAGGCCATTATAGAACATGAATGTTTGAAGTTTTTTAAGGAATTTATGGTGTTTTGGTTCTATATTCCTATGTTATTGGTTTCTGACAATGGGTGACAGTTTGTGGGTTATAAGTTTGAAAAGTTCTTGGCAAATTGAAATATTCAACACCAAAGAACGTCAGTAGCGCATCCTCAGTTAAATGGGTAGGTGAAAGTAATGAACCAAACCCTCCTTAATGGCATTAAAAAGAGGCTAGACAAAGCTAAGGGACGATGGCCAAAAGAGCTTCTTAGTGTGTTATAGGAGTATCAAACTATCCCCAAGACGACAACGAGAGATTCACCATTTAGATTGGCTTATGAGACCGATGCCTTAGTTCCGATGGAAATTTGGGTTGCTTTCTTTTTAGGTTAGTCAGTTCAAAGAGTTATATAATGACGAGGGGCTTTGGCTTAACTTAGAGTTGCTACAAGAGGTTCGGGAGTCAGCGTTGGTAAGGTTAGCAGTTTACTAACAAAGAACGACTCGATATTACAATCGAGGTGTCAAACAAAGGAGATTTGATGTTGGAGATTTAGTTCTTCGGGAAGTGGAGGCTTCTGCTCCCCTAAGTTTTGGGAAGTTAATGCCTAACTGGGAAAGTTCCTACGATGTTATCAGGGTACCAAAGCCAGAACTCACCAACTTTAGGCTATGGATGGGACAGAAGTTAAAAACACTTGGCATGCTGGGAGGCTTCAAAAGTATTATCAATGATTTATGTTAGTTGTTTCTTTTTATGGCATTGTAATCTTATGAAGGTGTCAATAAAGATTAACAGTTCATTCTTGCAAAAGATATTTTCATTAATTTTTGATATTTGTATAAGGAAGGCTGATTACATTAAAAGGGAAAAAGGGGGGTTATTCCTCATCATCTGAGGAATCTAGGATGCTTCGGTCAATTTTAGTTGCCTTTAGTTTTTCTTTATCTCTTTCTCTAGCTCATTGGTGGCCATCCCCGAATTGTTTCATGACTTCTGCTATTAGTTTGAGGGAGTTCCTATATTCTAAGATTAATTGGCATTTCACTTCTTTAGTGAGGGGAGGGCCTTGACCTTTTAGGTCGTTCTAGTCCTTTTCCTGAGACTTGTTGGTCTTTATCATCTCCATCATCTGGTTATGCATGGTCCTCATTCGTTTGTGGAGACCAACTATTGCCTTCTTTATTAACTCGTTCTTTTCTTTCATCTAACCATAAACCGTCAAAATATGTTTTTTCTTTACATTCACTTCGAAGAGTTGCCAATTCACCCCATTTAGCTCACATGACAAATCATCACTGGTGTCTTTGAATCTATCTTCGTCCCTTGGAAGAAAAAGGTCTTCAAAGAGTTCATGTGGGTAGTCGACAAGATCTTATGGCTATAACGTCATTGAAGCACATGCTTCCTAGATACAGCTGGTTGAAGAGGAAGAGTTTGGTTATGGGTCTGTTGACGTTGGGGGTTAGTGAGGTGTTTTAGTATCAAATTTTTTGGCTGGGGGTTCAGAGGAGGAACCCTCAAGTTCCTTTCTTTTTTGGTGAGGTTGGGGTTCGGTGGGATTGACAGAAGGGTTTAGGTCGGTGTGAGTGGTTTGGTTGGGGTCGGTAGCCTGTATGGTGTCGGGTTCGGGGGCATGAGAGGGTTCAGGAGGGTTGTTATTTGATAGTTTGTTTGGGGGGTTTAAAGTGGAAGCCTTCACCAAATGTCTTCTTTTTACCCTGAGAAGTGTGTTCCTTTCGGAAATGGTCATATCTAAAGGACTTTTTAGGTAAAAGATGATGTGGGGATGATAGTAGATGGGTTAATGGGCATTGCAATGGCTATAATTTGTTGGATTAGGATGGGTGGGTCGTTTTGGGTTTCTGGTGGAATGATGGGTTCATCTATTGTTGTGGGAAGTTCGTCATTGGCAATAATGGGGAGAGAGGAAGATTCAGTGATTATTAGGGTCGTGGATAATTAGCCGACTTTAGGGGTTGGTATTGGCCTGATGGGGGACACTGAAGAAGAAAGGAGAAAGTGGGTAAGGATAGATATTTTTATACTTTATAAAATAAAAAGAGAAAAAATGTTGATGGGTTCAGGACTTACATTTGTGATTTTAGAGTTAGGATTTTTTCGAGAGAAGATCCAAGTTCCATTCTTCCTTCGACATTTTGGAGGCGAAGATCTTGAATTCTTTGGCACATTTTTTTATTGATCTTGAGAGCTGTTGGGCTTGTTTCGGGTTAACAAAACAGACACTAACACGTGCAAGTATACACGGTCAACAAGTAGTATAGAGTAAGAAAGTATCGTTCCCACGGAGAAAGGTGAATATTTCTACACTAGCATGCAACAACCTTATCGCTATTTCTGGTTGCTTAAATGATTGATTAACAGGTAAATTAAAATCTAAAGTAATTATCAACACAAAATTACTAATTAATGAACTAAGAGATTCAAATTAGAAAGATATGGGATGCTAATGTCATTTAATGCCTTATCCATAATGCACACCTCTTGTTATGCATGATTAATTACTATGGGCTGCTAGTCGAGAGCACGAAAGTGTAACGTGGCCATCTTTCGATGAACCATGTACAAAACACACAAAATCCACAAAAGAGATAGAATTCATATGAACATCAATATTACCTAACCCACTATATGTCTATGTGAATTACAAGCAATAATGATTTAAGCACAAGCTCTCTCAATGACTACACATGCCAAACTGGTATATGTCTATCCGGGTCACGAATCACAAGACCTAACACATGTAAATCTTATGAACACATGCTAACATGGTCAAATCTGAACTTATATTTCCTTTTTCAATTCCATACAAGTTATTAGGGTGAATGGTGATCAAGCATCCAGACATTTAAGCACAACCAAGTTACGAAATCCAACCATAATCATACAAGAAATCACAATAAGGCATACAAGTCTGAACTAAGCAATAAATTTCATTAGAATCCCATAATGGTGGTTAGTTCATCGCTGAATCAACAACCATTATGGGATTTAAGCCAAACATGAAAGGAAACAAAGAGAACAAAGAGATTAAGGAGATAAGAGATGCAAATCTGATTAAACCCAGCTCCACAATGTGCCTTCAAACTAGTTCAAATCCAAAGTCAAAAACCAACATGAAACCCAATATTCACAAGTTATTAAATCTAGAGAGAGAAGCTAAAATGGTAGATAAATACTATGGATTCTCTCTAGCACTATTAAACCCTAAAATAGTAAAAGATAACTGATAGAATATGTCTCTCGTAACAAGAAATTACACCCTTATATGATAAACACGCTACAACATTATAAAATGGAAAGTTAACTTTTTAAATGCCCATAGCTGGAGCGGCTGCGCGGGTGTGTAATGCAAGTTGGGCGAGGACGCGCTGTGACTGCAATTAATTTTCTTCTGGCGCGGGCGCGCCGGCCTTGGCATGTTGATAGGCGCAGACGCGTGGGTGATGGTTTCTTCATACTGCTGAAATGATGTTGGTGTCTTGCTGCTACATGGTGATGCTGTTAATTCCTTCTTCTTTCTTCACTTCACTTCTTCAATCTTTATTTGACCACTTTAGATGCCCTCTTCACATGCTTAAGTCCAGCTACAATCTTTATTATATCCTTAGCTCACCATACCATGCCATGCCATGCCATTTCCATGCCTTTGGAGTTCCCTTGATGCAACCTACAAAATAAACATAAACAATAATCAAACAATACTAAAAATGCTTAAGTTAGGCAAAATTCTAGTAAGTTGGTAATCAATAAGTAGGTCTAAAACCTACTTATCAAATACCCCTAAACATGAACTATTGCTTGCCCTCAAGCAATAAACACAAATATGAATTAAGAAATGCAAACTACATGCTATGCAATTACACTATCATGCAAATGAATCCCCAGATTTCCAGCCATGCTAGAATTCCAATAAGATATGCCTCAGAGAAATATCCCGATCCAAGAACAAAGTATCAAACTAAGATACATGCATAACGACTTACAATCAGATAATCCCAACCTGCTATAAAGATGTTGTGTGTGTGTGATGTGTTCACAAATAAGCTTGACAAAGGCGAAGATTTCATATGCTATACTGCTTAAGAAAGAAAACTGAGGTTAAATCAAGAACTATACATAAAAATGAAATAACAACTACTCCAACACATCAATACAAGCTAAGGCTCAGCAACAGGTTTATTCTGCTTTATTTTTACTCACGAGGGCGATTTTCGCACTTTCTGGCGGTGTTTAATGATTTTTTTTATATTTCCCATGACTGTGCAATGTCTCATTCCATTAGGCTAACAGTGCTACCCCTTAGCAAGCTTTCAACCAATGACTCCCAGACCATAAAGACCTTAGGACGCTAGGTGTATAAACAATCCCCTCGGGCATACTTACTCAAGTAACAAAGTCCCCGAAACAAGACTAACCACCGTATTTATTCATTTTTTTTAATTTTTTTAATTTTTTTTATTTATAAGCAAGATAGCAAGTATACCCATGCATTCCCAAAACTCGAGTTTTAGTGTCTAGCAGTCATTACTCACTTCCTACACAATTCTATCTTTAAAACAGCGTTTTCCTCTCAGCAGACAAACAAGCTAATCTTAACCAACAAGTAAATATGAACACTAACGTGCAACCCAGTAGCATCTAAACAACAGGTATAAATTATATCATGTATAACATTATAACTCAGCTCAAAATATCAATCAAGCTAAAAAATCTATCAAATTTCTTAAGTCATCATTGGCCAAATTAGAATTCTACTAACTAAAAACTTGGGATTATGCAATGTTATGCAACTAAATAGATAATAAGAAACACAAAGAAAAATTTACTACAAAATTAAATTAACAACAACTAACATGCCATTAACTATATGAAATATGAATTAAACATGAAATTACACTACATGCTCTACACTACTGATTAGACCCAATACCCCAAAACTTATAATGTTCATTGTCCTTAATGAAGGTAAAGGGCAAGGAAACTCCCCTAAGTGTCAGCATGGCCACCCTCCTCGGGTGGTGAATCTGGCGGCGAATACGGCATGGCTGAACCGAAGAGAGGCCACTCCACCATAGTTCCCTATTGTGCAAACGCCTCGGCCAATGATCTAGTTAGTCCATTTGCGAACGCCAAAAAATTGTCGTGCAGGGCATCCACCTTCCTCTTAACCTGCAATCGTCGATCTCTGAAGTGGCAAGAGAGGAGGCGGCTGCCTCAGTAGGCTGTGGAGACAACACTGATGATGTAGCTGGCAAAATGAATCCTTTTCCCCAAGGGTGTGCCACCAACCTAATCCTCAAACTTCTGAATAGTGGCATGGTTAATGTCCTGGCTTGGATACTGCAGCTGCTAATCTTCCCAAATTACTCCAATTTTTACACATAAATGGGATACTACTGAGGCATGTGGGGTACTGCCAGTAGTGCTTCCCCTCATGTAACGAAGCATATTTTGGTGGAGGAGGTGGCCAACATCAATGTACTGTCCCGTGGTGATTCCCCACGGTATTATTACCCTCTCGACTGGGATATCATGCTGGTGTGAAGATGGCATCAACTTGGCATAGATGAATAAATTCCACGCTTTCGTATAATGATTTAGTGCTGAACTCAAAAAATTAGTAGGCGTGTTTGTGCCTTGTTTGTAGTTCCATCGAGTACCTGGCACACACAAGTCAGCAATAACCCTGTCCAAATCTATCTCAAACCTCGCATCCTCCACCCAATTGGCTCGACCAGTCGGAGGGTTGGGCAGATTAAATACCTCCCGAATCGCCTTTGGGCGATTGTCCACTTGCACACCTCCCACAAATGATAAACCACTCACTGTTTCCTCAGCATTCGCGTAGAACTCACGCACTATAGCCATTAGCATAGGCATAGGGCTAGACACAACTCCCATCCAGCATCGTTCCTTGATCAACTCCCGTAACTGCCCATCTTGCTTCCCAAGCTTGAATCCTCTTTCTTTCACAAATATTTTGCCGACAATTCTTTAGTACTCCACCTGAGCCTCTAGACTGACAAACTTGGTGAGGTCAATAATGACCTCATCTTGACTGCTGGATGAGGTGGACTTAGGGGGTGAGCGTGCTCATCTTGGCCCCATGGAGACTGATTAGAAAAGCCTTAACTGTGATGTGAGAAGGTGATAGTCTTGACTGAACTCTATATACACCAAATGTATCAAACCCTAACTAGCCCTTTGAATGCTCTGCACAAACCTTGATCACTTAGAAGAACCCCCAAACTTTATTTTTGACGTGTAGAAGGAAGTCTTCAGATAGCTTAGATGTAGGGTGACTTGCAGAGTTTGATTAGGAAAGGAGATTAAGGTATGTATGTGGGTAGGAGTGTATGTGTGGATACCAATTATAGAAGAGATGAGAGAGTGCTTCAGTTTTGTAAGAGAGGAACTCTGAGCGCTCACTGAAGAATGAAGAGGTTATGTAACTGATATAAAGACGTGGGTCATGATTTAAATCACTTAAAACTACCTAGATCCGGACTCGGGCGCGGCCACGCTGAGTCTATTTGTGTATATGGCGCGGGCGCGCTGGCCTTGGCGCGGGCGCACTGGGGTTATGCATAGTGTGGGCGCGAGTGCGCCAGGAGGCTGAATGCTCTGATGCTTGGCACGGGCGCGCTAACTTTGTACTGCATATAGGCGCGGCCGCACTACCCTGCTCCCCAGACTGAAACTGATTTTCACATAAGAAGGAACAAGCACCAACTTGATGCTCACTACCCTATTCCCAAATCAAAATTTGAACTGTATAATATGTATGTATGATTGTATATCCAAAAATGCTCTATATGAAATATCTATCAAAAAGATATGTGCATTAAGCTCTATTCAAAATTTGATGTCAAAATTTTTCATGATCTCAAGAATTAAACATGGGGGGGGGGGAAATAGACATGATATGCCATCGAAATTAAACAATAGAAAGAAGTAGAGATATATGCAACTGAGAATTAAACAATAAGGAGAGATAGACATGATCATATATAATTAAACATGAGGGAGAAGTAGACGTGATGCAAACAGAATTAAACATGAGGAGAGAGAGATGATGGGGTGCCTCCCATTGAGCGCTCGTTTATAGTCCGTTAGCTCGACTATCTCTGTTTTGATCAAGTAGTTGAAAGGATTGAGGCGACCTTCTGCCTATCGATCTCACCACCGTAGTAATGCTTTAGCCTCTATCCATTAACCTTAAAGGGTTTGTTTGGGCATTTATTGAAAATTTCAATTGCACCATGTGGAAATACAATCTTGACTGTGAAAGGTCCTGACCACCTTGACTTGAGCTTTTATAGGAAGAGTCTAAGTCTGAAATTAAATAGCAGTACTTCTTGCCCTGGCTCAAATGCTCTTTCCATGATTCGGCGATTATGCCACCTTTTCACTTTCTCTTTGTACAACTTGGAATTCTCGTAGGCCTGGAATCGAAATTCGTAAAACTCATTGAGTTGAAGAAGGCATTTTTCCCCTATAATCTTTAAGTCAAAGTTCAGCTTCTTGATTGCCCAATAGACCTTATGTTCAACCTCCATGGAAAGGTGACAAGCCTTTCTATACACAAACTGAAATGGCGACATACCTAGTGGTGTTTTGTAGGCAGTCCTATATGCCCATACTGCATCATCCAGCTTCAGCGACTAATCTTTTCTTGTGGGGTTCACAATCTTTTCCAATATCCTCTTCACCTCACGGTTTGACACTTCTGCTTAGCCATTTGTTTGAGGGTGGTAAGCTGTAGCTATTCGATGATTCACCTCATATTTAGCCAACATTGTTGTAAAATGGCGATTGCAGAAATGGCTACCTTCATCGCTAATGATCACCCTAGGAGTCCTGAACCTCATGAAAATACTCTTTTGGAGAAACCTCATAACCACCCTAGCGTCATTAGTCGGTAGAGCTGCCACTTCCACCCATTTGGACACGTAATCAACAACCAGAAGGATGTACAAGTTTCCACAAGACGAAACGAAGGGCCCTATAAAGTCTATCCCCCAGACATCGAAGATCTCCACCTCGAGGATTGTATTCAAGGGAATTTCATTTTTCTTTGAGATATTCCCTACCCTTTGACATCTATCACATCTCTGCACAAAGCTGTAAGCATCCTTGAAGAGAGCTAGCCAATAGAATTCAGCTTGCAAAACCTTGGCCGCTGTTCTTTTACCCTCGTAATGACCTCCATAAGCTGATGCATGGCAATCCTACAATATTCTCTCCGTCTCGCTGTATAGAATGCACCTTATAATCATTTGATCAATCCATTGCTTGAACAAGTAAGGTTCATCCCAAATAAACCATTTCACGTCATGGAGAAACTTCTTCTTTTGCTTCTCAGTCAACTCAGAAGGAATGATATTGCTTACAAGGAAGTTAGCATAATCTGCGAACCATGGCACTTCACCTTTCACTACAAACAATTATTCATCTGGGAAGGATTCATTGATCATAACTTTGTCATTCGCATCCCTTCCCTGATTTTCCAATCGGGACAAGTGGTCAGCCACTTGGTTCTCATTCCCTTTCCTGTCTTTGATCTCTAAGTTAAATTCCTGTAGAAGAAGTATACATCTGATCAAACAGGGTTTAGCATCTTTCTTTGCTATCAAGTATCGGATCGCTGCATGGTCGGTGTACACAATCACTCTAGTCTCAATTAAATAAGCACGAAACTTGTCGAATGCGTACACCACCGCTAAAAGCTCTTTTTTTCTGTAGTAGTGTAGTTCAACTAGGCATCAGTAAGGCTCTTACTAGCATAATAGATCACATGAAAGACCTTGTCCCTATGCCAGCCCAATACAGCTCCCACAACAAAATCACTTACATCACACATCATCTCGAATGGAAGGTCCCAATTCGGAGCTGTAATCACTGGCGTCGTAGTCAACTTCTTTTTCAAATGTTTAAAAGTAGTCAGGCATTCCTTATCAAATTTAAAGTGGACGTCTTTTTCTAATAAACTGCAAAGTGGCTTGGTAATCTTCGAGAAGTCCTTTATAAATCGACGGTAAAAGCCTACATGCCCCAAAAAGATATGGATGCCTTTTACAGAAGTAGGTGGAGGAAAGTTCTCAATAGTTTCCAATTTAGCCCTGTCCACCTCTAATCCTCTCTTCGAAACTTAATGTCCCAAAATAATACCTTCTTGTACCATAAAATGGCACTTTTCCCAATTTAGAACGAGATTCGTCTCAACACACCTTTTTAGCACCATTACCAAATTCTCCAAACATAGGTCAAACGAGTCTCCAAAAACTGAGAAATCATCCATAAAGACTTCAACGTTATGCTCAACCATGTCAGAAAAAATGGCCATCATACACCTCTGAAATGTAGTCGGGGCATTGCACAAACCGAAAGACATCCTTCTAAAATAAATGTACCATACGGACAAGTGAAGGTAATCTTTTCTTGGTCTTTCGGGGCAATCACAATTTGGTTGTACCTAAAGTAACCGTCCAGAAGGCAGTAGTACTCATGACCTGCTAACCTATCCAGCATCTGATCAATAAAAAGGAAAGGAAAATGATCTTTCCTTGTAGCTTTGTTCAGTTTGCGGTAGTCCATGCAGACCCTCTAACCTGTAACTGTCCTGGTAGGTATTAACTCATTGTTGTCATTAGAGACCACTGTCATACCCCCTTTCTTAAGCACATACTGCACCGGGCTAACCTAAGAGCTGTCTGATATAGGATAGATAATCCCTGCATCTAACCACTTCAAAATCTCCTTCTTAACCACTTCCTTCATGATAGGGTTTAATCTTCTATGTTGCTCCACTGATGGCTTACTATCATCTTCTGGCAGGATCTTGTGCATACAAAATGAGAGGTTGATCCGCTTTATGTCTGCTATAGTCCATCCAATTGCTAATTTAAACTCTCGTAGTAGTCGTATCAATTTGTCTTCCTGGCAAGATATTAGTGCATCAGTAATAATAACAGGAAACTTTGAAGATTCACTTAAAAATGTATACCTTATATGATCTGGAAGAGGTTTAAGCTCAAGTTCTGGAGGCATCTCAAGATGAGGCTTGAGTCATTCTGATGCCTCCCCAAGAAGTTTTAATGGCTCGATACGAATCTTAGACCTTCGCATCTGTGGTGATGTGTCAAGAATTTGCACGTACTCCACAATCTCATTATCTTCTATGTCTGATTCTCCCAGAATAGCACTTTCCAATGGCTCAATATCAACCAGATTACCAACCTCTTCATTCAACACTCTGTCTACCATATCAATCTGAAAGCATTCTTCCTCATCGGTGGGGAACTTCATAGCCTTGAAAACATTGAAGGTGACTTCTTGATCGTGCACTCTCATTGTCAACTCTCCTTTCTGGACATCTATAAGAGTTCGCCACGTGGCTAGAAAAGGTCTCCCCAGGATGATTGGTATGTTTCTATCTTCTCCATAGTCTAAAATGATGAAGTCGGCACGGAAGATAAATTTGTCTACTTTGACCAAAACATCATCAACAAAACCCCTTGGATAAGTGATGGATCTGTGAGCAAGCTGAAGTGATATATTTGTCAGCTTTGGAGCCGGCAATCCCAATTGATTGAATACCAATAGAGGCATCAATTTATGCTCGCTCCTAAGTCACACAGGCATTTGTTGAAAAACATCTTTCCAATGGAACATGGTATTGTGAAACTGCCTGAGTCCTTAAGCTTTGGAGGTAGCTTATACTGCAATACTGCACTGCACTCTTCTGTCAAGACCATTATCTCATAGTCTGCTAATCGTTTCTTCCTTGATAGAATGCCCTTCATGAACTTCGCGTAGCTTGGCATTTGCTCTAAAGCCTCTGCGAATGGTATATTTATCTACAGTTTCTTGTAGACCTCTAAAAATTTAGCAAATTGCTTATCTTCTCTTTGCTTTTGCAATCTCTGTGGATAAGGAACAGGAAGGTAAACAAGTGGTGGTTTGGTTATGAGTTTCTCAGGCAACTCTTCATGATCCTTCTCAATTACCCTCTGCTCAGAACCTTCTTTTCTCAAACCATCATCAGAGCCAACTTCCCCTTGGAGCGGCCGCGCGGGCTCTCCTTCTTTATTGGGCGCGGGCGCGCCGACTTGTAGTTTTGCAATCAATTTTCCTAATCTTAGTGTAATGGCTTGACATTTCTCGTTTCCATCCCTTCTTGGATTGGCTTCAGTAGTACTCGGCAGAGCCCCTTGTGGTCTATTGTTCAACATATTGGCCATTTGTCCCATTTGAGTCTCCAAGTTCTTAATAGCCATAGCTTGGCTCTTTATCATTACTTCAGCGTTCGCCATGTACTTTAACATCATTTTTGTGACGCCCCCAAAATAGGTCCAATCCATCCAACCTATTCCGAGTCACCAAATACATGGTACAGAAAACAACTATAACTTTATTACTACAATTGTCGTGCAAAATACAACAACACATATGTTGTGAGTTTTGATGCAAATATATATCAACTGTGACTTTCATCCTAATCTTGGATAGCACGTCACAATGGCACCTTACATAAAGGTATAGTCAATAACTGTTTTGGAAATTAAAATCTTTGTGAAGTGCTCAAGAAAACCTTCGTACATGGGAGGCCATGCGTATAGGTCATGATAGATATCATATGTCCACAGAATTATCCTTGGTTGACCTAATAGATCCCAAAGAAAAATGAGAAGATTGCTATCATGTTCTTTCCAATGGTGAGTCTTCTCTTGACATATAATTATCTCCATTGTCTCAAATTAAGAATTATATTTTAACCAAGCTCCAAGATTATATAAGTAGTGCTCGTAGATATACTCAGCGAGTGGATGTGCACAACCCTGTCTAATGATAACACGAAGTCGCATGTCATTAGACATCTTATGTGGTAGTGGCAAAACACCCTTCCAACGTTGGGTTCGCCTCACCCAATTTGATTCACCAAATATAACTACTAAATGATGTATCAAATACAACACACTTTTCTAAACTGTTTAGGGAGAACCTCCACATCTAGAGACCACCGTTCTATTCCGCTGTTACCCCCGCTCGACTCAGCTACACTCTTATTACATGAAAGGAATTGTGAAGCAAAAGGGTGAGCACAACTAGCCCAGTAAAGAATATCATGACTAAATATAATTAAATTAGCAATAGCCTTCATCAGTAATAAATCAGAGATTTAGAACATATAGTAGATGATAAAACTTTTCAACCATAGTTGCAGCGGAACGAGCAATCCATTAGAAGAGTAAAATAGACCATAAAGTCTATTATCTTCTCCATGTTAAAAGTCCACCAACAATATTTTATCCCTGCAACATCAATCAACAGTTTTGGTCCACAATCATATGAACAACTCATAATCATAATTATAGTTCTAAATTTCTCTTCTCATCTAGGACGAAGATAATTTTCATCACATGTCTTTATCTGAAACATCAAAGATCATGGTTATACCAAATCACATTTCCTGTTTATAATTATACTAATAAGTTCATCTTTGCACTACGGCCAAAGATATTCATTAACAGCTCATCTTTGCACTACAGGCCAAAGATATTCAACAACAGGTCATCTTTGCACTACAGGCCAAAGATATTCAACAACATGTCATCTTTGCACTACATGCCAAAGATATTCATTAACAGTTCTTCTCTGCACTACAGGCCAATAACATACAACTGTAAAACCAATAAACAACATGTCATCTTTGCACTATGGGCCAAAGATGACTTTCATCATAATATAAGCATGAGGATTATGACAAGAATATAAAGAATCAATCACATGAGATAAATGATAAATTTTAAAGACATTAACAATTTAATTTATCCAAAATTCAATAATATCCAAATTGTCAACATGATACTGCTTTGTGGAGTAAAATTCAATAATAATATTATATCAAACATAATTTGAACAGAAAATAATATTTTCACGAACATAATAACATTATTCATTATATTGTAAACTCCATTTAATATTATTCATTCTACAATAACATTGAATTCATTTACTAATATTATTAAACATTAAATAATATTTTAAATCAATGATTACATAACACCTTAATCCAAATGTTATAAATTACTTAATAATCTCATAATCTAATATTATTAATATTAGTATTTCTTAAACTTATAAACAATTTATTTTAATTGTTTACACTTTACTAATTAATGCATTTTGTCACCCTAAAATGCCAAACTCATAAGATTTTATCACCAATAACCAAAACCCTCATAAAAATCTGCATATACCTTATATAGGATTCTCAAGCCATAAAATCCTATTTTCAAATTTTCTTACTTCACATAACATATTTAATTTATTTACTCATAACTAGTCATTTTTCATGAAAAATACCAAATCAGTCCCAGAAATTTTTTTTTCTGGGATTTAGCAGAATATAGTCCCCTATTGAATATATATTTTTCTCAGAATTTTTAAAATTCATTTACTATTTTTCATATGGCCAAAATTACCGAATATTTAGACATTTATCATAAACTGTACTTTTGTCTAAAAATTCTGAAATTTACAGAGTATACTACTGTTATACACATGTACTCCCAATAAAAATTTCACAAATTTTGAAGTTAACCATAAGGAGTTATAAGGGTTTACTTTTAAAATAGTCTTTTTCCATAAAATTCATAACTCCTAATCTATACATCCAAAAATCGCCATTTTTGCACACAATCTAGAAAACTCATCAAATTATCATTTTAAATTTTTCCAGAATTTTGGAGAGTCAGAAAAATTACGAAAATGAAAAACATAATAACCCTTACAATCCCTTATCTCAGAAGAGCAGTATTTCTGACTAGAATATCGGATGTAAAGCCGAAGGAAACTTGCACTGAATAGCAACTCTCAAAGTATCTAAATACTCACAAAAATACGCTCGATAATATAGAGAGAAAAAAATTTAGGTTTTTGGTATGATTTTTAATTCTAACCTAAGCACCTATTTATAGAGAAATGCTAGAACGCTAAAGGACACTAAATTAATAAAATATTAATAAAACAATTCTACGCATGCCATTTTGAATAAAACTCAGCCACCACAAGTGGGGCCCACCAAAGATCATTCATCTTCCCCAACAACCAAAAGTGGGTCCCGCCTTCTAGAAATCTCTACCAAAAATCATTTAGAAAAATAATTTCCGAATCAGTCACCTCTTAAAATTCATAACAAATCATACGTTATTTTTAACGGTTCAAAATTTGTGGACATATACTCAACTTATATATGTATAACATATCTAAAAATCACAACGATCTAATGGTCGGAATAAAATTTATAATTCACACAATATAGCTTAAGAACACTAATTTTTCGGACTATGAGTCCTTTGGACTAGTTTCATTCAAATAGTCACCACAAAAATTCCACAAAAATTTTTTGGGTGATTCCAATTTCTACGGTTAGCTTACTTCCAGGGCTTTCTTTTGATATATGGCTCATCTCCTAACTCATTATACACAAAGAGTTATGGATTTTACAAAATCAAGTAATAAACTAATTTTTCTGAAAATCCCATAATTCGTTCTTCATTTTGACAAAATACTAATAAAATACCTCAGCATTAATTCCTTCAATTATATCCACATCAAAATATATATTTCCTTATCATATAAATCAAGAATTAATTATTCACAAATAATATTAAAGAATCACAATTACGGCAACCAGGTCGTTCCCAGGAAAGAGGAGGCTTTCCGATAAGGATTTTTCCTTACTAGCGCACAATTAGGTGACCAAACCTCTCCTTAGACAGAACTTTCTAGACATTTTTAATAATACTATCTAATAATATTGTTCAAATAATATGAATTATTGATCTGATAATAGAAAATACTTTACAGTGGCAATTAGTGAAACAACAATAATATAAAATATCAACGTAGTAATTATTGAATCAATAAAATAAAATATTGAACAGTAATTACTGTAACAATTATTGAGTAATGCCTTCTTACGTAAGGATAAATAATTTAAAAATATTGTGCAATACCGTGTGCTACTGTGCAACCACGCGTATTACTGTACTTTAACCACTAGGTATTCCAACAGTGTTAACGGTAACGATTATGCCGTTATTTATAAAAACTCAAACTTGTCGTTTTCTTCATTCGACAGTTATTCTATTATGGGGCCCACAAATGGCTGCGCCTTCGTACGAATATTCTCCGACAGTAAGAATATTCCACGACCAAATGAATATTCCCCGACAACAATGAGTATTTTATAACCACTTGCTCATTTTGAAAAAATTTCATATATCACCCTTAACTTTAACTTTTTATCAATTTGACCATTTACTAAATAGTAATTATAAGAAAAATTGAATACTTTTATTTCATAAAATTTGGGGTCTTACAATCTCCCCTCCTTATGAAATTTCTTCCCCGAAATTTACGTACCTAGTATTTCGAAAAGTTGAGAATACCTTGCTTTCATTTCAAATTTTATCTCCCCGGTCATCATTATTTCTCCATTTCTCATCTCCTATGATAACTTCATTTGGGTTCCTCACTTGTTGGGAAGTCATGACAACCACTCTCCTTTGAACTACCCAGCTTTGACTTGTCTAGGGCAGCATTTGGGGTCATCACTACCGTTGGAATTGTCTTTTCTATATGGCATATTCCACCCTCAACTGCTTCGTCGTACTCCTAATTCATGATCTTAATCATCAATCTTCGATCCATATCTAATTGACGTTGACCGCTCTGTACAGGTTAATTCAAAACTCGAAGTTGGGTTCTCCCAATTGCTGTCCAAAAAAAGAAATACACATAATCCATTTTAGCTTTTTTGGATCTGACGTCTCTTTCTACAATATCAACACGTCGTGCGACTTTTACCCATGCATCTGTTGATTGATTTCACAATCAATGAATACGTGCAAGTATACACGGTCAACAAGTAATAATGTGAAAGTAGAGTATCGTTCCCACGAGGAATTATTTAATAAAAATTACCAAGTACTAATTCTTAACCAAATCAATTTTATTTAAACAACCAATAATTGTGATTTCTAGATTTAAGAAAAATAAATAAAAAAACAAAAAGATTATTCTAAAAGAAAGCAAATAAACAGCTAAGAATTGATGGAATTCAGATAAATAAGAATTAAGACTCTAATATCCCCAATTATGAATTATAAATCAATTATTCAACTATCCCAATTATTATATCTACTGAATTGTTAACAGGAATTCTCAAATGCCAAAAGCACTCTCTCGAGTGATCAATTGCCTTCTATTTAACACAGATTAATTTTGCTATATCTCTATGTAAAACAATTGAATTAAACTCGCTACAAATCTAATTCCTCTTATGTTACATGCGACAAATAGATATTCTCATTCTATTCACAAAACCTAATTATTCACTGTGCAAATAACTAAGTCACATGTCACCAAGCCCAGTTCTAACCCTAGAAATCCTTTCCCAATTTCTTCTAGAGTAACAAGGTAATTATTGATCAGATAATTAATCAATAAGCTCAAAGCAAGATGAACAATTCACTTCAACACAAATAATTAGAATAAATCAAATAACTAATTTATAGCCATAAAAAGTTTAATTGAAATCTTAATAAAAGAGTTAGTTCATAATTAATGAATTAAAACCAAGAATCCACAATTGAATAGGCTTTAAAAAATAAAAGTATGATAAGAGAAGATAATAGAATCTGTTGTCAGCAAATCTGATGCTCCCCTCTTGCTCCTACTCTTGATCTTCAATGATCTCCAAGTTGCTTCAATCTCCAAAACTAATAAGAAATAGGGTTAATGTCTAATCTAATGGAGTATTTAATCTAGCCTAAGCTATATAATCCCCCTTTATTTTATGCCTCCCATCATGTATTTATAGGTTACAAGTCAAATTTTTAGGTTAGGAACAAACCCAATCCAATTTGGAGTCAAAAAGGTGTCAAAATTCGCCCAAAACGCGTCCAGGCCGCGCCAAGCCCTTCTCCCAGCTCCCCAGCGCTGGGCTCGCGCTCAAAGTCTGCCTTATAGCGCCCGGCGCTGTAAATTGCCTTGAAATTAGCGCCCCGGCGCTAGTGCTTTTTTTGGAAATTTTCTGCTCTGACGTCCTTTGGGAAAATGGCCATAACTTCTTCATCCGAACTCCGATTTTGATGATTCAAGATGATCCGGAAAGAGGAGAAGTAGATCTACAACTTTTATTCTTTAAGTTTTTCGAAATATGGTCCGTAGAAATACTCAAATTGACTCTGAAGTGACTGCTATGTAAATGGCAAGCCGAAAACACGAATCTAGCCACCCCGAACGTCGATCCACGTAACTTTTGTCCCAAATCCTACAAAATAATGTAAAACATGCATGAATGGACACAAACACTTAAAAACTATTCTAAAAGACTTGAGAACAATAATAAATTAAGCCCGAATGTATCCAATTTATGTGTATAAAACTCACTCATCAAATACCCATAAACTTAAACATTTGCTTGTCCTCAAGCAAAAACACAAAAGAACTAAAAATAAACAAACTAACTCAATTACATGAATGCATATGCATGATCTACTTCCTAATATATATACGAACCTAGTAACAAATCAGTATGATATATAGCAACAGGCCTCAAAGTTACCATTGGTACTCAAACAATATATCCAATCAAGTCAAAATCCATAACTATAACTAATTAGTCAATCCAAACCTGTCATCACCCATGTTGTGTGTGTGTGCTTGTTAACCATTCTAACCAACCACAATTCAAGATAATCACATAACAAACTTCTTAGAAGGAAAATTTCAGTTCCAATTCAATTACTTTTGTGAACATGACAACTCCAATTAAAACTAAGCAATTACCAAGTCTAAGGGTAAATACAAGATTTATTTATACTTCTATTCAACCACGAGGGCATTTTTGCTCTTTCTCGTGTTTTTTTCATTTTTTTTTCTCATGGCTGTGCAATGTCTTATTCCCTTAAGCTTTTCAGTGCTACCTTAACGAGCTTTCGACCAACGACTCCCAAGTCATTAAGACCTTAGGGCACTAGGTGTAAAGACAATCCCCTCGGGCTTACTTACTCAAGTAACAAAGGCCACAAAACTAGACAAGCATGCCACGATGTTCATTCATTTTTTTTCGTTTTCTGGATTTTCTATTCTTTTTCTTTTATACACATGAATTGGATACATTCGAGCTTAATTTATTATTGTTCTCAAGTCTTTTAGAATAGTTTTTAAGTGTTTGTGTCTATTCATGCATGTTTTACATTGTTTTGTAGGATTTGGGACAAAAGTTACGTGGATCGACGTTCGGGGTGGCTAGATTCGCGTTTTCGGCTTGCCATTTACACAGCAGTCACTTCAGAGTCAATTTGAGTATTTCTACGGATCTTATTTCGAAAAACTTAAAGAATGAAAGTTGTAGATCTACTTCTCCTCTTTCTGTATCATCTTGAATCATCGAAATTAGAGTTCGGACGAAGAAGTTATGGCCATTTTCCCAAAGGACGTCGGAGCAGAAAATTTCCAAAAAAAGCACTAGCGCCAGGGCGCTAATTTCAAGGCAATTTACAGCGCTGGGGCGCTATAAGGTAGACTTTGAGCGTCGAGCCCAGCGCTGGGGCGCTGGGAGAAGGGTTTGGCGCGGCCTGGATGCGTTTTGGGCGAATTTTGACACCTTTTTGACTCCAAATTGGATTGGGTTTGTTCCTAACCTAAAAATTTGACTTGTAACCTATAAATACATGATGGGAAGCATAAAATAAAGGGGGATTATATAGCTTAGGCTAGATTAAATACTCCATTAGATTAGACATTAACCCTAGTTCTTATTAGTTTTGGAGATTGAAGCAACTTGGAGATCATTGAAGATCAAGAGTAGGAGCAAGAGGGGAGCATCAAATTTGCTGACAACAGATTCTATTATCTTCTCTTATCATACTTTTATTTTTTTTAAGTCTATTCAATTGTTGATTCTTGGTTTTAATTCATTAATTATGAACTAACTCATTTATTAAGATTTCAATTGAACTTTTTATGGCTATAAATTAGTTATTTGATTTATTCTAATTATTTGTGTTGAAGTGAATTGTTCATCTTGCTTTGAGCTTATTGATTAATTATCTGATCAATAATTACCTTGTTACTCTAGAAGGAATTGGGAAATGAATTCTAGGGTTAGAACTGGGCTTGGTGACATGTGACTTAGTTATTTGCACAGTGAATAATTAGGTTTTGTGAATAGAATGAGAATATCTATTTGCCGCATGTAACATAAGAGGAATTGGGTTTGTAGCGAGTTTAATTCAATTGTTTTGCATAGAGATATAGCAAAATTAATCTGGGTTAAATAGAAGGCAATTGATCACTCGAGAGAGGGCTTTTGGCATTTGAGAATTTCTGTTAACAATTCAGTAGGTATAATAATTGGAATAGTTGAATAATTGATTTATAATTCATAATTGGGGATATTAGAGTCTTAATTCTTATTTATCTGAATTCCATAAATTCTTAGTTGTTTATTTGCTTTCTTTTAGAATAATCTTTTTGTTTTGTTTAATTTAATTTTCTTAAATCTAGAAATCACAATTATTGGTTGTTTAAATAAAATTAATTTGGTTAAGAATTAGTACTTGGTGATTTTTATTAAATAATTCCTCGTGGGAACGATGCTCTACTTTCACTTTATTACTTGTTGACCGTGTATACTTGCACGTATTCATTGATTGCGAAATCAATCAACAAGTTTTTGGCGCCGTTGCCGGGGAATTAGTTTAATATTTTTTTATCAATATTAATTTCAATCAAATTAGTCTTAATTTAAACATTTTTATTTTTATTTTTATTTCTCATTCTCTTCCTATATTTTTCTCTTTTTAGGTACCATGGATGACTTTGCGTATCAATGGTCATACATGAACATGACTCAACCACGGGGAGCGGAGATTGATAGACTCAAGAAACTTTCTGCATTGTCAGCACAGATGGAGACACTTTCGAGGATGCTTGAAGCTTTTGAAGCTCAACGTCGTCAAAGTGTGGCGGTTACTTGTGATTATTGTGCTGGAAATCATATGAGTCATCAATGCGCCATCAGTTTCGAGCCGGTACAGTACAGTGGTGATTACCCCAACAGTTATGTCTATCCCAATAACTATCATCAGGATTGGGGGTATCACCCGGACTTTTCATGGAGTAACAATCAAGATCAATTTTATGCTCCAAGTCCAACATACCCACCGGATTTCTCGTGTCCACCTCCACTACAACAGGAAGAACATTCAAATTGGGAGGAAGCCTTGAAAAAATTCATTAGAGCGTCTGAAAAAACGAGTGAGGAGAGTGATAAGAGATTTAATCAAATGGAGCTAAGTATACAAAGTTAGAATGCATCAATCAAGAATCTGGAAAATCAATTGGGGCAGATAGCACATGCGTTAAACAACCATCCTCAATACACTTGGCTCTATGACATGGATGACGAGACTGATGTTGAGCCTGAACCAAATCTGCAACTGGATGTGCCAAATGATATAGATGTTGAAAGAGAAGAAAGACTTGTGGAGCAAGAAAAGGAGATCGGCGAAGATCTAACTTTGAGCACCAATGAAGATGAGCCAATTTTGATAGTGTCCCATGTACCTTCTACACCAAAGTTCAAGAATCTGGGCAGCTTTGCAAAACCATGCCCAATTTGCAGTCATGTCGTCGGCAAAGTTCTTTGTGACATAAGAGCTAGTACAACTGTGGAGTCATGGTGGGTTGAAAAGGAGAAGATAGAGGACGAGCCCATTGTGTTTGACAAGCTTCCATGCCATAATTTGATCACAAACACAATGGGAAAAGCACCTAGTGGTTTGTCGTACTTAATGGGGATCCTATCTAAAAAGATCATGCTAGGTGACTTAAACTCAATGGCCATTACAATTGGGAACCTCCCAAAAGTTATATTATTTTCGATGGATGGAGGGTTCCTCAATTTTCGAAGGGGAATTGGATAGAGAATTGAAAAAGTCAGGCTGAGACTATAAAACAAGCGCTTATTGGGAGGCAACCCAAGTTTAATTTTTATTTTTAGTTTTTATTAAGTTTTATATTAGTAGTTTTGAATTTGCATTTATTTAGGATTTAATAAAATTGCTTCTATCATTGTTTTACAGGTTATTCAAGTCAAATTCATGTGTGGTGCCAAATTTATTCCATGTGCTTAGCCTATTCTCCAAACTTAGCGGATAAGGAGGAAGATTGCTATATTTTCAGGGAAGTCATCTGCTTTAATTTTTTCTAATTTAGTCATTGAGGACAATGTCTAGTTTAAGTTTGGGAAATTTTAGTGTCGTATTGCATATAGTTAGTTATCTGCATAGTAGTTCATTTTTTTATGTGTTAGCATTGTGTTTTTTTAGGTTGCATATAGTACATGGTATTATATTGCATATTCATATATGTGTTGCATTAGTATGTGTTCAAGTAGTATAATTGCATTCTTTTTTTGCATAAATATGTGCGATTAGTTGGTGTGGTCTTAGCTCGGCCTATGAGAAGATTGGTATTAATTGTTAACTTGAACAATGTTGATAATTGATGATGAGTTCTAATTTTAGTCATGATGACAATCTGAGCCTGTCTGAAACTTATGTAACCGGTTAGCACTTAAAGTTTAACTGCTTTAATCCACTTGGTTCAAGGGTTTCATAATTTGTTTCTGGGGAAAAATCTTGGTTAAAATTTAAGGAAATTAGTGAACTGGCGGTAAAGGTTGGAATGACGTAAAAGCTTGAGTTTGAGAGAATCTATGGGGTATATATATTACAAAAAGAGAAAAAAAGAGAGAAAAAATGATGAAAAGAAAAAAAAATAGAAAATCCAGAAAAAGAAAAAAAATGAATAAACATCGTGGCATGCTTGTCTAGTTTTGTGGCCTTTGTTACTTGAGTAAGTAAGCCCGAGGGGATTGTCTTTACACCTAGCGCCCTAAGGTCTTAATGACTTGGGAGTCGTTGGTCGAAAGCTCGTTAAGGTAGCACTGAAAAGCCAAAGGGAATAAGACATTGCACAACCATGAGAAAAAAAAACTCACTCATCAGCATCCTTCATTCTCACTCATTCAGTTCCTTCTTCTTTCAGCTGATCCCTGATATTTGAATTCTCATATTCTAGTTTTAATATCTTACACTCTGCCAAAGAGTGATTCTGTTCAAGCATCACATATCGGGTAATACAATTTTGAATTGTTGCATTCCTTTGCTCCACAATCGCCTGTCGTTCTTCAATCTGTTCTTCTAACTCACGAATACGATCTTGCAGTTCTACATTTCGATCAAAAAAATCTTCTAATAAATTCTCCTCAGGTTTCTCTTCTTCTTCACTTTAAGCTGCTACCTCTGCGACTAGCTTGGGTGCAACTATTAATTCTTCCCTCACCACAAGAATATCTCTAATTTCTTCTTTACCTAACATCACATTATTCTGGTTGGTGATTAGAGGTGTCTCCACGGTCTCATTCACTCCATTGTTAACATTCTCAACTGCCATTCTTAAATACTGCCATAAAACAAGGGTTAACTAAACAAATTAACGTATCACATAATATCCCTATATTATGGCCGACCATCAAATAAGCTTAGTTAGGACACACTAGCGAAGGATTTACTCATCTCTCCCCTCCTAGTTCTATTCTCTGATCTCCGCCAGAGACCATATCCCTAAGCTCTGATACCAACTGTGGCGCCCCCAAAATAGGTCCAATCCATCCAACCTATTATGAGTCGCCAAATACATGGTACAGAAAATAACTACAACTTTATTACTATAATTGTCGTGCAAAATACAACAACACATATGTAAGACCCCGAATTTTATGAAATAAACTATTCAATTTTTCTTATTATTACAATTCAGTAAATGGTTAAATTGATAAAAAGTTAAAGTTATGGGTGAAATGTGAAAATTTTTCAAAATAAATAAGTGGTTATAAAATAATCATTGTTATCGTGGAATATTCGTTGGTCGTGGAATATTCTTTCTATCGGGAAATATTCATACGACGGCGCAGCTATTTGTGGGCCCCATAATGAAAAACGGTCGGATGAAGATAACGATAAAATTTAAGTTTTTATAATTAACGGCGTAGTTGTTACCGTTAACACTGTTGGAATACCCGGTGGTTAAAATACAGTAATACACGTTATTGCACAGTAGCACACGGTATTGCACAGTATTTTTGAAATTATTGATTCTTACGTAAGAAGGCACTACTGAATAATTGTCACAGTAATTACTGTTCAATATTTTATTTTATTGATTCAATAATTGTTGCGTTGATATTTTATATTATTGTTGTTTCAATAATTGTTGCTGCACATCATCTCCATTATCAGATCAATAATTCATATTATTTGAATAATATTATTAGGTAGCATTATTAGCAATGTTTAGAAAGTTCTGTCTAAGAAGAGGTTTGGTCATCTCATTGCGCGCTAATAAGGAGAAATCCTTATTGAAAAGTCATCTCTTTCCTGGGAACGGCCTGGTTGCCAGTACTGTGATTCTGTAATATTATTTGTAAATAATTAATTATTGATTTATATGATGAGAAAAATATTAATTTTATGTGGATATAGATGGAGAAAATTTTTAAAGTGACAATTGTTGAAAAATGATATTTTATCTTTTCTGATAAAATAATTTATTATTATATTTAATAATATAATAATGGTGATAGTTTTACAATGAATGTGGGATACATGAGTATATGAGGAGGAAGAGTATTTTTGTTGTATTAAATGATTAACACATGTTTTGTGTGTCGGTAGACCCCATTTCTTGACTGAAAATTGATTATAGCTTGTAAAATCACTCGTTTATGGATTTCGGTCAATTTTTATTTGGAATTTAAAAAAACTTTCTTCTACAAAGTTGTAGAGAATTGAATTTCCTATAAAAAATCGCGAGATTCGAATTTTCTAATAAAATGGCTATTTTCTATGAATTATTGAAGTTTCAAAAAATAAAATAATTTTTATTAATTTATGGGTGGGACCCATTTTGGTTGTTGAACACATGTGGGCTGTTGGGATTTTTTTTTCAGCCTTGGCATGCTTTGATTGCTGATGGGTGGTGTGTAAAAAATAGAGAATAAATAATATTAATTTATTATTTTAGTCTCCTTTGGCGTTCTAGCATTTTTCTATAAATAGGTGCTTAAGTTAGAATTGAAAATCACACCAGAAACAAGTTTTATTTCTCTCTATATTATCAAGCATATTTTTGTGAGTATTTTGATATCTTCAGTGTTGCTCAGCGTTATATCCAATATTCAAGTCAGAAATACTGCTCTTTTGAGGTAAGGGATTTTAAGGGTTATTATGTTTTTCAGTTCGTACTTCTTCTGACCTTCAGAAAATTCTGGAAAAATTTGAAATGATAATTTTGTGAGTTTTCTTGATTGTGTCCAAAAATGGCGATTTTTGGATGTATAGATTAAAAGTTGTGAATTGTATGAGAAAAAACTATTTTAAAAGTAACCACTTATAATTCCTTGTGGTTAACTCCAAAATTAATGAAATATTTATTGAAAGTATATCTATATAATATCAATATACTCAGTGAATTTTAGAATTTTTGGATAAAAATACAATTTATGATAAATGTCTAAATATTCGGCGGTTTTGGCCATATGAAAAATAGTAAATAAATTTTAAAAATTTCGGGAAAAATATATGTTCAATATTGGACTATATTCTGCTAAATCCTAGAAAAAAAATATTTTTGGGACTGATTTAGTATTTTTTATAAAAATAGTCTAGTTATAAGTAAATGAATTAAATATGTTATGTGAAGTAAAAAAATTAGAAAATATGATTTTATGGCTTGAGAATCATATATGAGTTATATGCAGATTTTTGATGAGGATTTTGGTTATTGGTGATAAAATCTTAAGAATTGGCATTTTATGATGATTAAATGCATTAATTAGTAAAATGTAAACAATTTAAATAAATTATTTATAAGGTTAAGAAATATTATTCTTTCAATATCATTATACCGAAATATTGGTATAGATTTTATTGTAGAATTTCTATCTTTTTGTACCGGGTTTACTATTCACGAGTTACTATTTACGAGTTACTATTCATGAGTTACTATTCACGAGTTACTATTCACGAAAAAATTGGTTTCTTTTTCTTACCAAATTATAGTTGATTTATGAATATTACTCTTGAGATTAAAAATATATGTTGATCATATTATTTTTATTATCATATATAACATTTTTATAACCCTAATGATGATATTTCTCTTTGACTTGAGTATAAAGATGAGTAGATTTTTGGTATGATCATGACTATGGGTTCCCTTTGGCCAGTAGTGCAAAGTTGAATTGTTGACTGGTATGATCATTCCCATTGAATTTATAATTGAATATCTTTAGCTTAAGTGCAAAGGTGAAATGATCAACATGGTTATAATTATTGTTTATATAAATTCTGAAATGATTATATATTTCTTTGAGATATTAATATATTTAGCCTGTAATGCAAATATGAACTGTTGATGAATATATTTGGCCTGTAGTGCAAATATGAACTGTTGATGAATATCTTTGGCCTGTAGTG
The DNA here is from genome assembly GCA_016801055.1 of Panax notoginseng. Taxonomy (NCBI): domain Eukaryota; kingdom Viridiplantae; phylum Streptophyta; class Magnoliopsida; order Apiales; family Araliaceae; genus Panax; species Panax notoginseng. Next base: position 235,074,342 of record CM029013.1, on the reverse strand, counting down.
CAAAGATGATATGTTGTTGAATATCTTTGGCCTGTAGTGCAAAGATGAACTGTTGCTGAATATCTTTGGTCAGTAGTGCAAAGATGAACTGTTGACGAATATCTTTGGCCAGTAGTGCAAAGATGAAATTATTAGTATGATTATGAACATGAATTGTGATTTGGTATAACCATGATCTTTGATGTTTCAGGTAAAGACAAGTGATAAAAATTATCTTTGTCCTAGATGAGAAGAGGAATTTAGAACCATAAATATGATTATGAGTTATTCACATGAATGTGGACATGAGCTGTTAATTTATGTTACAGGGATAAAACATTGTTGGTGGATTTTTAACATGGAGAAGATAATAGACTTTATGGTCTATTTGACTCTTCTAATGGATTGCTCGTTCTGCTGCAACTAGGGTTGAAATTTTTTATCATCTACCATATGTTCTAAATCTCTGATTTAATTATATTGAAGGCTATTGATAATTTATTTATCTTTAGTCATGATATTCTTTACTGGACTAGTTGTGCTCACCCTTCTGTTTCACAATTCCTTTCATGTAATAAGAGTGTAGCTGGGTCGAGCGGGGATAACAGGGGAATAGAACGGTAGTCATCATTTAGTAGTTATATTTGGTGAATCATCTAGGGTGAGACGAACCCAACGTTGGAAAGGTTTTTTGCCACTATCATACAAGATGTCTAATGACATACAACCTCGTGTCATCATAAGACAGAGTTGTGCTCGTCCACTTGCTGAGTATATTTACGAGCACTACCTATATAATCTTGGTGTTTGTTTGAAGTATAATTCACGATTAAAGACAGTGGAGATAATGATATGTCAAGAGAAGACTCACCATTGGAAAGAATAAGATAGTAATCTTCTTATTTTTCTTTGGGGTCTATTAGGTCAACCAAGGATAATTCTGTGGACATATGATATCTATCATAACCTGGAAGCATGGCCTCCCATGTACGAAGGTTTCCTTGAACACTTTCCAAATATTTTAATTTCTAAAACAGTTATTGATTGTACCTTTATGTAGGTATCACTGTGAGGTGTTGTAAACTGATGGGACATTTGTCACATTACGGTTAGGACACGAGTCACAGTTGGTATATATTTGTATCCAAACTCACAGCATATGTGTTGTTGTATTTTTTACGACAATTGTGATAATGAAGTTGTAGTTATTTTCTGTACCATGTATTTGGTGACTCAAAATGGGTTGGGTAGAATGGACCTATTTTGGGGTTATCACAACATATGTTGTGAGTTTTGATACAAATATATACCAACTGTGACTTTCATCCCAACCTTGGATAGCACGTCACAATGGCACCTTACATAAAGGTACATCCAATAACTATTTTAGAAATTAAAATCTTTGGGAAGTGCTCAAGGAAACCTTCGTACATGGGAGGCCATGCGTATAGGTCATGATAGATATCATATGTCCACAGAATTATCCTTGGTTGACCCAATAGACCCCAAAGAAAAATGAGAAGATTGCTATCATGTTCTTTGCAATGGTGAGTCTTCTCTTGACATATAATTATCTCCATTGTCTCCAATTGAGAATTATATTTTAACCAAACTTCAAGATTATATAGGTAGTGCTCGTAGATATACTTAGCGAGTGGATGCGCACAACCCTGTCTAATGATAACACGAAGTCGCATGTCATTAGACATCTTGTGTGATAGTGGCAAAACACCCTTCTAACGTTGGGTTCGCCTCACCCTATTTGATTCACCAAATATAACTACTAAATGATGTATCAAATACAACACACTTATCTAAACTGTTTAGGGAGAACCTCTACAACTAGAGACCACCGTTCTATTCCCCTGTTACCCCCGCTCGACCCAGCTACACTCTTATTACCTGAAAGAAATTGTGAAGCAAAAGGGTGAGCACAACTAGCCCAGTAAGAATATCATGACTAAAGATAATTAAATTATCAATTGTCTTCATCAGTAATAAATCAGAGATTTAGAACATATGGTAGATGATAAAACTTTTCAACCATAGTTGCAACGGAATGAGCAATCCATTAGAAGAGTAAAATAGACCATAAACTCTATTATCTTCTCCATGTTAAAAGTCCACCAATAATGTTTTATCACTTTAACATCAATCAACAGTTCTGATCCACAATCATATGAACAACTCTTAATCATAATTGTAGCTCTAAATTCCTCTTCTCATCTAGGACGAAGATAATTTTCATCACCTGTCTTTACCTGAAACATCAAAGATCATGGTTATACCAAATCACAGTTCATGTTCATAATTATACTAATAAGTTCATCTTTGCACTATGGCCAAAGATATTCATTAACAGCTCATTTTTGCATTACAGGCCAAAGATATTCAACAACAGGTCATCTTTGCACTACAGGCCAAAGATATTCAACAACAGGTCAAAGATATTCAACAACAGCTCATCTTTGCACTACAGGCCAAAGATATTCAACAACAAGTCATCTTTACACTACAGGCCAAAGATATTCAATAACAGGTCATCTTTGCACTACAGGCCAAAGATATTCATTAACAGTTCTTCTCTACATTACAGGCCAAAAGCATACAACTGTAAAACCAATAAACAACATGTCATCTTTGCACTACGGGCCAAAGATGACTTTCATCACAATATAAGCATGAAGATCATGACAAGAATATAAAGAATCAATCACATGAGATAAATGATAAATTTTAAAGACATTAACAATTTAATTTATCCAAAATTCAATAATATCCAAATTGTTAACATGATACTGCTTTGTAGAGTAAAATTTAAGAATAATATTATATCAAACATGATTTGAACAGAAAATAATAATTTCACGAACATAATAACATTATTCATTATATTGTAAACTCCATTTAATATTATTCATTCTATGATAACATTGAATTCATTTACTACTATTATTAAACATTAAATAATATTTTAAATCAATGATTTCATAACACCTTAATCCAAATGTTATAAATTACTTAATAATCTCATAATCTAATATTATTAATATTACAACAATATTTTAATCATTTCTTAAACTTATAAATAATTTATTTTAATTGTTTACACTTTACTAATTAATGCATTTTGTCACCCTAAAATGCTAAACTCATAAGATTTTATCACCAATAACCAAAACTCTCATCAAAATCTGCATATACCTTATATAGGATTCTCAAGCTATAAAATCTTATTTTCTAATTTTCTTACTTCACATAACATATTTAATTCATTTACTCATAACTACTCATTTTTCATAAAAATTACCAAATCAGTCCCAGAATTTTTTTTTTCTGGGATTTAGTAGAATATAGTCCCATATTGAATATATATTTTTCTCATAATTTTTAAAATTTATTTACTATTTTTCATATGGCCAAAATTGCTGAATATTTAGACATTTATCATAAACTGTACTTTTGTCCAAAAATTCTGAAATTTACAGAGTATACTGCTGTTATACACATGTACTCCTAATAAAAATTTCACAAATTTTAGAGTTAACCATAAGGAGTTATAAGGGTTTACTTTTAAAATAGTCTTTTCCCATAAAATTCATAACTCCTAATCTATACATCCAAAAATCGCCATTTTTGGACACAATCTAGAAAACTCATCAAATTATCATTTCAAATTTTTCCAGAATTTTTGAGAGTCAGAAAATTACGAAACTGAAAAGCATAATAACCCTTACAATCCCCTACCTCAAAAGAGCAGTATTTCTGACTGGAATATCGGATGTAAAGCCGAAAGAAACTTGTTCTGAATAGAAGCTCTCAAAGTATCTAAATATTCACAAAAATACGCTCGATAATATAGAGAGAAAAAAACTTATGTTTCTGGTGTGATTTTTAATTCTAATCTAAGCACCTATTTATAGGAAAATGCTAGAACGCCAAAGGAGACTAAATTAATAAAATATTAATAAAACAATTCTACACATGCCATTTTAAATAAAACTCAGCCACCACAAGTGGGGCCCACCAAAGATCAGTCATCTTCCCCAACAACCAAAAGTGGGTCCTGCCTTCTAGAAATCTCCACCAAAAATCATTTATAAAAATAATTTCCGAATCAGTCACCTCTTAAAATTCATAACAAATCATACGTTAATTTTTAACGGTTCAAAATTTGTAGACATATACTCAACTTATATATGTAAAACATATCCAAAAATCACAACGATCCAACGGTCAGATTAAAATTTATAACTCACGTAATATATCTTAAGATTTTTCGGACTATGAGTCATTCGGACTAGTTTCATTCAAACAGTCACCACAAAAATTCCACAAAGAATTTTTTGGTGATTCCAATGTCTACGGTTAGCTTACTTCCAGGGCTTTCTTTTGATATATGGCTCATCTCCTAACTCATTACACCCAAAGAGTTATGGATTTTACAAAATCAAGTAATAAACTAATTTTTCTGAAAATCCCATAATTCGTTCTTCATTTCGACAAAATACTAATAAAACACCTTAGAATTAATTCCTTCAATCATATCTACATAAAAATATAAATTTCCTTATCATATAAATTAATAATTATTTATTCACAAATAATATTAAAGAATCACAATTATGGCAACCGGGTCGTTCCCAGGTAAGAGGGGGCTTTTCGATACGAATTTCTCTTTACTAGCGTACAATTAGGTGACCAAAACTCTCTTTAGACAGAACTTTCTAGATATTGCCAATAATGCTATCTAATAATATTATTCAAATAATATGAATTATTGATCTGATAATGGGAAATACTTTGCAGTGGCAATTATTGAAACAACAATAATATAAAATATCAACGTAGTAATTATTGAATCAATAAAATAAAATATTGAACATTAATTACTGTAACAATTATTGAGTAGTGCCTTCTTACGTAAGGATCAATAATTCAAAAATATTGTGTAATACTGTGTGCTACTGTGCAACCACGCGTATTACTGTATTTTAACCACCGGGTATTCCAATCGTGTTAACGGTAACGATTACGTCGTTATTTATAAAAATTCAAACTTGTCATTTTCTTCATCCGACAGTTATTCTGTTATGGGGTCCACAAATGGTTGTGCCGTCATACGGATATTCTCCGACAGTAAGAATATTCCACGACCAAACGAATATTCCCCGACAACAATGAGTATTTTATAACCACTTGCTCATTTTGAAAAAATTTCATATATCACCCTTAACTTTAACTTTTTATCAATTTAACCATTTACTGAATAGTAATTATAAGAAAAATTGAATACTTTTATTTTATAAAATTTGGGGTCTTACAATTTCTTCCATCTCTGACTTCTTTTCTGGTTGAGGTGCAGGCGGTGGATGATGTTGATGTTGTTGTTAGAAACCAGGACGGTAAGGAGGTTTAGGTGCATACTTCTGGTGAGATTGATGTGGTTGATACTATTGTTGAGATTGGAATTATTGTTGTGGTTGGTGTTGTTGCACATTTTGATTGTTGTTCCAACTAAAATTGGGATGGTTTCGGTTATTGGGATGGTAAGAGTTTTGAAACTGATTCTGAGGCTTTTGGTAGTTGCTGACGAACTGTACTGATTCTGCACTGATAGCACATTGATGTATTTGGTGTGACCCCGCATAAATCTCATAAACATAAGCAACTTGATTTACTTTTGGTTTTCGCCAACGAATCAATTTTCTTTGCCATGGCTGCCATTTGGGCTAATAATGGTGTGATGGCATCCACTTCTAACATCCCAACAACTTTTGGTTGTGGCATCTTAGCCGATGAATTTTGAAAATCATTCGCTGCCATAGTCTTAATAAGCTTATAAGCTTTTTCATAGCTCTTGGCCCACAAGGCTCCTCATGCAGCAGCATCAACTATTGGCCTAGACTGCCAACCCAACCCAACCCATTATAAAAGGTATTAATGACCATCCAGTCAGGCATCCCATGGTGAGGGCATTTCTTTAGCATTTCTTTGTAACGTTCTCAGGCTTCATACAACGACTCTCCCTATTGTTGCTCAAATTATATATAGTAGTTCTCATTTTCGCTATCTTAGCCATAGGGAAAAATTTAGCTAAGAACTTATGTGCTAAGTCCTCCGATGTAGTTATTAACCCTAATGGCAATGAATGAAGCCAACCTCTTGCCTTATCCCTCAAAGAAAACGGAAATAGTCTGAGCCGTATTGCATCTTCTGACACACCATTGTACTTGAATGTGTCACATATCTCAATGAAACTTAGCAAATGCTCATTAGGGTCATCAGTAGCAGCACCCCCAAATTGAACCGAATTCTGCACCATATGTATTGTCCCCAGCTTAATTTCGAAGGAGTTTACTGCTATTGCTAGCCTTACAATGCTCAAATGCAACTTATTTATTTTTGGCATAGAATAATCCCTTAAGGCTCTGTGCTCTTCTCTCTGCTCTTCGGCCATATTGGTTGATGTTTCAGTGTTGACTTGTGTATAAGACTGACGTGCATGCATTCTCCAAGCTTTATCGTTGATATTGTCTTATACATGTATCAACTCAGGATTTGTCGATCAAGTGCGCATATACTATACACAAGTACCTAAAACACAAACAAAAGAAAAATAGAATTGAGATAAGATAAGAATTGTTCAATTCAAACAAATCTAGCTTAAGTTGATGACGATACTTATAAAAATAAAAATCGTTCCCCGGTAACGGCGCCAAAAACTTGTTGGGCTTGTTTCGGGTTAACAAAACAGACACTAACACATGCAAGTATACACGGTAAACAAGTAGTATCACTACTTTTGGTTGCTTAAACGATTGATTAACAAACAAGTTAAAATCTAAAGTAATTATCAATAAAAAATTACTAATTAATGAACTAAAAGATGCAAATTGGAAAGATATGGGATCATAATGTCATTTAATGCCTTATCCAGAATGCACAACTCTGGTTATACTCGATTAATTACTATGGACTGCTAGTCGAGAGCATGAAAGTGTAACATGGCCATCTTTCGATGAACCATGTCCAAAACACACAAAATCCACAAAAGAGATAGAATTCATATGAACATTAATATTACCTAACCCACTATATGTCTATGTGAATTACAAGAAATAATGATTTAAGCACAAGCTCTCTCAATGACTACACATGGCAAACTGGTATATGTCTATCCGGGTCATGAATCACAAGACCTAACACATGTAAATCTCATGAACACATGCTAACATGGTCAAATCTGAACTTATATTTCCTTTTTTAATTCCATACAAGTTATTAGGGTGAATGGTGATCAAGCATCCAAACATTTAAGCACAACCAAGTTAGGCAATCTAACCATAATCATACAAACAATCATAATAAGGCATACAAGTCTGAACTACGCAATAAACTTCATTAGAATCCCATAATGGTGGTTAGTTTATCGCTGAATCAATAACCATTATTGGATTTAAGCCAAACATAAAAGGAAACAACGAGAACAAAGAGATTAAGGAGATAAGAGATGTAAATCTGATTAAACCCAGCTCCACAATGTGCCTTCAAACTAGTTCAGGTCCAAAATCAAAAACTAACATGAAACCCAATATTCACAAGCTATTAAATATAGAGAGAGAAGCTAAAATGGTAGATAAATGCTAATAATTTCTCTCTAGCACTATTAAACCCTTAAATAGTTAAAGATAATTGATAGAATATGTCTCTCGCACCAAGAAATTACACCCTTATATGGTAAATACGCTACAACAGTATAAAATGGAAAGTCAACTTTTTAAATGCCCATGGCTGGCGCGGCCGCGCGGGTGTGTAATGCAAGTTGGACGCGGGCGCGTGACTGTAATTGATTTTCTTCTGGCGCGAGCGCGCTGGCCTTGGCCTGTTGATAGGCTCGGTCGTGCGGGTACTGGTTTCTACATACTGCTGAAATGTTGTTGGTGTCTTGCTGCTACATGGTGCTGCTGCTAATTCCTTCTTCTTTCTGCACTTCACTTCTTCAATCCTCATTTGACCACTTTAGATGCCCTTTTCACATGCTTGAGTCTAGCTACAATCTTCATTATATTTAGCTCACCATACCATTCCATGCCATGCCTTTGGAGTTCCCTTGACGCAACCTACAAAACAAACATAAAAAACAATCAAACAAACAATACTAAAAATGCTTAAGTTGAGCAAAATTCTAGTAATTTGGTAATCAATAAGTAGGTCTAAAACCCACTTATCAGGGGTCGACAAGTTGGCTTTTGAAGGTTCTACCCAATCAAAAATAAGATGGGTGTTGGGGCCTCAGATGAAGAACCAGTGCGAGTGTCATCCCTTGTTATTAGAGGGAGTTCTCATCCAGAACTAGGTCATGAATAATTATACATGGTTCCTAGAGAATCTTACCCTTCTTCTCAATCTAATTATGTATTAGATTTGTTATTATTGGTTCTAGCTTTCCATTATGTCATTTTTACGTTCACACACAATTGACTTTCTTTAATCCTAAGTGATCATACTTAAGGCTTAATTATGTCTTAACAATATTTCATTATGATCCTTAGTTAATTGGTAACCATTTACTATTCATGCTCAACATGTAAACATTCCTTACTATCTAGGTTTTAAGTTTGGTGTTGCGGTGCCAATGATCCTTTGTTATGCTGCGCTGTGGCGCCACATGCAAGACCAAGAGACCAGACTCGGCGCTCTGGCGCGAGTCCCTTCGTTACGGGTCGCACTAACTAACAAGGGCTGAGGGCCATTTCGGCGCTGCGGCGTCTGTCATTAAGCTTGGAGTCACGCTGCGGCACGGACTCTGTGCCACAGATAATTTTGACAGATTTTTCAACTTGTGAGATTCCCGGACTCGTAACTTTTTCGTTATAAGTCTGAATTGGCTTGTTCAAGAGCCTACAGTTCACAAAGCACATACTCTATGTGTTTATGCAAGAATTTTATCTATTCAACTTTGTTTGTTAAAAATTCACCTATTAGTCCATTTTTAACGAAAACGATAAATGTTCGTGAATGTTCAACGCTCGTTTCTTCGTTCTAAGTCGGAATCTGGCCATTTTTGAGTCCGCAACTCTATAATGCCAACTACGACTTGTCTCCATTGAAAACAAACATTTTCGAGTTCAAAAACAAAATAAGACTTCCATTACGAGAATTTCACGAACTCGACGATTATCGTCCAATCGTGTATGTTCCGGCACAACTTAATTACTAACGATTTGTTCATCATTACAAATGGATTTATTTCATTAACTAGATATCTCACCCTACATATTACAACAACTTATCTTTCAATTATGTTATGGCTTACCTCTTATAAGTTCATAACTTAACAACTTATAACTTACAAGACTTCATCCTTTAAGACTTATTATTAATTAAGTCATTTAAGCAACATTCTTACATCTTATCAACTATACCAACTTCTTAAAATAGTTTATATGACAAGTTCATTCATGTTCTTTATAAGTTAATAACTTATTTAGGTTTAACTTACTTATTCATAACTTACTCGACTTAAGTCCATTAATTATTCATATTATGTGTTCTTTAGCATATATGTCCATTAAGTTACACTTCTCTTATCACCCTATAATGATAGAGATGGAAGACATAAGATCGTGATATCGATTTCCTTTGATGATTAACTTCTCCTTTCTTAAAAATCTAATAATGGAAGGTTGGACTTATAAGTGCTTATCTTCTCTAACAATTAAGTTGCTTTTGTAAGTAAGTTGTTGGATGAAATTTGAACAAGCAAATGAAAAATCCAAGCTTGGTATTTATAGGAGGGCTTAGGTTAGGGCATTATGGTCATTAGGATATCCCACCTCCTTACTTACCTCCTTACTATTCACTACTTGTACAATAAGTAAACTTGGCCATCACACTTAATTCTTGCCCACCACATAAAGGTCTTGGTCACCACTTTACCCATGAGTTACACCATGGATCTTACTTTACCCATTGGATCATTAAATGGGCCTTGGTCTTAATTTAATTAACTTATCTTTGGGCTTGCTTTAATTTACTTTGGGCTTACCTTAATAATTACATTGCTACACCTTGGGCTTGCCCCTTAATGCTATTAGACTTATACTTCACACAATAGTACACAAGTTTAATTCATTTGGATTTTAAATCCTTAACGTTCTCAATTTTAAGTCCGCATACGAAATATTGCGTTTTTCATACTTAGATTATTATTACATAATCCATCTCACCATGATATTTTAACTTTACTTATTTCTAGGAAGTTCAAAAATAATTTTCGAGCAGAAAACGATGAATATTATATTTCAGAAAAATTCTCAGAAAACTTTTATTTTCGTCTTGGAAATTCAAACACTTTAATTCTCTCACGTAGTTAAAATACTACGACATTCTGACGTTTCTAGGTTATAGAATGACATTCATCTTACTAACAAATAAAAACAAATAATATTATTTTATTCATTATTAAAAGTATTTACAAAAGGTTCGATTTTTCGGGGCGTTACACTCTCTCCCCCTTATAAGGATTATGTCCCCAGAATCTCGTTTTAAATTTTTTTTTACACAAACTGATGAGGGTAATTCTTCTTCATCTTTTATTCCAATTCCCATGTTACTTCTTCGGCATCGCGGTTCTTCCATAACACCTTTACAGACGGTATAACTTTGTTCCATAGAACTTGCTCTTTTCGATCGATGATTTGAGTTGGCATTTCTTCATAGATTAAGTCCTTCTCGATATGAATCGGCTCATACTCTATTACGTGTTTGTAATCAGGCTTATAGGATCGTAATACAGATACGTGAAACACGTTATGTATTCATTCTAGGTCTGGAGGTAACGCTACCACGTAAGCTACCCCTCCCACTTTTTCTAATATCTCAAACGGTCCTATAAACCTGGGACTTAATTTTCCTTTCTTTTCGAAGCGTATCTTTCCTTTCCAGGGAGATACCTTTAGAAATACATACGAGCCTACCTCGAACTCCCTATTTACTTGATGTGAATCTTTAAACTTCCTTTGTTTATCTTGAGCTGCCACCAATCGCATTCGTATTAGCTTCATAATATCTGTTGTTTGCTGCACCAATTCTGGTCCTAGCATTCGGCGTTCTCCCACTTCATCCCAATATAATGGTGTTCTACATTTTCTCCCATACAAAGCTTCGTAAGGTGGCATACCTATGCTTGCATGATAACTGTTGTTATATGCAAATTCTACTAATGGTAGATGATCATCCAAAGTACCCTTGAAATCCATGACGTAAGATCTCAGCATATCTTCTAACGTCTGAATTGTTCTCTCGCTCTGTCCATCGGTTTGTGGATGATATGCCGTACTCAACTTCAACTACGTCCCCAACTGTTCTTGAAGACTTCTCCAAAAGTTCGACGTGAATCGTGGGTCACGATCTGACACAATCAAAATTGGTACTCCATGTCTGGAAATAATTTCCTTAACATAAAGTTTAGCTAACTGATCTAAGTTGTATTTGACCCGAATTGGCAAAAAGTGTGCCGACTTTGTCAACCGGTCCACTATTACCCAAATCGCATCATACCCCTTCTAAGTAGTCGAAAGTCCCACCATAAAATCTATCGTGATATGCTCCCACTTCCACTCTGGAATCTCTAATGACTGTAACAAACAACTTGGTCGTTGATGTTCGGCCTTAACTTTCTGACAAGTCAAGCACCTACTCGCATACTCGGCTATTTCTCTCTTCATGTTCAGCCACCAAAAACTCTGTCAAAGGTCTTGATACATCTTAGTGCTACCAGGATGAATCGAGTACCTTGAACTGTGAGCCTCCTGTAACACTTGCTCCTTTAATTCTGTCTCATTTGGAACCCAAATTCTTCCCTCAAATCTTAATAATCCCTCATTATCAAGACTGTACTTAATATCTTTTTCATTGGTTAGCCGCTTCTTCATCTGGTCACACTCATTAGTTTTTAGCTGCACCTCCTTGACTCTCTCTACGATGGTAGATTGGATCTCCATCGCAAATAGTCTTTGTCCCGCTTCACTTGGCAATTTCACCTATAACTCCATTCTAGCCATCTCTGTTATTAACTCAGTTTGAGCCGTTAACATAGACAACTTTTCTGGATCCTTCCTACTAAGGCATCAGCAACTACATTGGCTTTTCCAGGGTGATACAGGATTTTACAATCATAATCCTTTATCAACTCTAGCCATCTCCTCTGTCTCATATTCAACTCATTCTATGTGAAGATATATTTTAGACTCTTGTGGTCCGTGTATATCTCACATTTTTCTTCTTAAAGATAATGTCGCCATATCTTTAAGCCAAAAACTTCAGCGGCTAGTTCCAGATCATGAGTAGGGTAAACTTTTTCATAATCCTTCAACTGCCTAGATGCGTACGTAATGACCTTTCCATGCTGCATGAGCACGCAACCAAGTCCTCTATGCAAAGCATTGCTATAAACTACGAAATTTCCTGTATCATCGGGTAATGACAAAACAGGCGCTTCACTCAATCTCTTCTTCAGTTCTTTAAAAATGTCTTTGCAGATCTCAGTCCACGCATATTTCACTGTCTTCCTTGTCAAGTTAGTTAATGGAGTAGCTATCTTTGAAGAATCTTGGATGAATCTCCGATAGTAACCCGCTAAACCTAGGAAACTCTGCACCTCAGTTGGCATTTTTGGTTGTTCCCAATTTATCATAGCTTTCACCTTCGTTGGATCCACTAAAATCCCCTCCTAGTCAATGACATGCCCTAAAAACTATACTCCCTCTAACCAAAATTCACACTTTGTGAATTTTGCATACAACTTCTCCTTCCTTAGTGTTTCTAACACTATTCTTTGGTGTTCAGCATGATCTTCTGGCGTCTTAGAATAGACTAGAATATCATCGATAAACACCATGATGAACATGTCCAAATATTTTTTGAACACTCTGTTCATAATATCCATGAATGCAGCCGGTGCATTAGTCAACCCAAATGACATCACCAGAAACTCGTAATGACCATAACGAGTCCTGAATGCTGTCTTTGGTACGACTTCATTCCTAACCTTCAGCTGGTGATACCCCGTCCTTAAATCTATTTTAGAAAAATACTTTGCCCCTTTCAACTGATCAAAAAGATCATCGATCATGGGCAATGGGTACTTATTCTTTATCATTAACTTGTTCAACTCTCGGTAGTCGATACAAAGTCTCAACGATCCGTCCTTCTTTTTAACAAACAGTACTGGTGCTCCCCACGGTGAAACACTCGGTTGTATGTACTTCCTGTCCAATAGTTCTTGTAACTCCACCATCAACTCCTTCATTTCCACTGGTGCCATACTATACGGTGCCCTAAAAAATGGTGCCGCTCCTTGCACAATGTCAATTACGAACTCGGTCTCCCTATCCGGCGAAAGACCCTACAACTCACTTGGAAATACATCCATAAATTAATCGTCTAGCAAAATCACATGCGATAAACGAACAAGTAGCACCCGAGTCAAACATCACGTATGCATTTAGGTTGTTGATCGGAATAATACATGCGACCACATCCCCTGAGACCATCGCATCTTGGACAGTCATGTTAAAGGTACAGGCCATAGGCCTACCCGACTGCGCTGGACCCCCAATAGTTAATTTACCACTATTGGCGTCCTTATTCCCGTCCGTCCCCTTCTTCGGGAAATTCTTTGCCGTGTGGTCAGTCGACCCACACACAAAGCATCTGTGATTCTTCTTCGGACTTGGACAATTCTGTGCAATGTGTCCCTCCTGTCCATAATTGTAACACATTTCCTTACCCTTGAGACAGACTCCTAAGTGAGTCTTCCCACAAGTTTTACAGGCCTCCATCTTCCTCTTCGGATCTCCTTGTTTCACTCCGGTATTCCCAGAGCTAACCACCTTCTGCTTATACCCTTCGTCACTCCCGCTGGCTTCCTCGATCTTCACTCCCCCATCCATTTTCCCCTTATTTTTCTTATCCTTGTGGTACTGGCTCAACGCCTCACTACCACCTTCGGCTATTATCGTCTTCTCTAAAATGGTTCCAAAGGAAGTACTTTGTAACATAGATATGCGATTATAGAGCCAGGGTTTCAAGCCCTGCTCAAATCGTCGTGCCTTTCTAACCTTGGTATCCTCTTGGTGTAGAGCGAACCTCGCCAGTTCATTAAACTTGGCGGCATATTGGGGAACCATCATGTCCCCTTGCTTCAATTCCAGAAACTGCATCTCCATCCTTCCCTGCATGCTCGTGGGAAAGTAGTTCTCGAAGAATATCTCCTTGAATCTCGCCCACGTTAAATTCTCAATCCCGACCCTAGTCTGGTTGGTCTCCCACCAAAAGTTGGCCTCTCCTTCATCATGTAGGTTGCAAAGGTAACCTTCTGGGCCTCATCATCAACATTCGCAATGACAAATGCCTTCTCAATTTCCTTCACCCACGTTTAGGCCTCGATAGGGTCCGTAGTTCCTTTGAACTCCGGCGAACCCACACTCTTAAAATCCTTAAACGTAGTAGCTCGTACTACACCAGGATTTACGGGGATGTTAGCCCCATTTCAATTAAACGCGGCTGTTAACAGATTTACAAACTCCTACATGGGGTTAACCGGACTTCCCTCCGGTTGATTTACGTTTGCTCCTTAATTACGTGGTACTCTCCTTGGCGGCATTTTGCTGTTACAATAAACAACACATTTCGTTATTATTCATTTCCTGTTAGTTAGTTATTATTCAAGTTTAAACAATAACTTAAACATTAATTACTCGTCATGTTCCGAAAAAGCTTATATTGATTCATTATAGTATAACACTACATCGGTTACATTACATAGCCTAAGCTGATTACATTACTTTCCCGCAATTGCTTTCCAAAAATTGGGATTTACAAAAGACTACCCTTTGTTGTACAAAAGAGGGTTTTACGTCTCTACTAGATACACAATATTTACATATCTATCTACTCTATCTACTAATAGATTACATCTGCCTGAAGGCATTCTCAAAATTTGCCTTGGTAAGACTAGTAATAATATCACGGCTGATAGTATGCCACGTCTGCCCTGCCTCTATGGGATAACTAGCTATCTGCTGCTGGAAGTCTGCATGAGAACTCCTATGAATATATGACATTCTCCCTATCTCCTACTTTTTGGTTTTTAGCTCCCCTCTGAGCTCAAAGACCTCCTGTTTCAACTCATGGACCTTGTCCTTGGCCAAAACTCTTTCATCGTGCTCCTGCTCCCACATGGACTCCACGTCCGTCTTATCCTCTATGACCGCTTGGAGCTCTGCTTTCAGCTCCTTAGCCTCCTTATAGTAGTGCATGTTTCTATCCAACACTGACATAAAGAGTGACATCATTGACTCCCCCGAAGCCATCTCTACTGCTATAGCTACTGGGTTGAAGGATACTGCCTTTACCTCTTCCTCCAACATGCTGTCAAACACGGACATATAGTCTAGGCTCTCTGAGTCTCCAGACTCAACCACCACTACTTCAGGCTCTGATACTATGGGGTTTGGTATAATCTCTACCTGATTAACCGGGCCTTCGCTGACTACCTGTACATCTCTATTTTCTCCTGACATCTACAATAACACAATAAGTTTGATTAGTAAACGTCAGTAGAATAATAAAAACGCATAACATATATAATGCATTTTTATAAGGTTAATTTTCAGCTTTTATTCTTTGACTTTTCTTAAGGTTATGACTTAAGGTTTAAATCCCCCCTTAAGTTTTATAACCTAATGCTTTGATACCAACATGTGACGCCCCCAAATTCGGGTATCTTCCAACCTGACAGATGGTGCTACACGGTACTACCATTCACACATACATTCAATTGAGAAGTCTCAATAGAACGAATATGTCTTCTATATAATCAAAATAATATTAGCATTTCCCCAGGTTCTCGATAACCAATATATTTATTTTTGTGATAATATCAAATATATTACAACCATTCACCCTATACTCTTACATAAGTATTTTACGGGTTCGTCTTTGCCTTGCCGGAGCCTTCGGTCCGTTCGATCTTAGCTGTTTTCTAATGGTTCAAGCAAGGGTGAGCATGACTAGCTCAGCAAGTACAACATTTCTAATAAACAACATGCTTGAAACATAAGAATCGTATATCTTCAATAACTGAACAATTGCTACAAAGTACTATCGATAATTCAAAATAGCACTTCTTTTCCTTTAAAAAGTTTTACAACAACAATATTCAGTAAAACATCAATTTCGGTCCAAGACCTTGAGCATTTAATAAGTTCTTTTGAAAAGGACATCCCGACACTAAGTCCGTAAGTCCAACATTGCTTACGAGCATGTCTAGGTGATCAGCCTATAATAGTCTATGTTGATCAACACTACATTCATTAAACGTGTATACGTTTAAGTTGTGGCAATCTCATGCGTTTGTCGTTTGACGACAAAACAATTTAGCATACTCAGTCTCCTTCTGAAAACCACAACAATATTAGTTCGGTAAATCCTTATCAATACTTGATAGATTTTAATAAATCCAACATAGTATAAGTCTAGCCAAAAGAATTGGCTTAGACTTCATCAGACATTAACTCGTGCAAAAAAAAAATACATGAATTACAAAGCTTGTTCAGATCGAACTGAAACAAGGATTAGAGTACTTGCCTTTAGCGTCTGCTACAGTTTATAACACGTGCACTTTAAGTCTTTAAGGTCTCTACAGTAGATGATAACATCACATAGCTCATTAGGTCATGAATAAATATACATGGTTCCTAGAGAATCTTACCCTTCTTCTTAATCTAATTATGTATTAGATTTGTTATTATTGGTTCTGACTTTCCGTTACGTCATTTTTACATTCACATGCAATTGACTTTCTTTTAATCCTAAGTGATCATACTTAAGGCTTAATTATGTCTTAACAATGTTTCATTATGATCCTTGTGACACCCCCAAATCTTGGTACTTCATTTCCTCAAGATTTGGTACTCATGTAATCAAAACATTAATTTCTAACTACCCCCTCATAATATACTTGAATAGTAAAAGAAAACCTGCCCATACAGGATTAAATTTAAATAAACATCTCCCTCCTTCTTCTTAGGGCATTCACGAGCAAAGTGATCCTTAGAACCGCACGTGAAGCACGCATTCTTCTTCGGTTGAGTGCAATTTGGAGCGATGTGACCCTCCTGGCCACAATTGTAGCAAACTCGTTTCCCCATCAAACACGCACCCCTGTGAAACTTCCCAAATATCGCACATGCTTCAAACTTTTTATTTTGATGGTTACCCTGCTAGTTTCCAGTACCCATACTCCCATTCCACTTCCTCTTCAAGTTGTTGTTGTTGTTTCCACCGCTACTACTCCCATTCTTAGTCTCATTCTCATTCTTCTTCTTCTTTTGTTCCTGGTTGAACTTTGTCACTGTCTCGCCTCCACCTTCAGCGAGTACTGCTTTCTCCATCACTGCTGCAAATGTCTTCAACTGGAACAGGGATACCCTACTATACAGCCAAGGCTTCAGTCCCTGTTCAAACCTCTTCGCCTTACGTTCGTGTGTGCAAACCTGATATGGCGCAAACCTCGCCAATTCGTTGAATCTCGTGGCATACTCAGATACCGTCATCGTTCCTTGCTTTAGTTCCAGAAACTGTACTTCCAGTTGACTTTTTGAACTCTCCGGGAAATAGGTCTCGAAAAATAACTCCTTGAACCTATCCCAGGTCATCACTCCTGGCCCTTCACGAGTTTTATTGGCCTGCCACCAATAACTAGCTTCGGCTTTTAACATGAACGTTGCGAAAGCAGTCTTCTGATCATCCCCTACCAGAGCGACATCGAATACTTTTTCTATCTCCATAATCCAGGTCCGTGCTTCGACTGGATTCATGGACCCACGGAATTCAGGTGGTCCAACCGCCTTGAAATCCTTAAACGTCGTACCATGTTTTTGTGGTTGGTTCTGCAACGCTCCTGTCAGTAGTGTCACTAGTTGTTGAACGGGATTCGCATCAACATTATCGTTATTGTTAGTTCCTTCAGTGGTTCTCTGTCGTGTTGGTTGACGTCTGGGAGGCATTTTCTGTTAAAAAAATATTCATTAGATTTTTATTCAATTCTTTTAAGAAATTTCTACTTAACTTGCCTCCAACAGAAATAACCACATAACACATAACACTTTGAATAAGGTAACAACTATTATTGATTCATAATCTTTTCGAGAACATAAAACAATAGCATCACTGCTATTTACATTACTTTCCTAATCTACAAAAGTTTCATGACAACATCATTATTCTCATATCCCATGATTACTTAACACTAGGGATTTACACATTATTTAATACTTATTAAGTACATTACCGACACATTTTCTACGATGATCTATTAAGGTACTTCTTAGCCCTATCACGTTCTTCCTCCATGACTTGAAACGTTGTTCTGCGATCTAACATGAATGATGGCAGCGTCTCGAACTGAATCAGATATCCCATGACCCGGTCTTGAGCTCGATTAATTGCGGTGTTAAATACTTTATCCATCTCTTCCATCTTCATCCTCTTTTCCTGCGCGTCTCTCGCTGCTCTTCCAGTTCGTTGATAAGCTTCCTCGTATGCATCTTCAGCTCTTGCCCTCTTAACAGATTCTTCTCTCAGCTTGCTCTTCAGTTCAGCAACCATCTCGATCAATTGTTCTTTGTCTCCTTCAGTCTGTATTAATTTCTCCTCGGCGTTTGTCAGTCGTTCCTCACGATCCTAGATCTCGCCGTCTTTTTGTGTCATTGTAGTCTATTGTTCAGCTACTATCTCCTGCAACTCCTTAACTATATCTTGAAGTTCCACATTATGGTCATGCACCTCATCGTATATACGGCCTGCTATCAAGTTAAGTGAAATCCTTTCCTCTACGTCCTCGTCATCATCATCCTCCTGTGGTAACTCAACGGAATCCTCCTCATCTGTCTCCACATCATCATCCTCATCTTCAACTACTGTGACCAACGGGGCTGACTCCCGTGGCAGTAGTTGTTCCCAAACTACTTGAATGTCGCGAGGCTCCTCCTCTATAGGCATTTGAGGTCCCTCCTCCCTAGCCTGACTGGATTCTCCTACATTAGTCATCCTGACAACAAAGTTTTAACGTTTTAGTTATTAATCATTCTACTCGACACTCGTGAGCACATAAGTTATAAACACATAAGCACATAAGTGTTTTATTACTTCTTTCCTAAAACTCGATAAGAGTTATCTCACACTATCTTTTCAAAGGTTACTTCCTAAGGCTTTTCCCCCACCTAAGGTTCATAACCTAAAGCTTTGATACCAACCTGTGACAGCCCCAAATCTTGGTACTTCATTTCCTCAAGATTTGGTACTCACGTAATCAAAACATTAATTTCTAACTACCCATTCATAATATACTTGAATAGTAAAAGAAAACCTGCCCATCCAGGATTAAATTTAAATAAACATCTCCCAGGTTATCTAACCTTTAACAACAATCATTCAAATGCGGATAAAAAATTACTTCATTACAATCATTAAACCAAATTCTGAAAATAAACTATCAAACTATTACAAGTCTTCAGTATTTATTCATCTTTCCTTTTCCCTTACTAGTGCTCGGTACGTCACCAGTTTCAACTTTAGCTGTAAGAAATTTTACATGCAAGAGTGAGCAAACAAGGCCCACTTGAAATAACAATAAGTAAATCATTAAACTTTTACATCAATTGCCAATATCAGGCTCAATAGAACTGAACAATATATTCTATTAAATTTCTGAAAACTTTAACATTTACTGAGGGTCTAATGACCACGAATCATGTCCACAGTTATAAGTAATCTTTCAACTTAAACTTTAATAGTCATAAGACTATAAGGACTCCACGTACTTAGGAGGATCAACCCTTCGTACAATGTATTGTGCACAATTATTTCAACGCTAAGCGTAAATCTCTATTAAAAGAGTTGTTCATCTCAGTATTTATAATACAAGTCCGCACCAAAAGTAAGTTTGGTTTGGATAAGCTTTCAAGAAAATTTGGAGTGTAACGAACATCAACTACGGAGTAGTTGAATAAAACCAATAACACTATACTATAGAATAATCGTGATTGAACCAATCATAGCAAGTCATGCATTAGGAATAATCTAATAGCATACAATTTGAATAACTATATACAATATGAATAACTATAGCATACCTTGCTTGAACAACACTAAGCCAATGTTAATTAGAATTGAATAATAAACATGTATAGCAATTTAGTTATACATGAAAATTCATAATCGAAATACAAAAATAACTTGTTTGTCCTCAAACCAAAGTCTAGACGACTTACATCGTTATAAGATAATCGAATTGAAAACAACAATTAGCTCAATTATAAGATAGAGTTAGAAAAACTTGCACAATGAAGTTTTGAGTTAGAGAACTTGCCTTTAGCACAAGCTAAACCCTTACCACTTGAATTAATACCCTATACATATGCCATACTGACATAGTTAGTCATTACCAACATTGTATATTTATATAAACAAATGTATTCATCATATGGGTTAAATTACCCATTCACATAATCCACTATGTTACAAGTATGTAACACTTAATAACATGATCATTCATAGTTTAATACTACTGAAATTATCATTTAACATTATTATTATCAACACATAACATTTATTTTCAAGTTTTGTACACTAAAACAAAACTGTCAGAACATTCTGCTAACTCGCGCTGCGGCGCCACAGTTTACACTGTGGTTCGCGCTGCGGCACTGAGTTGGCGCTGTGGCTCGGGTCACAGGCCATTGGTTGGCGCTGCGGCGTGGCGCCGGCGCCGGCGTCAGCGCTGCGGCGCGAGATTTGTACTGCTGGGCCGCGCTGCTGCACTAGAGACCAGAATCCGGCGACCAAACTCAGCAACAGCACGAACAAAAGCCAAATTGGCCAAAAAAACTCGAATCTAATAGACTAATTATCATGTAATACACATATAAACTTCATACAAACATATTTTGAAGACTTCTAACATGTTTCTACTCATAAAATAACATAGATATCAAATATACAAAACCCAATTTTAATGTTTTTGACAAAAACTCTATTTTTGATATTTTCAAAGAAAATCAACACTATAATTTTGTTTTTCAACCAAAACACTAAATTCAAAACATCACAATTATGATTTTACATACTCTAGCAATTCCAAATATCAATTTATCAATTTAACAACTAATTAAATCTTAATTTCTATTTTAAATTAAGTCATACTCATATATTTTTCATATGAACACTCTGTAATATATTTGCTTCTACAAAACACATACATACATGAATTACTATATCTATAATCATATATAACTCATGAAATAACCTTATAATAAATAATCATACAAAACTATATTCATAACAACAATTTATCTTTTATAAAAATTTCACAAAGAACTTTTTGGGAAGAAGAAAAACTAAGCTTTTAAAGAAAAGGTTAAGCTCCTACCTTTGATTAAGAAGATGATGGCTACTTTTGATTATCAATGTCTTTTCTCTAATTTCTTTATCAAAATCTGTTAGAATTTCTCTCAAATTCTCTCTAGTTTTCTTCCTCTCTTCTTTTCTCTCTGTAAATTTCCACCGAGTCTTTCTTCTCCCTAACTCTAACATACGTAGAATATTATAACGTATATAGTAATAATATATATTAATGATATAATATAAGTACTGATATAATTATATCAGTTATGTTTTTATTTGAAAATCAAAAGCCATAAGGCTTGTTTGGCTAATCAAAATAATATAACTCATTAACCCTTACACCTTGTTTGGTAAATCTAATTAAAATAAATGGATTAATCCTTATACCTTGTTTGCTAAACCATTATTAGATTAAAGACTTATTATGCAATATGACATGTTTGGCAAAAACTAAATTAAAGTCCTTTAGCTTATTTTAATAACTCATTTATAGCAAAGTTATTAGTCACACTTTTATTTAATTAATAAATCAATTAAAACATTAATATATTAAATTACTTTAGCATGTAATTTAATATCACATAACTATAATTTTTTTTATAATTATAATTTTATTTAACCAACTAATATTTTAAATTACAATTTTCCATTTAAAATATTATAATTTATTTAAATCACTGTAAGCTCTCTAGCTTACTTATTAAATTAATTTATTATATAATCTCATAATAATTAATTTCTTAGCTCCTTAATTATTTATTCAACAAATAATTAACTAAACCACATCAACTCAAATTGCCATTAAATACTTTTATAATTCATTAAATATTTAATATTACAAATAAATATTTAATATTTAATATTTAATTATTTATTCAGCAAATAATTAACTAAATCACATCAACTCAAATTGCCATTAAATACTTATATAATTCATTAAATATTTAATATTACAAATAAATATTTAATATTTAATATTTAATTATTTATTTAGCAAATAATTAACTAAACCACATCAACTCAAATTGAACAATTATTTATTCAACCATAAACATATCTATTAAATACTTATATAAATCAATAAATATTTAATATTACACTTTAAAATTCCAGAAGCAATGGAGGTAACAAGGGAAGTACATGGGCCATTGCAGGACCTGCAGCATCAAACAAACCCACAGCCAGAACCTTCAACATGACTGTATAAGATGTTGTGCAATCAAAAGATGTGGTGTCTGGTATTATCCCAATCAATGATATTGATGCATATGTATTATTTGATTCGGGTGCTACTTGCTCGTTTATATCTGATGAATTTGCTAAGAGGCTAGAATTGCCTAGAGAAGAACTAAATTTTCCTTTGAACATAGAAATTGCGAATATGGAAATAATCCATGTTAGATTCGTATACAAGAACTGTAGGGTGAACATTAAGGAGAATATCTTGTTGGTAGATTTAATTCTGATTAGACTGGGGGAATTTGATGTAATTTTGGGAATTGATTGGTTGTTCAAATACGGAGCGGTAATTGACTGCTAAAAGAAGTGTGTAAACCTTATGACTCCGTCAAAGGTAGTATTTTATGGTAGCAAGTCGCCTAGACAAATGAAATGTCTGACGACTATGCAGGCCAAGAAATTGTTGAGTCAAGGTTGTGTGGGCAATTTAGCTTACATAGTCGATACTCAGAAGAAGGGGGTAAAACTGGAAGAAATACCAATAGTGAGGTAATTCGAAGACGTTTTTCCAGAGAATTTGCCAGGACTTCCGCCTGACAGAGAAATTGAGTTCGTGATCGACTTAGCACCGGGAACAACACCGATATCAAAGGCCCCGTACAGAATGGCTCCGATAGAAATGAAGGAACTGATGGTGCAGTTGCAAGAGCTGCTGGACAAGAAATATATTCAACCAAGCGTATCGCCGTGGGGAGCGCCAGTTTTGTTCATAAAGAAGAAGGACGGGTCCATGCGTCTTTGCATTGATTAAAAGGAGTTAAACAAAGTCACTATTAAAAACAAATACCCGTTGCCAAGAATAGATGACTTGTTTGATCAGCTGAATGGTGCCAAGTACTTTTCAAAAATAGATTTGAGAAGTGGGTATCACCAATTGAAGGTGAGAAAGTAGGATATACCACGAACGACATTCAGAACTCGGCATGGACATTACAAGTTTCTGGTGATGTCTTTTGGTTTAACCAATGCACCTGCTGCGTTCATGGATTTGATGAACAAGGTGTTTAAACCATTCCTAGACAAGTTTGTAGTGGTATTCATTGATGACATTCTGGTGTATTCCAAAACACAAGAAGAACACATGGAACAGATACGTTTGACATTGGAGACACTAAGAAAGGAAAAGCTGTACGCGAAATTCTCTAAGTGTGAATTTTGGCTCGACCGTGTACAATTTTTGGGGCATGTGATTGACAAATATGGGATCTCAGTGGATCCGTCAAAAGTGGAAGCAGTAATCAATTGGGAATAACCAAGAACACCGTCAGAAGTGAGGAGTTTCTTGGGACTGGCTGGTTATTATAGAGGATTTATTCAAGATTTTTCTAAGATAGTCACTCCGCTAACAAATTTGACAAGGAAAGCTGTAAAATTCGTTTAAACGGAGAAATGTGAAGAGAGTTTCCAAGATTAGAAGAAGAAGTTAAGTGTGGCACCTGTATTGACATTACCAGATAATACAGGAAATTTTGTGGTATATAGTGATGCCTCACACAAAGGGTTGGGTTGTGTTCTTATGCAGAACGGCAAAGTTATTGCCTATGCATCAAGACAACTGAAGGATTATGAGAAGGGGTATCCAACTCATGATTTGGAATTGGCTGCAGTTGTGTTTGCTCTGAGGATATGGAGACACTATCTTTATGGAGAGAAATGTGAGATCTACACAGACCACAAAAGTCTGAAGTATATTTTCACTCAGAAGGATTTGAACATGCGTCAAAGAAGGTGGATGGAATTGATAAAAGATTATGATTGTAAAATCTTTTATCATCCGGGAAAAACGAATGTGGTGGCAGATGCTTTAAGCAGGAAAGGTCGGGAGAAGTTGATGCTGATAACAACTCAGGAGGAGCTCATTTCAGCAATGACAAAATTGGAGTTAGAAATCAAATTTTCAAAAGAATCTGACGAAACACTATTCCAGATAGAAGCTGGTCCAACTTTACTGAACAAAGTGAAGATTGTTCAACTACAAGATGAAGAGTGTGGGAAAATCAAAGAGAATTTGGTTGAAGGCGGTGATGTAAAATACAAGATCGACACCGAAAGATTACTACGGTTTGAGGGAAGAATCTGGGTTCCAGCAACACCAGAGCTGAAAGAAGAAATTTTGACCGAAGCTCATAGCTCAAAATATTCAATTCATCCAGGAAGCACAAAAATGTATCAGGATTTACGCCGACATTTTTGGTGGCCAAATATGAAAAGGGATGTTACTGAATGCGTAGCGAAATGCTTGACATGTCAGAGAGTAAAAGCCGAACATCAAAGACCCAGCGGATTACTCCAACCGTTGGAATACCGGAATGGAAGTGGAAACACATGACGATGGATTTTGTGGTGGGTCTTCCAACTACTCAGAGAGGATACGATGCGATTTGGGTAGTAGTGGACAGACTGACGAAATCAGCGCACTTTCTACCAATAAAGATTAGATTCAATCTTGATCAGTTGGCAAGATTGTATATTAAGGAGATCGTTTCGAGGCACGGAGTGCCAGTATCAATTGTGTCCGATAGAGATCCGCGGTTCACATCGAATTTTTGGAAGAGACTACAAGAATGCATGGGGACACAGTTGCGAATGAGTACGGCTTATCATCCACAAACAGTTGGCCAAAGCGAACGAACAATTCAGACATTGGAAGATATGCTGAGAGCATGTGTCATGGACTTTAAAGGAAGCTGGGAAGATCAACTACCATTGGTAAAATTTGCTTACAACAACAGTTATCACGCGAGCATCGGCATGCCACCTTACGAGGCATTGTACGGTAGAAAGTGCAGAACTCCACTGTGCTGGGATGAAGTCGGTGAACGCCAACTGTTAGGACCAGAACTGGTACAACAAACTGCTGACATTGTCAAACTCATCAGGACAAGATTGGTCGCAGCCCAAGATAGACAGAAAAAGTATGCTGATAAACACAGACAAGATCGTGCATTTGACGTAGGAACTTTTGTATTCTTAAAAGTTTCTCCCTGGAAGGGGAAAATTCATTTCGGTAAAAAGGGAAAGCTAAGCCCAAGGTTTATTGGACCCTTTGAAGTGCTGCGAAGAGTGGGAAAAGTGGCTTATGAGGTAGCTCTACCTCCAGTGTTGGAAAACATTCATAATGTTTTTCACATTTCGGTGTTACGACCATATAAACCCGACTACAAACATGTGATCGAGTACGAAAAGCTACAGTTCGAGAAAGATTTGTCTTATGAAGAGGTTCCTATCCAGATAGTCGACAGGAAAGAACAAGTGCTCAGGAATAAGGTGATACCTTCTGTGAAGGTGATATGGAGGAACCACAACGCTGAAGAAGCTACGTGGGAACTCGAAGAGAAAATATTGAATGAGTTCCCTGAGTTATTTGTTTAATCTGTGTCTTCGATTCTGGGGACAGAATCTTTGTAAGTAGGGAAGAATGTAATGAATGATTTGTTTGAGTTGTGATTCTGAGGACAGAATTCTTGTAAGGAGGGAATGATGTAACATTCCAGAATTTTAAAGTGTAATATTAAATATTTATTGATTTATATAAGTAGTTAATGGATATGTTTATGGTTGAATAAATAATTATTCAATTTGAGTTGATGTGGTTTAGTTAATTATTTGCTAAATAAATAATTAAATATTAAATATTAAATATTTATTTTCAATATTAAATATTTAATGAATTATATAAGTATTTAATGGCAATTTGAGTTGATGTGGTTTAGCTAATTATTTGTTGAATAAATAATTAAGGAGCTAAGAAATTAATTATTATTAGATTATATAATAAATTAATTTAATAAGTAAGCTAGAGAGCTTACAGTGATTTAAATAAATTATAATATTTTAAATGGCAAATTATAATTTAAAATATTAGTTGGTTAAATAAAATTATAATTATAAAAGAAATTATAGTTATGTGATATTAAATTATGTGCTAAAGTAATTTAATAGATTAATATTTTAATTGATTTATTAATTAAATAAAAGTATGACTAATAACTTTGCTATAAAGGAGTTATTAAAATAAGCTAAAGGACTTTAATTTAGTTTTTGCCAAACATGTCTTATTGCATAATAAGTCTTTAATCTAATAATATTTTAGCAAACAAGGTATAAGGATTAATCCATTTATTTTAATTAGATTTACCAAACAAGGTGTAAGGGTTAATGAGTTATATTATTTTGATTAGCCAAACAAGCCTTATGGCTTTTGATTTTCAAATAAAAACATAACTGATATAATTATATCAGTACTTATATTATATCATTAATATATATTATTACTATATACGTTATAATATTCTACGTATGTTAGAGTTAGGGAGAAGAAAGACTCAGTGGAAATTTACAGAGAGAAAAGAAGAGAGAAAGAAAACTAGAGAGAATTTGAGAGAAATTCTAACAGGTTTTGATAAAGGATCGGAGAAAAGACATTGATAATCAAAAGTAGCCATCATCTTCTTAATCAAAGGTAGGAGCTTAACCTTTTCTTTAAAAGCTTAGTTTTTCTTCTTCCCAAAAAGTTCTCTGTGAAATTTTTATAAAAGATAAATTGTTGTTATGAATATAGTTTTGTATGATTATTTATTATAAGGTTATTTCATGAGTTATATATGATTATAGATATTGTAATTCATGTATGTATGTGTTTTGTAGAAGCAAATATATTACAGAGTGTTCATATGAAAAATATATGAGTATGGCTTAATTTAAAATAGAAATTAAGATTTAATTAGTTGTTAAATTGATAAATTGATATTTAGAATTGCTAGAGTATGTAAAATCATAATCGTGATGTTTTGAATTTAGTGTTTTGGATGAAAAACAAAATCATAGTGTTGATTTTCTTTGAAAATATCAAAAATGGAGTTTTTGTCAAAAACATTGAAATTGGGTGTTGTATATTTGATGTCTATGTTATTTTATGAGTAGAAACATGTTAGAAGTCTTCAAAATATGTTTATATGAAGTTTATATGTGTATTACATGATAATCAGTCTATTAGATTCGAGCTTTTTGGCCAATTTGGCTTTTGTTCATGTTGTTGCCGAGTTTGGTCGCCAGATTCTGGTCTCTGGCGCCGCAGCGCAGCCCAGCAGTACAAATCTCGCGCCGCAGCGCCGGCGCCACGCCGCAGCGCCAACCAATGGCCTGTGACCCGAGCCGCAGCGCCAACTCAGCACCGCAGCGCGAACCATAGTGTAAACTATGGCGCCGCAGCGCGAGTTAGCAGAATGTTCTGACAGTTTTATTTTAGTGTACAAAACTTGAAAATAAATGTTATGTGTTGATAATAATAATGTTAAATGATAATTTCAGTAGTATTACACTATGAATGATCATGTTATTAAGTGTTACCTACTTATAACATAGTGGATTATGTGAATGGGTAATTTAACCCATATGATGAATACATTTGTTTATATAAATATACAATGTTGGTAATGACTAACTATGTCAGTATGGCATATGTATATGGTATTAATTCAAGTGGTAAGGGTTTAGCTTGTGCTAAAGGCAAGTTCTCTAACTCAAAACTTCATTGCGCAAGTTTTTCTAACTCTATCTTATAATTGAGCTAATTATTGTTTTCAATTCGATTATCTTATAACGATGTAAGTCGTCTAGACTTTGGTTTGAGGACAAACAAGTTATTCTTGTATTTCGATTATGAATTTTCATGTATAACTAAATTGCTATGCATGTTTATTATTCAATTCTAATTAACCTTGGCATAGTGTTGTTCAAGCAAGGTATGCTATAGTTATTCATATTGTATATAGTTATTCAAATTGTATGCTATTAGATTATTCCTAATGCATGACTTTCTATGATTGGTTCAATCACGATTATTCTATAGTATAGTGTTATTGGTTTTATTCAACTACTTCGTAGTTGATGTTCGTTAAACTCCAAATTTCCTTGAAAGCTTATCCAAACCAAACTTACTTTGGTGCGGACTTGTATTCTAAATACTGAGATGAACAACTCTTTTAATAGAGGTTTACGCTTAGCGTTGAAATGATTGTGCACAATACATTGTACGAAGGTAAGTACGTGGAGTCCTTATAGTCTTATGACTGTTAAAGTTTAAGTTGAAAAATTACTTATAACTGTGGACATGATTCGTGGTCATTAGACCCTCAGTAGATGTTAAAGTTTTCAGAAAGTTAATAGAATATATTGTTCAGTTCTATTGAGCCTGATATTGGCAATTGATGTAAAAGTTTAATGATTTACTTATTGTTATTTCAAGTGGGCCTTGTTTGCTCACTCTTGCATGTAAAATTTCATACAGCTAAAGTTGAAACTGGTGACGTACCGAGCACTTGTAAGGGAAAAGGAAAGATGAATAAATACTGAAGACTTGTAATAGTTTGATAGTTTATTTTTAGAATTTGTTTCAATGATTGTAATGAAGTTATTTATTTATCCGCATTTGAATGATTGTTGTTAAAGGTTAGATAACCAGGGAGATGTTTATTTAAATTTAATCCTGTATGGGCAGGTTTTCTTTTACTATTCAAGTATATTATGAATGGGTAGTTAGAAATTAATGTTTTGATTACGTGAGTAACAAATCTTGAGGAAATGAAGTACCAAGATTTGGGGGTGTCACAATCCTTAGTTAATTGGTAACCATTTACTATTCATGCTCAACATGTAAACATTCCTTACTATCTAGGTTTTAAGTCTGGCGATGCGGCGCCAATGATCCTTTGTTATGCCGCACTGCGGCGCCACATGCAAGGCCAAGAGACTGGACTCGGCTCTGCGGCGCGAGTCCCTTCGTTACGGGTCGCGCTACGGTGTGAATTAACAGGGGCTAAGGGCCATTTTGGCGCTGCGGCGCCGGTTATTAAACTTGGAGTCGCGCTTCGGCGCGGACTCTGTGCCACAGATAATTTTGACATATTTTTCAACTTGTGAGTTTTCTGGACTCGTAACTTCTTCGTTATAAGTCCGAATTGGCTTGTTCAAGAGCCTACAGTTCACAAATCACATACTCTATGTGTTCATGTAAGAATTTCATCTATTCAATTTTGTTTGTTAAAAATTCACCTATTAGTCCATTTTTAACGAAAACGATAAACGTTCGTGAACGCTCAACACTCGTTTCTTCGTTCTAAGTCGGAATCCGACCATTTTCGATTCCGCAACTCTATAATGCCAAATACGACTTGTCTTCATCGAAAACCAATGTTTCCGAGTTCAAACACAAAATACGACTTCCATTACGAGAATTTCACGAACTCGATGATTATCGTCCAATCGTGTGTGTTCCGGCACAACTTAATTACTAACGATTTGTTCATCATTACAAATAGATTTATTTCATTAACTAGACATCTCAACCTACATATTACAACAACTTATCTTTCAATTAGATTATGGCTTACCTCTTATAAGTTTATAACTTAACAACTTATATCTTACAAGACTTCATCCTTTAAAACTTATTCTTAATTAAGTCATTTAAGCAACATTTTTACATCTTATCAACTATACCAACTTCTTAAAGTAGTTTATATGACAAGTTCATTCATGTTCTTCATAAGTTAATAACTTATTTAGGTTTAACGTACTTATTCATGACTTACTCAACTTAAGTCCATTGATTATTCATATTATGTGTTCTTTAGCATACATGTCCATTAAGTTACACTTCTCTTATCACCCTATAATGATAGAGATGGAAGACATAAGATCATGATATTTATCTTCTCTAACAATTAAGTTGCTTTTGTTAGTAAGTTGTTGGATGAAATTTGAACAAGCAAATGAGAAATCCAAACTTGGTATTTATAAGAGGGGTAAGGTTAAGGTATTATGGCCATTAGGATATCCCACCTCCTTACTAGCCTCCTTACTATTCACTACTTGTACACTAAGTAAACTTGGCAATCACATTTAATTCTTGCCCACCACATAAAGGACTTGGTCATCACTTTACCCATGGGTTGCACCATGGATCTTACTTTACCCATTGGATCATTAAATGGGCCTTGGTCTTAATTTAATTAACTTATCTTTGGGCTTGCATTAATTTTCTTTGGGCTTACCTTAATAATTACATGACTAAACATTGCTACACCTTGGGCTTGCCCCTTAATGCTATTAGACTTGTACTTCACACAATAGTACACAAGTTTAATTCATTTAGATTTTAAATCCTTAACGTTCTCAATTTTTTGTCCGGATGCGAAATATTGTGTTTTCCATACTTAGATTATTATTACATAATCCATCTCACCATGATATTATAACGTTACGTATTTCTCGGAAGTTCAAAAATAATTCCCGAACAGAAAACGATGAATAGTATTTTTCAAAAAATTTCTCGAAAAACTTTTATTTTCTTCTTGGAAATTTAAACACTTTAATTCTCTCACGTAGTTAAAATACTATGACGTTCTGCCATTTCTAGGTTATAGAACGACATTCATCTTACTAACAAATAATATTATTTTATTCATTATTAAAAGTATTTATAAAAGGTTCGATTTTCCGGGGCGTTACATTTATAGATGTTATTACAAAGTTTAGGTTATTGGGTTTGTGAATTTCTGTGGATTTGGGTTGAGTTTGGTGTGTTGGTGCAGAACAGAGCTGCTGCAGTTTCTGTCTCGGTGTGGCGCAGTTGCGCCGGTACCATATGTGACGCCCCCAAATCCGTGTAACATCGATTACAGGACTTGGTGCTCGCGATACAACATACATCATCATCTATCTATGTAAAATTTAACAATAAGGAATAATAATATTAACTATTACATAATTATTCAAAATAAAATCCCAAGTCTTTACAACCTTAAAACATACTGGAACTTAGTCTTAGCGTTTATCGCTACATTACACATATGTGGAAATAATTAACTTATTACATAAACATTAGCATCACTTCATCTTAGTCTTTCCCTTGTCCTTGCCCGAACCCTCAGCCTTCTCACCCTTAACTGAAAGGTTGAAACAAGAATGAGCACGAATTGCCCAGCAAGTATATACGAAATTTGAAAACATACATCAGGAGTGAAAGCAGTTGAATAGTTAAACCTAAATAGTTGAAATGATTATCAAGCGTTAAATAGGAACATCAAGATTAGAAATTTAAGAATTTTCAATATCATACTAAGGGGTGTAAAATACCCTGAACATATTTTCTTTCATCAAAAATCATCAGACGGTTTAACAATCCAATAGACTGTAAACGGTCTCTGCAAGTACGCCAGGTGATCAGCCTATTGTACCCTACATTGTGCACAAGTATTAAGTTTTAAGCTGCATAAGCAAAATGGGACTATTTGCCCGACATCTGTTTGCCCGTTTATTCGGGTTGTTCATCTTAGTAATCATGTGAGACCGCACCAAAGCAATTTGGATTGGTAAACATTTAATAGCTTCGAAAGATTTGTTTTAAATCACTTTTTTCATGAATAATAACTAGCCGAAAACAAAGGCCAGGAACATACTTTAGAACAGTTCGATAATGAAATGAAATTTTAAACATATGGCAATTAAAAATAATAACTGAATAATCATCGATAAGTTTGCAAGATAATTGAAGTTTGTATGACTTTTCAACGAAGAAACTTGCACGAATAAATAACTATCACAAGTTCAATACTTACCCTTACTGCGATAATATTAGTAAGGATTTAATAAATATCCAATAGAAATGAGGGTTAGGAAACTTGCCTGATAAGCCTGATACAATTAACGCTAGCAATTAACCTTCACATAATCTAATCACATGTGCCTCGTTAATCACCATTCATACACAATCCAGTTTGAAGTATAAGGGTCTCCTATTGGATATACTACAAACATCATAAGAGAATATATTTAGAAAATATATACCACCCATCTTAGACATCATAGGCAGCCCAAAACAGAACTTAAAAAAAATGTGCAAACATAACAGTTTTTTAATTTATTTATTTTTCTCAGCTTTACCATATCTCGTTAAAACAGTCATAACTAATTCATTTTAAAACATTTTTGAGCGATTCTTGCGCCCACGCGAAGATAACTTCTGGGGCTACAACTTTCGTTCATGGACCATCTCCAAATTCCAAGCACAAAATTCCAGAAACTCCATGCAAGGGGACTGCTCCGAATTTGTTTGACAGATTTGATGCAACTACTTTGAACAGTCATAACTCCTTGCTCCGAAGTCGGAATTAGTCCGTTCCGGAGTCTATGGAAAGCTTATACAGTGTACTATAATCACCCAAAAGCCCACAATTTTCTGGAAATTTTAACTAGCACCGAATTTTGACTTTAGGGTCAGTATAGTTCACAGTTCCCTTTTTTTTCGGTTTCTAACACGTTTGTTTACGATTTTCATATCTCACTCAATATAGCTTCGATCCGAATGAAATTTGGACATTTTATACTTCATGTTACATACTATTTTACAAAATTATTACATGCAACAAATGGATTATCTAAGACATGATTTCGAGTGACCAAAAATCCTGAAAAATCATGCAAACTAGTTTAACCCAACTTTTGAGAAAATCATGATTTTGATTCTAGCATGCATGGGTTTGATTCCTATGGTTCAAATCACTTCTAATAACATATATACACATGTTACAACAATTCATTTCTCTATCTTTCCATGTTTTGAACTATCTAGCATGTTAGAGGCATTTTATCAAACACTTAGCATACATACATAAAATCTTTGAATTTTAAAGCATACATGGCATGATTGGTCCAGAACTTATGTTCTTATTATACCATAGCAACCAGACCACGATCCTACAACATCACATCCACGAACACAACTCATATACTAAAGCTAAACATGCATTTTCTAGCTATTTTGTTCATGCATATATGAAAACCCATGAATTACCTATTGATTGGAGTTAACTACTGCTAGTGAGTGGATTGAAGCTTGATAGCTCACCCTCCTTGCTTGTCAAATTCTCCAGAACTCAGTCCACCTTGAACCACTCTCAAACTCCCACTATATTCTGCTCTCTTGGTTTGAACTTGTTGTGAAAGGGAGAAAAAACTTGGAAAGGAAAAGGAGTTGTGGTGGAATGTATATGTATATTTTGTTTGCTAGAACTGAACTCCTCAGCCCCTTCACCTCTTCCAAAACATCAGTTATACAACCTTAAATCTAATACATTAATATGGTTAGTAAATAGAAAGAAGGTGGGAGTTAGAGCAAATAAAAGGTTGTTTGGTTTGAGAAATGAACTAGCTCCTATCATGGCTATGTTGATATATACGTATTCTCTTCCTCCTTGTCCCAATATGTGTGACACAAGACTTCCCCCCCAGCTGCTGGTCCATTTATTAAAATATAAATTTATCCATTTAATCAATTAAATAGCCATTTTGACCATTTTACCCCTCCTAACAAACGTATCGATACATATATCGATTCCTACTAAAGTCGACGTCCCGGACGTCGTGGAACTATCCGTTTCGTCAATCTCAACATAAAAATTCGTAGTTGACTTTTTCCCGAAAAAGTCAACCGGTTGACTTTGACCAAAAAGTCAACCGTAACACATTTTCGTGGTTACAGTCCATCCTGACTAATTTCGACGTTCCGGATCCAAATACGCCGTCCGCGCCACCAAATTCCGCTCCAAACTCAAGGTCATGATTTAAGGCCATCCCACGAAATTAATTAGAATTAATTCCATCCTTAACCAATTTAAATAATTGGCCTAACTGTAACAACCATTACAATACATCTTATCACATAACATATAATGACAATAAATAATTCATTTAAAAACAATTGTCACATAAGTTCATTTATTGCACTTGTTAAATTACATAGCAAATTTAGGATATTACATTCACCCTCCCTTATAAGGATTCCGTCCCCGGAATCATATTACATCATACAAACATATTAGGGTAATTTTTCATCATCTTCTCTTCGAGTTCCCACGTAGCCTCTTCGGCGTTGTGGTTCCTCCATACTACCTTAATAGAAGGTATTACCTTATTTCTTAACACTTGTTCTTTTCTATCAATTATTTGCACTGGAATCTCTTCGTAGGTTAAGTCTTTTTCGAACTGAATGGGTTCATACTCTATGACATGCTTGTAGTCCTGCTTATATGGTCTTAAGACTGAAATGTGGAATACGTTGTGTATATGTTCTAGCTTCGGAGGTAAAGCTATTTCATAAGCTACCTCACCCACTCGCCTCAACACTTCGAAGGGTCCTATGAATCTGGGGCTAAGTTTCCCCTTCTTCCCAAATCTCATTTTCCCTTTCCAAGGTGATACTTTCAAAAACACATAAGTGCCGACGTCGAAGTCTCGTTGTTGCCGGTGTTGATCAGCATATTTCTTCTGTCGATCCTGAGCCGTCACTAGCCTTGCTCGAATAGTTTTGATCACATCCGCAGTCTGTTGTACCAATTCTGGCCCTAGTAGTTGACGTTCTCCTACTTCATCCCAGCACAATGGCGTTCTACATTTCCATCCATATAAAGCTTCATAAGGTGGCATCCCGATGCTCGCATGGTAGCTGTTGTTGTATGCAAATTCCACCAACGGTAGGTGGTCATCCCAACTCCCTTTGAAATCCATCACACATGCTCTCAGCATATCCTCTAGCGTTTGAATAGTTCTCTCGCTCTGCCCATCTGTTTGAGGATGATACGCGGTGCTCAATCTCAGCTGCGTTCCCATGAGTTCCTGAAAACTTCTCCAGAAATTTGCTGTGAACCGCGGATCGCGATCTGACACAATTGATACTGGTACACCATGCGTGGAAACGATCTCTTTGATATAAAGCCTTGCCAACTGATCCAAGGTATATCTGATCTTGATTGGCAAGAAATGCGCTGACTTGGTCAATCGGTCGACGATCACCCACACTGCATCGTAACCCTTCTGCGTAGTTGGAAGTCCTACCACAAAATCCATCGTGATATGCTCCCACTTCCATTCCGGAATCTCTAAAGGTTGAAGTAACCCGCTCGGTCTTTGATGTTCTGCCTTGACTCGCTGACAAGTTAAACACTTGCTAACGCACTCCGCGACCTCTCTTTTCATATTGGGCCACCAATAATAGTGACGAAGATCCTGATACATTTTTGTGCTTCCCGGGTGGATTGAGTAATTTGAACTATGAGCTTCCTGCAGGATTTCTTCCTTTAACTCAGATACCGCTGGCACCCAAATTCTCTCCTCAAATTTTAACAGACCATCACCACCCATGCTAAATTTAAGCTCCTCTCCGTCGAAAATTCTTTTCTTCATTTTCTCACATTCTTCATTACCGCCTTGTGCTTCCTTGATCTTGTCCAATAGAATTGGACGAACCTCTACTGCGAACAATTTCCCATCTGGCTCTCTCGGCCTCTTTATCTCTAGCTCCAAACTGGCCATCTCCTTGATTAACTCCTCCTGAGCTGTTAGCATTGCCAATCTACCACTGCCCTTTCTGCTTAACGCGTCTGCTACCACGTTTGCTTTTCCCGGATGACATAAAATATCGCAATCGTAATCCTTTATTAGTTCCAACCATCTTCTCTGCCTCATATTTAACTCCTTTTGCGTGAAAATATACTTTAGACTTTTATGGTCCGTGTATATTTCACACTTCACACCATATAAATAATGCCTCCAAATCTTGAGGGCAAATACTACCGCTGCCAATTCCAGGTCATGGGTAGGATATCCCTTCTCATAATCTTTTAACTGGCGCGATGCGTACGAAATGACTTTACCATGTTGCATAAGCACACAGCCAAGCCCCTTGTGTGACGCATCACTAAAAATCACGAAGTCACCTGTATCGTCTGGTAACGACAACACCGGTGCCTCACTCAATCTCTTCTTGAGTTCTCGAAAACTCTCTTCACACTTCTCAGTCCAGACAAACTTCACCGAGTTCTTCGTTAAATTCGTCAATGTTCCTGCTATCTTCGAAAAATCTTGAATGAACCGTCTGTAGTAGCCCGCCAATCCTAAGAAACTTCTCACCTCAGTCGGTGTTCTTGGTTGCTCCCAATTCTGTACCGCTTCCACCTTTGCTGGATCCACAGAGATTCCGTCCTTGTCGATTACGTGGCCTAGAAACTGAACCTTCTCCAACCAGAACTCGCACTTCGAAAATTTTGCGTATAATTTATCTTTTCTCAACGCCTCCAATACCAACCTTAAATGTTCAGCATGATCTTCTTGAGTCTTAGAATAGATTAGGATATCATCAATGAACACAACTACGAATTTATCTAAATACTGTTTGAATACCCGATTCATCATGTCCATAAACGCTGCTGGCGCGTTTGTTAACCCGAATGACATTACCAGAAACTCGTAGTGACCGTAACGAGTTCTGAACGCTGTCTTAGGTACATCCTCCTTTCTCACCTTCAACTGGTGATACCTCGTCCTCAAATCGATTTTGGAAAAATATTTCGCTCCCTTCAACTGATCAAACAAGTCATCTATCCTAGGTAACGGGTATTTGTTCTTGATCGTCACCTTGTTCAGCTCTCGATAATCGATGCACAGTCTCATCGACCCGTCCTTTTTTTTTACAAACAACACTGGTGCTCCCCAAGGAGACACACTCGGTTGAATATACTTCCTATCCAATAATTCCTGCAACTGTACCATCAGCTCCTTCATCTCTGCCGGTGCCATTCTATACGGGGCTTTCGAAATCGGTGCCGTTCCCGGTACTAAATCAATAACGAATTCGACCTCTCTATCCGAAGGAAGGCCTGACAATTCTTCTGGGAATACATCTGGAAATTCATTCACTACTGATATTTGTCCGATTTCTAACCCTACTTTCTGAGTATCGACGATATGGGCCAAATAACCTACACATCCATTTTTTAGTAACTTCCTCGCCTGCATCATCGTCAGACAGCTCGAGTGTCTTGGCGACCTATTCCCATAGAACACTACTTTAGACTGCTCGGGAGTCTTAAGGTTTATACACTTTTTCTGGCAATCTATCATCGCTCCATGGTTAAATAACCAATCCATCCCTAGAATTACATCAAATTCTCCTAATTGAATTGGGATTAAGTCCACAAGTAACTTATATCCCCTGATATCAACAACGCAATTCCTATGAACATGTTTAACGGGAAGAACTTCCTTATTAGCAACTTCTATGATCATAGGAGATTCTAATTCTTCCTGGGGTAAGTTTAAGCGTTGGGAGAATTCAAGCGATACGAAGGAATAAGTAGCACCCGAATCAAATAATATGTAAGCAGATATATCATTGACCGGAATGATACCTGAAACCACGTCCCTGGACGCAACCGCATCCTGAACCGTCATGTTGAAAGTCCTTGCTGTTGGTCGATTCTGAGTTGGTGGTCCACCAATTGTGAGAGTTCCACCGCTTGGTCCCCTCCCTCCATTTCCTCCTGCTGAGTTCTTCTTTGGGCAGCTCCTTGCCTGATGATCTAATGCTCCACAGTTGAAACATCCATTTCTCTTCGGTGCAGAGCAGTTGGGAGAGATGTGCCCCTCCTGCCCGCAATTGAAACAGACATTCTTCCCCTTTAGACATGCCCCCGAGTGATTCCTTCCACATTCGTTGCATGCCTCAATCCTCTTCTTTGATTCCCCTGGTTTGCCCCAAGGGTTTCCCGAGTTGACATTATTGTTGTTGTTGTTGTTGTTGCTTTTCCACTTCCTCTTATTTGCGCCGTTGCTGCCGCTGCCTTCTCCACGGTTTTCTCCTTCAGTCTTCTTCTTTTTCTCCTTGTTGAACTTCATTAGGGCTTCACTTCCGCCCTCAGCAATTATAGCTTTCTCCAGGAGAGTCGCGAAACTGTTCGTCTGCAGCACCGAAAGTCTGCTGTATAGCCATGGTTTGAGGCCTTGCTCAAACCTCCTCGTCTTTCTCTCCTCAGTGTCGACCTGATGAGGTGCGAACCTTGCTAGCTCGTTAAACTTTGCAGCGTACTGCGGTACCGTCATATCTTCTTGTTTCAGCTCCAGGAATCGCATCTCCATGCGACTCTGCATACTAACAGGAAAATAGTTCTCGAAAAAGATTTTCTTAAACCCTTCCCAAGGTATCACACCTTCTCCAGCTCGGGTCTGACTTGCCTCCCACCAGTAGTTGGCTTCACCTTTCAGCATATACGTGGCGAAGATAGTTTTCTGGTCGTCTCCTACTCGAGCGATAGCGAATGCCTTTTCGATTTCCTTAACCCAAGTCTGGGCTTCGATAGGTTCCGTAGTTCCTTTGAACTCAGGTGGTCCCGCGCTTTTGAAGTCTTTAAAGTGTGCCACTGGAGCCACTGGAGGGTTGTTGACATTCGGGGTTCGATTTTGAAGTGCCTCTACTAACATGTCCACAAATTGCTGCATAGGGTTCGGTGGATCCCCAGCATTACCGTCTGACCCCTCGAGTGCTTGACGACGTCTTCCTCTAGGCATCTATCTGTTCAAAATGAACTTCATATTATTAACTAATAATTTACTCTACAGTATATAGAATTCATTATAACTGAACCATCACATCACATACTTAAATAAAAACATATTTATTTATAAACATAATACTCAAAGTATTTCATCGTTTTATGGCATTATGCCATTTACATCACGTTGCATCAATCACTTGGTAAAACAGAAACCAAGCTTTTTATTACATAGATAAGCATTTTATTTGCTACTAGGAAGAAGTTTATCATAATAACTAAAGACCCCGCCTAATGGCATCCTCATGCTCCTCATCCGCTATCTCTTTCACTAGCTCACGGCTTATAACTCGACCAGACCGGCGCTCCTCACGTGGAAAGTGACGCACCCTATGTTGGAACCTTCTATGTGCCGACTTAAACACGTATTTCATCTTGTCTATCTTAACCTTCTTGTCTCTAACTTCTCCCTCCAACTCTCCGGTTAGCTTCTCAGCCCTAACACGGTCTCTTCTCTCATCTTCCCAGAAAGTGGTAATAATCTGCTTGTCAGTTTGGAGTCTCTGAATCCTCGACTCTAACCCATTAATGGTATGCCCCAAGTGGGTCCTAATAGCTTCTTTCTCATCCTCCAGCCTATCCACCTTCTGGTCTGATGCCCGCAGTTTGTCAGCTAGGTCCCCGTTCCTAATTATCAGGTGGTGCACCAATGCCTCAAGCAATGTTGCAGCTTGCTGCTCCCCCTGATACAGCTCCTTCAACTCATGGACCTTGTCGTCCAACTCCGTAATCCTATCCATCAACTCATCCAATAAAGTATCCTCAGGTGTTTCTTCCGAGTCCTCCTCGGGCTCCTCTTCCTCTTCAGGATACTCCTCTGGGTCTGAGTCAACTGCAGCCTCAGCTATAGGCTCAGGCACAGCTGCCACCAACTGCTCACTCACAACGTGGATATCTCTAACCTCGTCTTCTCCTGACATCCTTCAAACAATAAAAAAAAAATAACTCGGTTAGTATTTTAAAATAGATGTTTTTGTTTTTAGAAAAAAAAAATATACATATTTGACACAACCCTTAGAACTCTACATGAGTTCATCTCTTTATTTCCTCCACTAACTTTCCTAAGGTTATAGTCTAAGGTTCCCCACCTAAGGTTTATAACCTATGGCTTTGATACCAACCTGTGACGCCCCCAAATCCGTGTAACATCGATTACAGGACTTGGTGCTCGCGATACAACATACATCATCATCTATCTATGTAAAATTTAACAATAAGGAATAATAATATTAACTATTACATAATTATTCAAAATAAAATCCCAAGTCTTTACAACCTTAAAACATACTGGAACTTAGTCTTAGCGTTTATCGCTACATTACACATATGTGGAAATAATTAACTTATTACATAAACATTAGCATCACTTCATCTTAGTCTTTCCCTTGTCCTTGCCCGAACCCTCAGCCTTCTCACCCTTAACTGAAAGGTTGAAACAAGAATGAGCACGAATTGCCCAGCAAGTATATACGAAATTTGAAAACATACATCAGGAGTGAAAGCAGTTGAATAGTTAAACCTAAATAGTTGAAATGATTATCAAGCGTTAAATAGGAACATCAAGATTAGAAATTTAAGAATTTTCAATATCATACTAAGGGGTGTAAAATACCCTGAACATATTTTCTTTCATCAAAAATCATCAGACGGTTTAACAATCCAATAGACTGTAAACGGTCTCTGCAAGTACGCCAGGTGATCAGCCTATTGTACCCTACATTGTGCACAAGTATTAAGTTTTAAGCTGCATAAGCAAAATGGGACTATTTGCCCGACATCTGTTTGCCCGTTTATTCGGGTTGTTCATCTTAGTAATCATGTGAGACCGCACCAAAGCAATTTGGATTGGTAAACATTTAATAGCTTCGAAAGATTTGTTTTAAATCACTTTTTTCATGAATAATAACTAGCCGGAAACAAAGGCCAGGAACATACTTTAGAACAGTTCGATAATGAAATGAAATTTTAAACATATGGCAATTAAAAATAATAACTGAATAATCATCGATAAGTTTGCAAGATAATTGAAGTTTGTATGACTTTTCAACGAAGAAACTTGCACGAATAAATAACTATCACAAGTTCAATACTTACCCTTACTGCGATAATATTAGTAAGGATTTAATAAATATCCAATAGAAATGAGGGTTAGGAAACTTGCCTGATAAGCCTGATACAATTAACGCTAGCAATTAACCTTCACATAATCTAATCACATGTGCCTCGTTAATCACCATTCATACACAATCCAGTTTGAAGTATAAGGGTCTCCTATTGGATATACTACAAACATCATAAGAGAATATATTTAGAAAATATATACCACCCATCTTAGACATCATAGGCAGCCCAAAACAGAACTTAAAAAAAATGCGCAAACATAACAGTTTTTTAATTTATTTATTTTTCTCAGCTTTACCATATCTCGCTAAAACAGTCATAACTAATTCATTTTAAAACATTTTTGAGCGATTCTTACGCCCACGCGAAGATAACTTCTGGGGCTACAACTTTCGTTCAT
The DNA here is from genome assembly GCA_016801055.1 of Panax notoginseng. NCBI lineage: Eukaryota > Viridiplantae > Streptophyta > Magnoliopsida > Apiales > Araliaceae > Panax > Panax notoginseng. Next base: position 235,032,684 of record CM029013.1, on the reverse strand, counting down.
GGACCATCTCCAAATTCCAAGCACAAAATTCCAGAAACTCCATGCAAGGGGACTGCTCCGAATTTGTTTGACAGATTTGATGCAACTACTTTGAACAGTCATAACTCCTTGCTCCGAAGTCGGAATTAGTCCGTTCCGGAGTCTATGGAAAGCTTATACAGTGTACTATAATCACCCAAAAGCCCACAATTTTCTGGAAATTTTAACTAGCACCGAATTTTGACTTTAGGGTCAGTAGTTCACAGTTCCCTTTTTTTTCGGTTTCTAACACGTTTGTTTACGATTTTCATATCTCACTCAATATAGCTTCGATCCGAATGAAATTTGGACATTTTATACTTCATGTTACATACTATTTTACAAAATTATTACATGCAACAAATGGATTATCTAAGACATGATTTCGAGTGACCAAAAATCCTGAAAAATCATGCAAACTAGTTTAACCCAACTTTTGAGAAAATCATGATTTTGATTCTAGCATGCATGAGTTTGATTCCTATGGTTCAAATCACTTCTAATAACATATATACACATGTTACAACAATTCATTTCTCTATCTTTCCATGTTTTGAACTATCTAGCATGTTAGAGGCATTTTATCAAACACTTAGCATACATACATAAAATCTTTGAATTTTAAAGCATACATGGCATGATTGGTCCAGAACTTATGTTCTTATTATACCATAGCAACCAGACCACGATCCTACAACATCACATCCACGAACACAACTCATATACTAAAGCTAAACATGCATTTTCTAGCTATTTTGTTCATGCATATATGAAAACCCATGAATTACCTATTGATTGGAGTTAACTACTGCTAGTGAGTGGATTGAAGCTTGATAGCTCACCCTCCTTGCTTGTCAAATTCTCCAGAACTCAGTCCACCTTGAACCACTCTCAAACTCCCACTATATTCTGCTCTCTTGGTTTGAACTTGTTGTGAAAGGGAGAAAAAACTTGGAAAGGAAAAGGAGTTGTGGTGGAATGTATATGTATATTTTGTTTGCTAGAACTGAACTCCTCAGCCCCTTCACCTCTTCCAAACATCAGTTATACAACCTTAAATCTAATACATTAATATGGTTAGTAAATAGAAAGAAGGTGGGAGTTAGAGCAAATGAAAGGTTGTTTGGTTTGAGAAATAAACTAGCTCCTATCATGGCTATGTTGATATATACGTATTCTCTTCCTCCTTGTCCCAATATGTGTGACACAAGACTTCCCCCCCAGCTGCTGGTCCATTTATTAAAATATAAATTTATCCATTTAATCAATTAAATAGCCATTTTGACCATTTTACCCCTCCTAACAAACGTATCGATACATATATCGATTCCTACTAAAGTCGACGTCCCGGACGTCGTGGAACTATCCGTTTCGTCAATCTCAACATAAAAATTTGTAGTTGACTTTTTCCCGAAAAAGTCAACCGGTTGACTTTGACCAAAAAGTCAACCGTAACACATTTTCGTGGTTACAGTCCATCCTGACTAATTTCGACGTTCCGGATCCAAATACGCCGTCCGCGCCACCAAATTCTGCTCCAAACTCAAGGTCATGATTTAAGGCCATCCCACGAAATTAATTAGAATTAATTTCATCCTTAACCAATTTAAATAATTGGCCTAACTGTAACAACCATTACAATACATCTTATCACATAACATATAATGACAATAAATAATTCATTTAAAAACAATTGTCACATAAGTTCATTTATTGCACTTGTTAAATTACATAGCAAATTTAGGATATTACACCATAGGTAGAAACGATGCAGCTGCATCGTTTGCCTTCTACATTTTTGCACCAACGCAGTTGCGCCGGTGCCACGGCCTGGGGCAGCACAGCTGCGCCGTGGCCTGAGCCTAGGCAGTAAGTTCTGTTTATTTATGGGTTGTAAAATAAGGACTTAATATAGTTTGGCATTCATGTTAATGATGTTAAAACATAATGTGGACTACAATAACAGATTTTAATGTAATGTAATATAAAGTGTGAAGATTTTAAGTGATTGTTTAATTAAGTTATGTAATAAACAAAAATTGTTGTTTACGAGAGTTAGTGTTGAATGATAAGGTTTATGTTAGTTTATAGTGAGATTTCAGATTCGCTAAAATGGGTAACCTACATGGTTAGATATTAAGTTAAGGGTATGACTTAAATGGTGCGTTAAACCCATAAAGATAATATTGATACAACTAATTGTTATTGCGATTTTAATGATATGTGTAGGGTAATTGGCGAACATTATTATACTTGTGTAGCTTACACATAAGGAAAGTTTCCTAACTTCATTCTCTTTATAATGAGTACAAGTTCCTTATCCTAAACTTTTATTGAGCAAGTTCCCTAACTTCATTCTTTTATTAATGAATGCAAGTTTCATAGCTATGTTATCTTTTATGTCAAGCAAGCTTTCTATTTCTAAATTTTACATTAAAGTTGAGCAAGCCTATTGATTCTATCTCGTGTATGATTGTACAAGCTCTTGTAATCATGTTCGTTACATCGAGCGAGTTTCACTTTCCTAAGTCTTGTTATTGTTATTAAAAGTATATATTGTTCTAATACATTGATTCAAATGAGATGGTTCTAACTCTTTTGAATGTGGTACTTTGTATACATACTATGTCTATTCAATTTTGCATTTCTGTTATTCGATCTTTGACTTAGATAACCTTATTCAATTCTATATTATTGTGTTGAACCTTCAACTAGTGAGCAAACTTGTATTGATTGAATTGGTCTATAATTGAATAGTGTTCTAAAATTCATGAACCACTGATAAGCTAGTTCTAAACTAAACTTTCTTTAATGCGAAAATTCTAAATCCAAACTAAGACGAACAAACTTAACATACGGGATTTTATACGTGTAACGTTTAGATGTTTGTACACAATGAATAGTACAAATGGCTGATCCCCTAAGTAAGTAAAGAAGGGTCTATATAGTCTAAATGACTGTTAAGATTGGGGTAGTAATACCTAAATACCAGGGACATAATTCGTGGTCTTAAGACCCTCAGATATTAAATTCAAACTTGTTTTCTATTCTAATTTGTAGAACAAGTTCACCATTATTCAGCATTCGTTGTTCACACTCTTGTTGATATTGTTATTACTCTTTATATCAGTGAGCAATTGTTTGCTCACTCTTGCAATTAACACTGCAGCTAAAGTTGAGAAAGTCGATGAGCCATCTACTAGCAAAGAAAAAGGCAAGATGTCCAAGTGTTGAAGATTTATGAGAATTTATTTAAGTGAATTATGTTATGAGACTTGTTTTATTTTATGATTTATTCTGCAGACTTATGTAATAATTTAAGGTTAGATTACCTCGGATTTTTTTTAAGATGATGTAACCCTTTAATAGGTAGATTATTGTTTAAGTTATTTAAGTTATATCTTTATCCTTTGATGTGGGTAGTTAGATGTAATGGTTTTGCCTAGTTAGCACCAAATCCTGTGGGAATGAAGTACCGGGATTTGGGGTGTCACAGGTTAGTATCAAAGCTTAAGGTTATGAACCTTAGGTGGGAAAACCTTAGGAAGTAACTTTAAGGAGACAGGAAATATAGTGGTGTCAAGCTCTTATTGAGTTTTAAGGAATGGATTAAGGCATCCATTGAAGCTAAATAATAAAAGACATTATGTGCAATGTGTTAATAACTTATGTGCTCGCGAGTATCGAAGAATGTCTTAAAAGTATTTTGTTGTCAGGATGTATAGCGTTGTAGGATCCAGTCAAGCTAGGGAGGATATACCTCAAATACCTTGAGATGAGGAACACCGGGATATCCACGTTGTGTGGGAACAGTTGATTCAGGAGGATGAGCCTGTGACTGATCCTGAGGAGGATAGTTTTGAGGAGATAAAGGAGGATGATGAGGAAGAGGATCTTGTGGAGTTTCCACCAAACTCCATATCGACTGAGATGTATGATGCACTGTACGACAGTAACATAAAATTACAGGACAAGGTTGAGGAGCTGAAGGAGTTGGTTGAGATGCATCACGCTATTATAGAGCAAAAGGATGCAGAGATTTAGGAACTCGACTCAAGAGTTGGAAACACGGAGTGGGACCTAGTTTATACTAAGGGTCAGCATGAAGATCTATTGTCGGTGAACGAGAAGATGAAGACTGATGTGGAGAAGTTAAAAGATGACTTGAAAGAGGAATCAGCTAAGCGTGCAAGGGTAGAGGATGCTTGGATGAAGGTGACTCAACGTGCAGACCGTGCTAAGGCTAAGGTCCAAGTGAAGAAGGCCAAGATGAATGAAATGGATTATGCTTTTAATTCTGCAATTGATAGGTGCCAGGATCGAGTCTTTTATTAGCCACCTCAATTTAAAGACTCGCCGTGGTTCGTGATGGATCGTAGGACGGCGTATCGTATTATGGAGGAAGAGCATAGAGAAGCCTCTCGACGTCTTAATATGCCTATATAGAAAGAATAAGAGTGATAATAATATGTGGTTAATTATGTGAATAAATAAATTTTAAATCCCTTATTTTGAGATGAATAAAGGGATAGTATGAATATGTAATCCTGAAACTTTGTCTAGTTCAGGAAAGTGGATGTTGATAGCAGATGTGCTATCTTTATTATGTTTTCAAAAGTTATGGATGAATAAAATATCAACGTTTATTTGAAATGTTATGTGTTATAGCTTTAACCTTAGAATGTTTAAGTTAAACTTCAAATACTCAAGAAGTTGAGTAATGAACTAATAAGCGTATATCTTAATAGAAAATGCCTCCTAGAAGAAGACAACCACGTCAACAACCACCTCTTGAGGGGTCTACTAATAATAATAATGAGGCCAACGCTAACCCGATTCAGCAGTTGGTAACTTTGTTAATGGGAGCACTTGCGAATCAACCACAAGATCAAGTTATAACCTTCAAAGAATTCAAAGCAGTCGGACCGCCAGAGTTTCAAGGGTCTATGAATCCAGTTGAAGCCCAAACCTAGATCATGGAAATGGAGAAGGTGTTTGATGTTGCTGGAGTTAACAAAGATCAGAAGACTGTGTTTGTATCGTTCATGCTGAAGTCTGAGGCTAGCTATTAGTGGTAGGTAAATAAGGTTCGTGAGGGACAAAGAGTGATAACATGGGATAGATTAAAGGAGATATTTTTCAAAATGTACTTTCCAGCGAGTTCACAGAATTGGATGGAGGTACAATTTCTAGAGCTGAAACAAGGAACCATGACAGTGCCAGAATATACTGCAAAGTTTAACGAGTTGGCAAGGTTTGCCACTTATCAAGTCAATACTGATGAGCGTATGGCGAGATGGTTCGAACAAGGATTGAAGTCCTGGCTCTATAGCAAGGTTTCAATGTTCCAGTTAAATATATTTGTGACTGTACTAGAAAAGGCAATTATCATGGAAGGTGGAAGTTATGCCTTGACCAAGTACAATCAAGAACAAAAGAAGAAGAAGAATGAAAATAAGGCTAGTGGAGGTAACGTTGGAAGTAACAATCAGAAGAGGAAGTGGAGCGAGAATTCGATTGCGGGAGGACAACAAGGAAGTCAATAGAAGAATAAGTTTGAAGCTTGTGCGACGTGCGGGAAGAACCACACTGGGGTGTGTTTGAAGGGAAAGCGGGTGTGTTTCAACTATGGTTAGGAGGGACACATTTCACTGAACTATTTTAGCCTAAAGAAAGGAGCATGTTTTACCTGCGGTTCGAAGTATCACATGGCTCGTGATTGCCCTAAAAAACTAGCGGGAAGTGTAAGTGGAGGAAAGGGAAACAACGGTGGTGGTATATTAACTATCAATGGTCCATCATAATCCAGCCGACCTACTGCGAGGACTTTCAATATGACCGTGAAGGATGTTGTACAGTCTAAGGATGTGGTGTCAGGTATCATTCCGATTAATGGTATTAATGCTTATATGATGTTTGATTCAGGTTCTACTTGTTCATTTATATCCGATGAGTTTACTCAGAACTTAGATTTGCCTCAGGAAGAATTATATTATCCTTTGAGCATAGAGATTGTGAATAGGGAAGTGATTCCTGTTAGATTTATATATAAGAATTGTAGAGTTGTTATAGAGAATTATAGAATTGTAGAGTTGTTATGATGGTAGATTTGATACCAATTAGACTTGGTGAGTTTAATGTTATACTGGGAATGGATTGGTTGTTTAATTACGGGGCAGTAATTGATTGCCAAAAGAAGTGTATTAACATTATGACTCCGTCAAAGGTTGTGTTCTATGGCAGCAAGTCACCTCGACAAGCAAGTTATATGACGGTGATGCAAGCCAAGAAATTGTTAAGACAAGGATGTGTAGGATACTTAGCTTGCATAGTCGATACACAGAAGAAGAGTGTGAAGTTGGAAGAGATACCGATCATAAGAGATTTTGCAGACGTATTTCTAGATGATTTGTCGGGTCTTCCGCCGGATCGACAAATCGAGTTCGTGATTTACTTACTACCAGGAACGGCCCCGATATCTAAGGCACCATACAGAATGGCCCCGGTAGAGATGAACGAGTTGATGGTGCAATTGCAAGAGTTGCTCGATAAGAAGTATATTCAGCCGAGTGTGTCGCCATGGGGAACACCGATGTTGTTTGTTAAGAAGAAAGATGGATCGATGCGGCTCTGCATTAATTACCGAGAATTGAATAAGGTCACGATTAAAAATAAGTATCCATTACCTAGAATCGATGACTTATTCGATCAACTGAAGGGTGTAAGATATTTCTCAAAGATAGACTTGAGGAGTGGTTATCATCAGTTAAAGGTGAGGCCAAAGGATGTACCAAAAATAGCGTTCACAACTCAATATGGTCATTACGAGTTTTTGGTTATGTCATTTGGTTTAACCAATGCACCTGCAATGTTCATGGATTTGATGAACATGGTGTTTAAACCATTCTTAGACAAATTTGTGGTGGTGCCTATTGATGATATATTGGTATATTCCAAAACCAAAGACGAACATGTTGAATACTTAAGAGTGACATTGGAGACATTGAGAAAAGAGAAGTTGTACGCTAAATTCTCAAAATGTGAGTTTTGGTTGGAACGTGTATAGTTTCTTGGACACGTTATTGATAAAGATGGAATTTCAGTAGATCCATCAAAGGTGGAAGCTGTAATAAACTGGGATCAGCCAAAGACACCGTCAGAGGTAAGGAGTTTCTTAGGATTGGCAGGTTACTACAGGCGTTTTATATACAGACTTTTCCAAGATTACAACTCCGTTGACGAATTTAACTAGGAAGGCGGTTAAGTTTGTTTGGACAAAGAAGTGTGAAGAAAGTTTTCGAGAATTAAATAAGAGGTTGAGTTCAGCACCTGTGTTGTCATTGCCTGATGATACATGGAATTTTGTGGTGTATAGTGACGCATCGCATAAAGGACTAGGTTGTGTGCTTATGCAAAACGACAAAGTTATCGCGTATGCATCACGATAATGAAAGATTACGAGAAAGGGTATCCGTCTCATGACTTAGAGTTGGCTGTGGTGGTGTTTGCCCTGAAGATTTGGAGACATTATCTTTATGGAGAGAGGTGTGTGAGATATATACCGACCATAAAAGTCTGAAGTATATCTTTACACAAAAAGACTTGATATGAGGCAGAGAAGATGGTTGGAGTTGATTAAAGATTATGACTGCAAGATTTTCTATCATCCCGAAAAGGCGATTGTTGTTGCTGATGCTTTAAGTAGGAAGGGACGGGAGAAGTTAATGATGTTGACTGCTCAGGAGAAGCTAGTGTCAGAAATGGCTAAGAGGGAGTTAGAAATTAAATATCCGACAGAATCAGACGAAAAGTTGTTCTAGATGGGAAACGGTTCAACTTTGGTAGATAAGGTGAAGAATGCACAACTTCAGGATGAAGGCTATGAAAAGATAAAATAGAAAGTATCTAAAGGTGAGAAAAAAAAATTCAAAATTGATTCGGAAGGGTTACTTCAATTCGAAGGGAGAATTTAGGTTCCGCCAGTACTGGAAGTTAAGGAGCAAATTCTTAGTGAAGCTCACAATTCAAGATATTTGATTCACCCTGGAAGTACAAAAATGTACCAGGATCTTAGACATCATTTTTGGTGGCCGAATATGAAAAAGGATGTGGCTGAGTGTGTGGCGAAATGCTTAACGTGTCATAAAGTTAAAGCTGAACACTAAAGGCCAAGCAGATTATTGCAACTGTTGGAGATACCAAAATGGAAATGGGAGCATATCATAATGAATTTTGTGGTAGGTCTTCCTACGACTCAACAAGGTTTCGACTCCATTTAGGTGATTGTCGATCGACTGATGAAGTCGGCACACTTTTTGCCAATCAATATTAGATTTAACCTAGATCGGTTGGCAAAACTTTACGTGAAGGAAATTATTTCAAGACATGGTGTACCTGTGTCCATTATATCAAACAAAGATCCGCGTTTCACATCTAATTTCTAGAAATGACTACAAGAATGTTTGGGAATATAGCTGAGAATAAGCACAGTGTACCATCCTCAAACCGACGGACAGAGTGAGAGAACCATCCAAACACTAGAAGATATGCTCAGAGCATGTATCATGGATTTTAAGGAAATTGGGATGACCATCTACCATTGGTGGAATTTACCTATAATAATAGTTATCACACGAGTAATGGCATGCTGCCTTACGAAGCGTTATACGGGAGGAAATGCAAAACTCCGTTATGTTGGGACGAGGTAGGTGAACGTCAGCTATTGGGTCCAGTGTTGGTACAACAAATCGTCGAGATCATCAAGGTTATTCGCGCAAGATTGATAGCCGTACAGGATAGATAGAAGAAATATGCCGATCAACATCGAAAAAATTGGGAATTCGATGTTGGTAGTTATGTTTTCTTGAGAGTATCTCCCTGGAAGGGTAAAATTCGATTTGGTAAGAAGGAAAAATTAAGCCCTAGGTTTATAGGACCTTTTGAAGTACTTCGACTAGTTGGTGAAGTGGCGTACGAGGTAGCTTTACCTCCGGAGTTGGAGCATATTCATAATATTTTTCATGTGTCAATATTAAGGCCATACAAGCCTGACTATAAACATGTTATAGAATATGAGCCATTGCAGTTTGAGAAAGACTTAACATATAAAGAAGTCCCTATTCAAATTATTGACAGAAAAGAGCAAGTACTAAGGAATAAAGTGACACCTTCTATAAAGGTAATCTGGAGAAACCACAATGCTAAAGAAGCTATGTGGGAACTTAAAGATGTTATGATGCAAAATTATCCTCAATTATTTGTTTAATCTTGTATAGCGATTCTGGGGACAAAATCATGTTAATGATGGAAGAATGTAACGAATAAATTTATCGAGTCGTGATTTTGGGGAAAGAATCCTTTTAAGGAGGGAAGGATGTAACGATCGAGAATTTTTTTTGTAATTTATTTAAATAGTTATTGAGTTAAATAAATATTTTATAAAATTTATTTATTATGAAAAATAAATAATTGATGGAATTGTGATGCAAGAATTTAGTAACTAAATTGATTAATGTTAATTAAATTGAATACTGATAATTTTTATTTGAAGATTTAATTTAATTGAAATAATTAAATTAAATAAATTGTTTAATATTTAAGAGAATAAATAAATTAAATAAAATAATGTTTAAGTTTAATTTATTAATTAAATTAAATATATAATTATTTATTAATCATAAGTATAACTATAATGAAAAATTATAATTTTTATAATTATAAGTGTAAGCTAATTAAATGGGTTACATGTGTAACAAATAAAAACTATATAATATAATATTATTAAAATAAACTAGTGGGGGAAATTTGTGTGTAACCAAACGTAGTCTTATAGCTTTTGGCCTAACATAACTGATAGACGTATTATTTTTTTAACTGATGAACGTGGAAAGTCTTCAGTTTATATCTTCACGTCTTATTTTTTTCTAAGGCTAGTACTGTGTTGGGTGAGAAGAAGAAACACAAAGAGTTTAGAGAGAGCTTAGTGAGGAAGGAGAAGTTGTTGTCCTCATCTTTTGCTAGCATACAACTAGGGATTGAGGTATATTTTACTTCTAATGTTTATGTTTGAGTTTCCATGACCATTTTCTATAAATTGCTAAATCACGTTGGATTGATACATGTTTGTATGTTGTTACAATCTGTTAATAATCATGTGTGAGTGCTATTTGATAAATAAAATACATGAAATTGAGGTTTGTAGTAGAAGACTTTAAAAAATAGTGTTATATGTTGAAAAATGGCTTAAGAAAGTAAAATATTTGATGCTCAATATGTGATGTAATTTGAAAATTTATATTAGATTGTGTTAGTATGTTAAGAAACGAAAACAAAGTAGTTTGAATCGTGTTAATTGGTTAAGAAACGAAGTCGTCGCGATCGAATTCGCTAAAAATGTTAAAAGCGATGAAATTGGGAAAATTGTGGTTTTGATTCTTCAAAATTGGTTATATAAAGTGTTATGTTGTTAGTATGAAGAATTCAATGTTTATAGATGTTATTACAGAGTTTAAGTTATTGGGTTTGTGAATTTATGTGGATTTGGGTTGAGTATGGTGTGTTGGTGTAGAACAGAGCTCCTGCAGTTTCTGTCTAGGTGTGGCGTAGTTGTGCAGGTACCACAGGCAGAGGAGAAACGGCGCAGCTGCGCCATTGGTCTTCTGTGTTTTTACACCAGCGTAGCTGCGCCGGTGACAAGGCCTGGGGCAGCGCAGCTGCGCCGTGCCCTGAGCCTAGGCAGTAAGTTCTGTTTATTTATAGGTTGTAAAACAATGACTTATTATAGTTTGGCATGCATGTTAATGATCTTAAAAACATAACGTGGACTACAATAAC